>OU343223.1:18681687-18789022 GCA_910596185.1 Chrysanthemum makinoi | reverse complement strand
CCTATATACACATGCATTTTAAAGGTCTAACCTTAGTGACTCCGCTGGTAACCTATTGATATTAGAGTTTAGCAGTGATGTTCAAACAAAGTTCACATCTTCTAGGTTTAACCCTTTCATGTTTTAGCCGTTTTAATCACACATTCATCGTGGGATGTGTAAAGCACACTGCCACGAACCAACATTAAAGGTTTTAAGAGGATTCCCTCAACTTGTATCCTCGGGGGCAATTGGTTAACTTTAGCAAAGAGGCCTGAACTAGATGTTCGAACCGCTAGGAGGGTATACACAAACATAACAAAGTTGAAAGGTAGCTTTTTCTATGTGCAAGACACTATTGTTCCTTCTAAGTATTCAGAGTTGTTAATAAGGAAAATATGTTTGATGCAAAATGGTATAATGACCTCGCCATACGAGGTGCTGCGAATTGTTATCGATTTGGCCAAATATCCCGTGGATGTGCAATCCCGGGCCATCTTATACATGGTGCGGATTGCCTGTAGTCGGGAGGGGTCTCCAAGAGCCTCGATCATACACCAAGGACAAAGTATGTTTATCTACTTTTTGTAAGGGACCAATGTAGCACCATATATTTCTTTTGTTTCTATTTTGCGCAGATGTCGCTCAAACTTCATGTTCCAAGATTTGATGAAGATTTGAGTTTTATGCCCGCAGAGAAGGTCAAGAGTCTTATGGTGCCGCTCTCCTTCGACATCTGTGAATAAATAAAAGTAGACACCAATCCCGCTCCTATTGATCGGCGCCTCAAGCCGTGGTTGAGGGTCCATCCCAACCGGTTGAGAATGTTGTCGACTTGACGCATCCCGGATGAGGATGTCCTAGTTGTAGGGTCAACAGTGATAGCCGACAAAGTTAAAGAGTAGAAAGGGAACATCGCCAAGGCGCTTAAGTCAACCAACAAAAGGAAGAATCCTCCCCGCCGTGATCAAGGGTTGTGAAGCAAAAAAGTGCTGAGGGCCTCAAGTTTGTGAAGTCGACCTTCGAGTTACTAGATGAATCCGTTGAGGTTCATGGTAAGCAATTTTTTATCTTATGTACCATGTGAAGTGATAAGTATCAGAATTAACTTATCATTTATACATTGCTTTATCGCGCAGCCTTCCGTAGACAAGGAACTCCCCAACGCTTTTAGCTCGCCATCGATTGTAATCATGTGACCCCCTTCATGGAAGGGGTTTGCCGACAATATGTCCATTGAAAGGGTCTCGGATATGCACGACAATGGTGTAGCAAGGCAAGCGTTGTTGGATAATCATTTGAATACCAGACTAGGAGTTGCTCGTGGTTGGAACCAAAAGCAGAAATGGATGTGATGTTGGAAAGGGAAAAGCGTAGGGATCAGGAGTATGCTGACTTGGAGGCCAAGTGTGATGAGATAGAGAAGGACTTGGAGAAAAATCCCCTCGTGCAGGACCTCCGTCAAAAGGTTGATGAGTTAACAACTGAGATTGTTAGACTCAAGGTGGAGGAAGGTAAGGTAGCCACTCTCATTGGTCAAAACGCAGTCCTGAATGCGAAGTGCACTGGTTTTGAGAGTGAGAAGGCTAGGCTCGTAGAGGTAGAAATTAAGCTGAGGGAGGAGATCGATGGCTAGCAGATGAGGTATAAAATGCTGCAAAAGGATCGTGCGGAGGTCATTTCAAAGGTGGTGCCTTACATAGTCATGGAGCTCTATCACAGTGATGAATTGGGAGCTCAGATGTGGAAGGTCATCAAATTAGCCATATTTCATGGACTGTTTACGCAGGAGGTCACAAAACAGTGCAAGCCCATGGACCTCAAAGATTGAATGCTACCGCCCCACTTTAAAGGTCGGAGATGATGAGGCAGAAATGTGTTTGCAACCGCAGAAACTCCTTCCTTGCCGAGGCTACCAAAGATCCTATGGCACCCCTCTCAAGACCTCCTTCCAAGAAACCTCTAAGTCGAAGCCTACCACTCCCACCAAGAAGACCATGTCTACCAAGCTCTGCCTCTGCAACCATCCTCCACCCCATCTCCAAAGAAGCAAGAATGAAGGTCGCCATGTGGCAAGAATTTGGTTTCAAAGGGTGGCATGTACCCTTAAGACAATTTATCTTATGTGACAATGTTTGCCTTGTGTTCCAAACAATATTTATTTGTGGATGTATGGCCATGGGCAAAAAAACATTTAACTAGGGCCTAGGCTCCTCGTTTAGGTACAAGGGCACTAGCCCAAGATTTTGAATGGATTTATTTAGGGGAATACCTCTACATACTTAGTTATTATTTGTTTATTTGTCTTCTCGTACGCCATTTTTCCGACGCTTAAGTTTTACAACCTAAGGTTAACCAACCTCATTGTGTGTAAATTACAACACCAAGAATATAACGACCAAATTTGATCATTAGGTCACACCCACTCTATCTCAAATCCTTTACATAGTATGACTTTGCAAAAAAATTCTTTTTCGCAAGTGTCAAAAACTACTAGGAGAGTTAATGTGAATGTGAAAGTTGGCTTAATGATAAGGCATGTATCACACCTCGAGCCATTTTATTCGACATTGAAACTCATTAACGACTTGGCTGCACAAATCTTTGTGTTTAAGAAATGAAGCAAGAGATTTGTGGGAAATGTCTTATTTATCATTGAATTGGTAGGGAGGATTACATCATTCTTGAAATGAAAACTAAGACAACTACCAATAATATTTGCTTTCCCATGAGAAGCTTCTAATTACAAGAAAAAAGTAAAAGTACTTCTTAAACATAGAACTTTCGGGTTCGACCATTCCATGTTCTCACGATGGGTTCTCCAGAAGAAGCTGTAGGCCTGCTGTCGCAGGGCCTCGCCTACAATGTAGGGTCCTTCCCAAGTTGGTCCTCGATACCGCTTGCTTGCACCGTTGAGGCGCATCATGTATTCTCCGTGCTTGAAAGTGGAAGGTCTGACCCTTTTGTTATAGTAGCCTTCAATCTTATGTTTGTGCATTGCTTCTCGGATTGAGGCTATTTCTGCTCTTTCTTCTAGTAGATCGAGTGTTTCCCGATTCTTTCATCATTTTGGGAGGCATCATACGCTGCCACACGCCTCGCGGTACAACGCTAGTTCGAAGGGATGACCGCTTCGTTCGTGATGTTAGGTGAAGGGGTCTCACCATTGCTTGACTTAGGATGTCCCCGTGAGCCCATAAAACTTGAGGGAGTTCATCCACCCATCCATGATGAGTTTGCCCCAGCCTTTTCTCGATCCCTTTGACGATGTCTCGGTTCGTAACCTCCACCATTCCATTTCCTTGTGGGTGGTAGACAGATGTCCAAGATCGCTTCATGTTGAGCCCTTGGCGTAAGTCGAAGGTTCCTTCGGCGAATTGTTTTCCGTTGTCGGATGTGATTATGTTGGGCACTCCGAATCGGCATACAATGTGCTCCCATACGAACTTCTCGATCTGTCTCCCCGTGACGGAGGCTAAGGGTTTAGCCTCTACCCACTTGGTAAAGTAATCGATTGCGACCAGCAGGAATTTGACTCCTCCGGGCATAGGACCCACAATATCAATGCCCTATTGAGAGAAGGGCCATGCGGATGTCACACTTGTCATGTCTTGCTTCGGCATTTTTGAAACGTTTGAGTGTATCTGACAAGCTTCGCATTTGAGGATGATTTCACGCCCTCACAGCATCAAGGCCAATAATAGCCTAGCTTCATTATCTTCGAGACAACTGAGCGGGGTCCTGCATGGAGACCGCAGGATCCTTTGTGGACTTCATAGATGATGCTCGAAGCTTGTTTGGGGCCTACACATCGTAACCAAGGTGACAAAAATGATCTCCATATAGGGTTTCCCTATCACCAGATATGCGTGACTTGAGCTGAATCTTCCTTGCTTTGGGATCTTCGTAGAAGACCGCTTATCAAATATTCCCGATGGGGTCATCCATGTCTCTCCTTCCTCATGAACCACATCTGCCACTTCCTTGCGAACGATGGATCTTTCAAGTAAGACTTCGACAAGTACCTCTTTGGTGAGATGAGCGAAGGCCATGGAAGCTAGTTTACTTAGTGCGTCTGCTTTCTTGTTCTGATTCCTACGAACATGTTGGATGGTGTAGGAGTCGAAGCTTTCCAACATCTCCCTCGTTTTTCCAAGTATTATTTGATGACGGGTTGCCTTGCTTCGTTGGAGCCTGTTACTTGGTTTGCAACCAATTGGGAGTCCAAAAAAAACGAGCTTTGACCTCCATATCTTTAGCTAAACGGATCCATGCTAGCAACGCTTCGTACTCCGCTTCATTGTTTGTGGCTTCGAACTCAAACCGAAGAGCATACGTGTGCTCCTTCCCTTCGTGGTGACCCAAAGATATCCGCCTGTGAACCATCGAACCGATGCTCCATCTGTATAAAGTTTCCAATCAGTCTGTACTTGAGTGAGGTTAGCTTTAGGCTTTTCCTTCTCTACGTCTAGCTCGGTGGGTGTTTCTGCCAGAAAGTCTGCAAGAATCTGCCCTTTGATAGAGTTTCGTCCTTTGAACTCTATTTCGTGCTCTCCAAGTTCAATGGCCCACTTAGCCACCCTCCCGGACTTTTCGTGTTTTGACAAGATCTGTTGAGTGGCTTGTCGGTTAAGACCGTGATTGTATGGGCACGAAATAGCGCCGAGCCTCCTTACTGCGAGAGATAAGGCGAGTATTAACTTCTCCAATGTTGGATAGTTGATCTGCCCAGAGGACCCTCTAACAAAGTAAATGGGAATCGTTTTATCTCGCCTCTCATAATACTCTCCATTGAGGATGCTAAATACATGAACAACACTTCGCCTTTGATTGAGGCTGTAAGTGTTGGAAGGATTTCGATGAACTCCTTCATCTTCTAAAAGGCAGCTTCAAAGATCCTGCCCACTAAAAAGTTTTCTTGTCTACGCATCCCTTGAGTGTTTTGAAGAATGGTAGGGACCTGTCAGCCCCCTTCGATAAAAACCGCTTAAGGTGCTAGCTTCCCATTCGTGCTCGTACATCTTTTAGACACTGGGGCTGGAGATCGGAAATTTTGACCTTGGAAGGATTAGCCTTATCCCATGCTTAGTGATCAAATGCCCTAGGAATTGTCCTCTTCGAAACGATGGAGCATTTCTTAGGGTTCAGCTTCATGTTAATTGCTCAAGCTGGTCAAATGTTTCCTTATCGAGAAAGAGGTCCTCCTCCCGCCTTGCTGCTTATAACCATGTCTTCCACATAGGCTTCGAGATTCCTCAAGATCCGTTTGTTGAAGGCTTTATCTATAAGACGTTGATAAGTGGCCCCTGCATTCTTCAATCCGAAGGGCATCTTTCAGAATGAGACACCTTTGCTTGTGTAGAAGGCTATCTTTTCCTCGCCCCTCCTTTGCCATTTGGATCCTGATGATACCCTTGTAGGCATCTAAAAAGCATTTCAACCAGAACCTGCCAAGGACTCTACCTTCCGCCATTTCTGCGGGTATAGCCTTGGGCATGCTTTGTTGATGTCAGTGAAGTCAACACACATGCGCCACCCTTCGTCTTTTTTGACCAAAGGTTGGCCACCCAAGTTTGGTACTTGACCTCTGTGATGCGCTTGTGTGAGTTCAAATTTTGCAGCGCCGCAGCGTTCGCTCGGGGCTATGGTTCTTTTTCTGTTTTATTGGCTCAATGTGTTTATACTATGAGTTTATGCTCCCACCCGCCTATCGCAATGTTCTTGGTACCCTGTCATGTCGAATATTTCCAAGCAAAAATATCAAGGTTAGTGTCAGCCTGAGCTTCGCTTGAAATTTGCCGAGTTGCTTTCCTACTACCACCATTTGTTCGGGTAGCTAGGGTTAACTACAACTCGCCTCCTCCTCAAGACAGTTAGAATTGCCATCGGATACTCCTCTGATTTTCTTGACCTTTTGACACCATATACACCCTTATCCGCAACATAAATGGAATGAACAGCCCTACCCGAAGGGGTTTGGAACTTATAGCGAATGTATGGTGGAAACAACAATCCCATTTTTGAATAGTCGTTTCCCTATTAAAAAATTATAAGAGAGAATTCGACTACTGAATGGTGGTGTTTTTGTGCAGATAAGGGGCCTTCGCCTATGGTGACTTCCAAATGTACTTCTCCCAGGGCCACGAAGTGTTGAGAACCCTACTAGTGGTGTTTTCGAGTCCACCCTTCGTGAGTGTATGGATGACTTGAGCTTTAGGAAACAATGCTCATAGATGATCTCGCAGGAGCTTCCACAATCCATATATGCTCGGTTTATCTCCCTGTTTGAGATCCCATTGATGATGATCACGGGATCGGTCGAAGGTGTCCGCCCAAGATGTAAGGGAAGGTTATTTCACCTACACTTCCAGCCCCCCATCTCGCTTCCTTCCTTTTCAAGGTTGCATCGCCTATGCACCATCAGTATCTGAGAGTTTCCTTCTTGTTCCCCTTCCATTCACCTAGTGGTGTCTGAGAACTTGTCTTTTCCCTTTTGATGCCTTTAACCAGATGTGCCAACCGTCCGGACCGACGCTTCCTCGACTTCTTTAGTTCCCTCGGTTGTTCGTGTCATGTCCATAATCTTCATGGAAATGGCAATACTTGGACATGTCTCCGGCTTTGCCGGTCTGCATTCGAGGTGGCGGATCGAAGGACTTTGCGGCTTTCTCGGTATCCAGAATCTCTCGGGGAGACTTGACCAAGTTCGCCAAGAGTCCATGGTTTGACCCTTTGTTGTATGGGGTGAAGCGGTCTCTATTCTTCTTCTTGTTTTTGGATCCTTCCCAGGAGGACCCTTGATATGTGTCTAAAAACACATATATTTTATACTATTCAAACCCACAAAAACATCTGAAAACACTCATAAATGCCACGAAATACTATAAATATCATTGAAATGTGTTTTTATGTGTTACAAGTACAAAAGGATTGAAAACTGATGAAAAAACAACAAAGTTTGCATAATTTACGCTTCCCTAAACTTTCATAAATTGGCAAAACTAGTCACTGGTAATTCAAAACTTGTAAAATATCATTAAAGGTCCCACAAGTTGTTAGAAATAATCCTTTGAAGTTAAAATTGCATATTTACAACTTTGGTCCCTCAAGTTTAAAAATTGTCAAAAATAGTCCTTGGTGAATTTAAAAAGTGAAAATAAACAAAAGTAAACCTTGTACTATTCATATATGGCATAATCGGTCCTTGTGTTAACTTTGGAATATTGGCAGGTCCAGTCCCTCACTTTCAGAATATTACAAAAATGGTCCTTGTGTTATTAATAAACAAACCAAACCGGACCCTTTTATTAATCCACAAACCCAAAACCAAACCCAGCTGGCCCAATGCAAACCCAAGCCCAATCCACTTGAACCTTGAACCTTGACCCTTGAGCTTTTTGAACCAGTCCAAAACCCCATTTTCCCCCTTCCTTTATTAATAAAAACGGTCAAACTATGTTTTACCGCCTCCTCCTTCCTCCCATCACCACCTCACACCATCACCACTGCTCTACCACCTCACCACCACCTTTCCAACTCAACCCCACTGTTACACCACTACCTTCCACCTCCACAATCAACCAAAATTCTTTAAATGCCTTAAACCTCGCTCAATCTAGTGTAAAGACTTTTGGCGCCAAAAATGCCATCTACGGCTAAGATGAATTCTACTAATCCAATGGCTCAGTATTTTTGGTGGGAAATGATCAGAGGAGAGAGGGGAAGCTTTTTGTTGATAAATAGAAGAAAGAAAAGAAGCTCAAAGAGAGTATGTAGAGTAGTTTAGCTTTTTACATGTCGTAGGAAGTGTAATTTAAATTCCAGTGTATTTTTTTGCTTCCAAGTTGTATTGTTAAAGTTTTTTAATGTAATCTAATCCTATTCCAAGTATTAATTTCAGTTAACAAGTTTGATTTCAGTTTTAGCAATTTTGAGTGAATTTGACAAATCCACTTAATACATGTTTCCAAAGTTGGTTTCATTTTTCTTCTTTGAAAGCAATAAAACCAGCTTAACTAAAAATATCAAAAATACAAATAAATAGCCATAAAATAAAAAATCAGTTGAATAAAGGAGAAACATTGGAGCAAGGTATCTTTTGATGCCTTTCTTTGGTTTAGTGTTGGGAAGGCTATGGATAGTTCTTTGATCTTTGGCAAGCCATAGTGGCTAAGGACACAAGTGAGTTTTTTTTTATAAATCCATATCTGTTATAACTGCTTAAGCTTATTTTTCATTTGATTGTGTTTGTAGGTGAATTAGCATAAATTAGGTGTTAGTTGATTAATTGATTTGGATTAAGTGTTAGAAAAATAGGATTAAGAGTAGTAGTAAAAAACGTTAGTATAAGAGGTGTTTGGATCTGTTAGTTAATCTGAGTTAGAGGACTAGTTATTAGTTAGAATCTGTTGCTTTAGTCTCATTTAGGTTAAATACAATAATTTCAGTCACTACTTGTCACTAAAACTCATTAAAAGTCAAAATTAGTTGGATTAGGTTCATAAAAGGAATCGTTAGTATAGTGATAGATTAAACTTGCATTTAGGTAGATAATGTAGTAAGTTAGCTTACAATAGTTGTATTTCACCATAAAACAACATAATCAGTCAGTCATTTTGATTCAAATCTGAGTTTAGTCAAAATTCAGTTCTGTGTTAAAAGTCAAAAAATTTGGAAAATCAGTTTTTTACAAAACTTTGTGGAATTTTCATTGATTCAGCTTTGGTTCATATTAAGTGATATTTTGGGATTTTCTAGTTCAGTTGGTCAAGTATTGAAAACAGATTTTTGTGAAATTTTTGTAAGTCTTTTAAATGTCTAAATAAGCTGATCTTTAAGCACTTATTTCCCCTGTGTCAAACTCAATTGGTTGAGTCATTTCACAGCAAACTGCAAAGCTTGTCAAAAGCTCATTTGAGCTCATCTCAGGCTCAAACTTGGACTAGTTAATCTTTGGTTGGTACTTTAAAGTTCTCTAAATCTGGATTTCGGTTTAGCTTATTGGATAAGCTTGTGCTTAAGCTTAAATATAAGGGGTTAGGACTGTTTGGTTTAAATAGTAATTAGTATAGATCCTTAGTAGTTTGTTTATTACAGGTTAAGATTAGTTGCAATTAGGTGTTTTAAGGTAATTTTAGCTTGCTTTAGCTTCTGCCTTCATTTGGTGCCTTTTAAAGCTTTTTAGCTTAAGTTTAGTAGCTTATTTGAAATCAGTTTACACTACAGCTTTTATTTCTTACACACAAGCATAGTATTTTATATTTTTCATAGATTTAGAATATAATTTTAGAATTTTCATAAATTTTCGGTAATTTTCCATTACTGTTTGCTATTTTTCTTTATTTTAATCAGTTTTTAAGACTTTTTAAATAGCTTTTATTACAAATAAATCAGAAAAAGTTCCAAAAAGTTTGTCTTTGTAAAATTTGCATATAATCAGTAGTATAATAGTTTTGTAAAAGAAAAATCAAGAAAATTCAACTTTAAAAATAGTGATAGCGTTTATTTAATATAATTTAGCTTTTTAATTTTCTTTTCAGCTTATTATTAAGCACTTATATGTTTTTATATTTTTCTTAAGTTTCTGTCATATTAAAGTATTTTTAAGAATTTTCTCAGATTTTTCCTTTGTCATCTAGTATTTTTAATAATTAATAATAGTTTAATTAATAATTAATTAATATTAAAGTATTAAATAGTAAAATTAATTTTTATTAAGTAAAACCATGTTTTTATATTTTTCCTAGCTTTTATATAATATAAAATAATTTTAGGAAATTTTTCATAATTTTTACTGTTCATCTTCTATTTTCTAGAATTTAATTAGTATAAATAGTAATTAATTAATAATAAATAAATAAAAAGCATAAAAAATATCTTTTCAATTTTAAAATTAGTTTTCTAATATTTTAGATTTTTCTAAGTTAAAATTTCATTTTTCTAGGTTAATTTTATATTTTCTTGTATTTAAGTGTATTTTAAATAATTAATAAATAGTAATTAAATAATAATAAATAGATAAAAAGTGTAATAAATATATTTTTAGTTTTAAAATAAGTTTTATAATATTTTAGATTTTTATAAGTCATAATTTCACTTTTCTAGTTTTATTTCATATTTTCTTATATTTTAGGGTATTATTAAAAATAATTTTTAATCAATAATAATTAAATAAATAGTCATACAAATAATTTTCTTTTTCCAATAATTTTCTTGCATCATTAGGATTGTAAAAACGTATTTTCCATATCCATAGGTATTTTACTTCTTTATTTTCACGTTTTATTTCGTACGTTCACGTAATTTTATTTAAACATACGTTTTAGGTTTTAGGTTTTAAACGTTAATCGTTTTTTAAATATAGAATTAAAATGACTTCAAAGTCTTAAATAGATTCAGATTCCTTAGTGTAATCAATCATAACCCCTTGTAGGCATCTAAAAAGCATTTCAACCGTAAACCTGCCAAGGACTCTACCTTCCAGTCAATTTCTGGCAAGGGGTAGCAGTCCTTTGGGCATGCTTTGTTGATGTCAGTGAAGTCAACACACATGCGCCACCCTTCGCCGCTTTTTGACCAAGATGGGTTGGCCACCCAAGTTTGGTACTTGACCTCCCTGGATGGTCTGCTTGTGAGTTCACAACTTCAGTAGCCGCAGTTGCCGTTCGGGGCTATGCTTCGTCTTTTCTGTTTTATTGGCTCAATGTGTTTATACTCATTGAGTTTATGTCCGTTCAAGGACTGTCCCGCCTATCAGCAATGTTCTTGGTACCTGTCATGTCAATATTTCCAAGCAAAAATATCGTTAGTTATCTCCGCATCAGCCTGTGAGCCGCCTTTGAAATTTGCCAGAGTTGCTTTCCTACTACCACCTAGTAAGGTTAACTACAACTCGCCTCCAAGATCTCAGACAAATTTTAGAATTGCCATCGGATACTCCTCTCGACTTTTTGACCTTTTGACACCATATACACCCTTATCCGCAACATAAATGGAATGAAACTTACCCGGGGGTTTGGAACTTAATAGCAGAATGTATGGTGGAAACAACAATCCCCATTTTTGAATAGTCGTTCTCCTATTAAAAAATTATAAGGAGAATCGACTGACTATGATGAAGGTGAGTGTTGTGCGTGATAAGGGCCTTCGCTTTGGTGACTTCAGCAGTATTCCCAGGGCCACGAGTGTTCGCCGGAGAACCCTACTAGTGGTGCTTTCGAGTCCACCCTTCGTGAGCGTATGGATGACTTGAGCTTTAGGAAACAATACTCATAGATGATCTCGCAGAGTCCATATATGCTCTTACCCTGTTTGAGATCCGCATTGATGATCACGGATCGGTCGAAGGTGTCCGCCCCAAGATGTAAGGGAAGGTTATTTCCCCTACACTTCCCGCTCCCCATCTCGCTTCCTTCTTTTCAAGGTTGCATCGTGCCTATGCACCATCAGTATCGGAGCTTCTGTAGGCGTAGTTTCCTTCTTGTTCCCCTTCCATTCACCTAGTTGGGTGTCGGAGAACTTGTCTTTTCCCTTTTTGATGCCTTTAACCAGATGTGCCAACTGTCCGGACCGTACTGCTTCCTCGATCTGCTTCTTTAGTTCCCTGCAGTTGTTCGTGTCATGTCCATAATCTTCATGGAAATGGCAATACTTGGACATGTCTCTGGCTTTGCTTCGCGTCTTTGCCATTCGAGGCGGATCAAGGACTTTCTTGCTTTCTGCATCTCCAGAATCTCTGACCAAGTTGCCAGTCCATGGTTTGACCCTTTGTTGTATGGGGTGAAGCGGTCTCTATTCTTCTTCTTGTTTTTGGATCCTTCCCAGGAGGACCCTTGATATGTGTCTAAAAACACATATATTTTATACTATTCAAACCCACAAAAACATCTGAAAACACTCATAAATGCCACGAAATACTATAAATATCATTGAAATGTGTTTTTATGTGTTACAAGTACAAAAGGATTGAAAACTGATGAAAAAACAACAAAGTTTACATAATTTACAGTTTCAATCCCTAAACTTTCATAAATTGGCAAAACTAGTCCCTGGTAATTCAAAACTTGTAAAATATCATTAAAGGTCCTTAGGGATTCACAAGTTGTTAGAAATAATCCTTTGAAGTTAAAATTGCATATTTACAACTTTGGTCCCTCAAGTTTAAAAATTGTCAAAAATAGTCCTTGGTGAATTTAAAAAGTGAAAATAAACAAAAGTAAACCTTGTACTATTCATATATGGCATAATCGGTCCTTGTGTTAACTTTGGAATATTGGCAGGTCCAGTCCCTCACTTTCAGAATATTACAAAAATGGTCCTTGTGTTATTAATAAACAAACCAAACCGGACCCTTTTATTAATCCACAAACCCAAAACCAAACCCAGCTGGCCCAATGCAAACCCAAGCCCAATCCACTTGAACCTTGAACCTTGACCCTTGAGCTTTTTGAACCAGTCCAAAACCCCATTTTCCCCCTTCCTTTATTAATAAAAACGGTCAAACTATGTTTTACCGTCTCCTTCCCTCCCATCACCACCTGTTACCACACCATCACCACCACCTGTTCTACCACCTCACCACCACCTTTCCAGCTCAACCCCAGCTGTCTACCCACTACCTTCCACCTCCACAATCAACCAAAATTCTTTAAATGCCTTAAACCTGCTCAATCTAGTTGTAAAGACTTTTGGCGCCAAAAATGCCATCTACGGCTAAGATGAATTCTACTAATCCAATGGCTCAGTATTTTTGGTGGGAAATGATCGAGGAGAGAGGGAAGCTTTTTGTTGATAAATAGAAGAAAGAAAAGAAGCTCAAAGAGAGTATGTAGAGTAGTTTAGCTTTTTACATGTCGTAGGAAGTGTAATTTAAATTCCAGTGTATTTTTTTGCTTCCAAGTTGTATTGTTAAAGTTTTTTAATGTAATCTAATCCTATTCCAAGTATTAATTTCAGTTAACAAGTTTGATTTCAGTTTTAGCAATTTTGAGTGAATTTGACAAATCCACTTAATACTGTCAAATGTTGTAGTTTCATGTTTCTTCAAGTTCATTTTAATTACTTATAATCTTTTATATGCTTTGAAAGCAATAAAAACCAGTTTAACTAAAAATATCAAAAATACAAATAAATAGCCATAAAATAAAAAAAATCAGTTGAATAAAGGAGAAACATTGGAGCAAGGTATCTTTTGGATTGCCTTTGGTTTAGTGCTTCTTGGGAAGCTATAGGATAGTGGTTCTTTGATCTTTGGCAAGCCATAGTGGCTAAGGACACAAGTGAGTTTTTACAAATCCATATCTGTTATAATCTGTTCTTAAGCTTATTGTTCATTTGATTGTGTTTGTAGGTGAATTAGCATAAATTAGGTGTTAGTTGATTAATTGATTTGGATTAAGTGTTAGAAAAATAGGATTAAGTAGAGTAGTAGCAAAACAGTTAGTATAAGAGGTGTTTGGATCTGTTAGTTAATCTGAGTTAGAGGACTAGTTATTAGTTAGAATCTGTTGCTTTAGTCTCATTTAGGTTAAATACAATAATTTCAGTCACTACTTGTCACTAAAACTCATTAAAAGTCAAAATTAGTTGGATTAGGTTCATAAAAAGGAATCAGTTAGTATAGTGATAGATTAAACTTGCATTTAGGTAGATAATGTAGTAAGTTAGCTTACAATAGTTGTATTTCACCATAAAACAACATAATCAGTCAGTCATTTTGATTCAAATCTGAGTTTAGTCAAAATTCAGTTCTGTGTTAAAAGTCAAAAAATTTGGAAAATCAGTTTTTTACAAAACTTTGTGGAATTTTCATTGATTCAGCTTTGGTTCATATTAAGTGATATTTTGGGATTTTCTAGTTCAGTTGGTCAAGTATTGAAAACAGATTTTTGTGAAATTTTTGTAAGTCTTTTAAATGTCTAAATAAGCTGATCTTTAAGCACTTATTTCCCCTGTGTCAAACTCAATTGGTTGAGTCATTTCACAGCAAACTGCAAAGCTTGTCAAAAGCTCATTTGAGCTCATCTCAGGCTCAAAATTGGACTAGTTAATCTTTGGTTGGTACTTTAAAGTTCTCTAAATCTGGATTTCGGTTTAGCTTATTGGATAAGCTTGTGCTTAAGCTTAAATATAAGGGGTTAGGACTGTTTGGTTTAAATAGTAATTAGTATAGATCCTTAGTAGTTTGTTTATTAGAGGTTAAGATTAGTTGCAATTAGGTGTTTTAAGGTAATTTTAGCTTGCTTTAGCTTCTGCCTTCATTTGGTGCCTTTTAAAGCTTTTTAGCTTAAGTTTAGTAGCTTATTTGAAATCAGTTTACACTACAGCTTTTATTTCTTACACACAAGCATAGTATTTTATATTTTTCATAGATTTAGAATATAATTTTAGAATTTTCATAAATTTTCGGTAATTTTCCATTACTGTTTGCTATTTTTCTTTATTTTAATCAGTTTTTAAGACTTTTTAAATAGCTTTTATTACAAATAAATCAGAAAAAGTTCCAAAAAGTTTGTCTTTGTAAAATTTGCATATAATCAGTAGTATAATAGTTTTGTAAAAGAAAAATCAAGAAAATTCAACTTTAAAAATAGTGATAGCGTTTATTTAATATAATTTAGCTTTTTAATTTTCTTTTCAGCTTATTATTAAGCACTTATATGTTTTTTATATTTTTCTTAAGTTTCTGTCATATTAAAGTATTTTTAAGAATTTTCTCAGATTTTTCCTTTGTCATCTAGTATTTTTAATAATTAATAATAGTTTAATTAATAATTAATTAATATTAAAGTATTAAATAGTAAAATTAATTTTTATTAAGTAAAACCATGTTTTTATATTTTTCCTAGCTTTTATAAAATATAAAATAATTTTAGGAAATTTTTCATAATTTTTACTGTTCATCTTCTATTTTCTAGAATTTAATTAGTATAAATAGTAATTAATTAATAATAAATAAATAAAAATCATAAAAAATATCTTTTCAATTTTAAAATTAGTTTTCTAATATTTTAGATTTTTCTAAGTTAAAATTTCATTTTTCTAGGTTAATTTTATATTTTCTTGTATTTAAGTGTATTTTAAATAATTAATAAATAGTAATTAAATAATAATAAATAGATAAAAAGTGTAATAAATATATTTTTAGTTTTAAAATAAGTTTTATAATATTTTAGATTTTTCTAAGTCATAATTTCACTTTTCTAGTTTTATTTCATATTTTCTTATATTTTAGGGTATTATTAAAAATAATTTTTAATCAATAATAATTAAATAAATAGTCATACAAATAATTTTCTTTTTCCAATAATTTTCTTGCATCATTAGGATTGTAAAAACGTATTTTCCATATCCATAGGTATTTTACTTCTTTATTTTCACGTTTTATTTCGTACGTTCACGTAATTTTATTTAAACATACGTTTTAGGTTTTAGGTTTTAAACGTTAATCGTTTTTTAAATATAGAATTAAAATGACTTCAAAGTCTTAAATAGATTCAGATTCCTTAGTGTAATCAATCATAACCCCTTTCCTGTTCAATATCACCCGATCACGAATTCGTTCTATTACAGTGTTCACACCTCGTTGGGACTTAACGACCCGGGGAAACACTAAACTCCTCTGGACTTTATTGCATTGCGTTCTCAAGTGATTGACTCTTGTTGACCATTCACCTGGTTAATTTGGGTTGACCGTTTGGGAGCGAATCAACCCTCTAAAGAATTTGTCAGACGCTTCCTTTTGTTCTATCGGAGCCCCATTAGCTGCTACCTCCTTGGACTCGATCCAAGTGTAAGCCTTCTCGATCAAGGCCTTGTAGGTGTTAGGAAGATCGGGGACGAAATTCCACCAAGATTCGATTAAGGCCATGTATGAAACCAGATCCTCGACTGCAACCCTAGAATTTGCAAAGTTTCATCAAGTATACCAGTAACGAAGGCCCTTGCTGTTGTCCCTCTCTCTTCATGGTGACGGTTAAGTGAGTCTTGGTGTACTCTTCGACGTTGTAACCGGAACTTAGCCTTGAGATTGTCTAGACTTATAATGCTTCCCAACTTCTGTCCATTCCACCATATCCTTGCGGAGTCTTTGAGCATGTAAGTGAACATGTGGCATGCTACGGGCATGACCCACTTTTGCATCTTGATAGCGCCTTCGAATAAGTGGAGTAAGTTATCAGGATCGCCTTTCCCATCGTAGGTGCCTATATGAGTAGGCATCTTTACACCATCAGGGGTAGTCTTCATCCACTGGGGGTGTGCAAGCTCCGAGAGGCTTCGCGACAGTGGGTTGTATGGAGGTGGATAAACATGTGTAGGATTATACAGCGAAATGGAATAGTAGGCGAGGTGGTAAACAGTAGTAGGTTGATACGAAGGGTTTACACCCATCGATTGTGTAGGAACCTGTCCATAGGGCACTTGCTGGTAATTCTGGTTGGGGAGTGAACCATTCGGAGGATAAGTGTTGTAGGTTTGAGCATGTAGGTAGGGGTTCATTCCTGAGGTAATTGATTCATGTTGGAGTAATGGGACATATCGAAACATAAGAGGGGTATAGCCCCCGTCCCTCTTCTAAATGGGCAACTAGAAGGGGTAGGTTTACTTTCGCCTCCCTACGTTGCTTCCTCCGTTGGAGTTCTCGCTCCTTTCACCATGCACTCTTTCCTTCTTCCCGATTTCCTCAGGGTCCTTCTTCAAAACCCAAAGTCCTTCTATTTAGCCTTCTAATGAAAGGAGAACCATTTCCAGGGGCGGCCACCGCTAACTAGAGGTATCCTCTATTTCAATCTCCTCGTCATACTCCTCACTGGAGTACTCCAACTCCCTCCGCATTTCAGTGTTGCGAACTTGCCTCTTATGAGCCCTTAGTAAAGAATCTAAGGCTTCAAAGTTTGCCTCAATTAAGGCGGGACTAATATCTGGAACAGGATTAGCGGATGTGGAGGGATGTCGGGAGTAGTTTCCAAACGAGATGTGGTAAAGGTTGAGGTGTTATGGGCGAGATTATCGGTGTTAGTTGTGTTGAGTGGGACCAGAGTAGAGAAACCGGTGGAGTGTATCTTCTCCCGGTTCCATGCCGGAAAAGTAGTGTAGTTGGTTAGGTATTAGGATTGGGTGACGGGACTAATAGTTGTGGTCCCACGGATGACGCCATTGTACAAAAGATTGCACTACCGCTCATGAGGATCAAAGTAATGAGGGTGTATGTTCCAGCCAAGACTTGTGTAACCCGAGAATAAGAAATATGAAACACTACGTTAGTAATTGCGCAGGGTTGGACCTCGCGAACCACCTCCGCGAGTAAGTAATATGAGTTATGGTTGTTTAAGTGTGTGTAAGTAAAGAGATGAGTGTGAAATGAGCATACCATAATCCTATGCCCGTCCAACCTATTTATAGTGGAAGAAATACGGTTGGAGGCACTCTTGCATGAATGTCGGAGATCATGGGGGCGTCCCATGATTGTGGGTAACCACTAGGGCTTAGTGACCCACGCTCTCAAACTTGACGGAAGGAGAGGGAGGTCATTGACCAAGTCGAGGTTCCTTATCCATTGCTTCGTCGCCATACCCCCGGGGGCTTAGTGACGAATGGCGAATTCCCCTAGGTAACCTTCGCCAACGAATGGTTTAACGCCTATGGATATTTTGGAATCCTAACTTGGGCCTTCGTAAAGAAGGGCTTCGACACGTCTCGGAGGAGTGTCCTTCGAGCTACTTGGAGGGTACATCATCACAACCCATTTTTGTTTTCAGATCAAAAGGCCAAATATTATCAAATAGAAAATATGATATTTTTTCCGATCGAAAAGACATTATGAAAAACAAAATTCGATTTATTTAATAGAAGTGAAACAAGTTATCAAGATCTGAAACCTTTCAAAAAATTGTAACCTTTTGGATTCGTTTCCTTTGAGCAACAAATAACTGTAACCTTTCAAAAATTAAAACTTTTAATAGATGTGAAACAAAATATCAAGATCTAGAAAAATACGATAAAAAACGTAAACTCATCTACAAGTGTCAAATATAAATAAGACATAAAATCTCACCTTTGATCATCACTAAGAATCAAAGATCAGATTAGGTGGTTGGGTGGCCGGCAACGCAAACGGATCTGAGATCGGCTAGAATTCCGGTGAGTGTGAGGCGCCATTTTTGAGCAGAGAAAGATCCGAGATGTCAAGGTTTATATATATGAATGAAAGAAATGGCTAATTGTGTGGTTTATGATCTGAATGAGAGAGAAAGTGATAGAGGCGGTTAGGGTTTGTGTGAGAAGAAGATGACGGCTTTGATTTGGTTTGATAGAAAGAGAAATTGGATTTTTTTTACTGTAAATCTGTATTTAGTGGAGTGATTTTAAAATAAATAAGATGATATTCCAATAATGCCCCTCCACCACTTATTAAATTAAACACAACTTTTTATGTATTTACATTTATGTCATACTCATTTATATCCATTGATAAAAAGTCTAATGGCTCAGATCGGTTCTCGCAGTTCTCGACCTTTTTGTGGTTCTGAAAATAACCCTACACTATATATATATATATATATATATATATATATATATATATATATATATATATATATATATATATATATATATATATATAAACTCGTTCCATTGAGAATGTTTTATTTTGAGAAGATTGAGAAATCTTCGTTTGAGCAAATTGGTTCATGTTTTTTATTTGATTCACAAGTAAACATCATTTATAGTGAATCGAATCTATAAATCACAAATTTGATTCACAAATTATTGTTAAAATCAAGTTATGATGATGATTCATTAAATTTGTACAAATGATTCAGTATTCTACATTTATCGCAAAATTGAGAGATTTTAACATTGATTCAAATTTTTTTTTACACATTTTGAATTTTAATCAGATTAAAATGAGTTTTACGCTTGAAAAACATGAATCAAAGTTAAAAGTCTATCGTTTTTGAAAACCTTCTCAATCTTCTCAAAATAAAAACCTTCTCAATCGATCTGGATTCTATATATATATATATATATATATAAATATATATATATATAGCATAGTAACCGTGTATTGCACTAACTTACAAACGTAGATAAAGATAATGAAGTTGGTACGTTTTGTTTGTATTGCTAACTCTATTGATGATGAAGTGCTTGAGTTATGATTTTAACAATAAATTAGTAGCTTGCTTTGTTTGTACTATGTGTTATAGTAATTGTAATTTTGAGAAAAGGGGTATTTAAAGAATAACAGTAATTAAATGTGTTGAAAGGTTTGTACCATGTTTGTACTATATATTTTATAACATGTATTGTTTAAAATCAAGTTTATGAGAGAAGTAAATGTTGTACAATGTGCTTTATAACTTATATTACTTAAAATTAAGTTTTGATGTGCATTTAGTAGAGGAAAATGTCTTCCTCCATTATACGAAAACTAGCAGAATAATCGCGCGTTGCAGCGACGAATATTCTGTGATTAAACTTTTGAAAGAGACCAACCAATTATATGTTGGAAAATTTAGTGCACTTGTGGGATTGGTTCACACCTTGTAATGGGTTAGGAGGTACGGAGTGTACACCCATAAGGTCCATGAACACCCTGAACTCTTGTAGTGGTTTGGATTGATAGTACTTGGTGAAAGTACCTGTGGTTAACATCGAGTATCGTTTCCACCGGCGATTACACTGATCGGTGTTCCACCGGGTGGTGTCTCACGAGTTGTGTTTATGACCGGCGTGCGCTTCCATCTGAAGCAGTGTAACCACTGAAGGCATTATGAAAGTACTGATACTTGTAACGGTTTTGACCTATTCAAGTGGCAGTTTAAACTACATTATGACCATGATTATTTGGTCATGTAACCACTAACGGCTATATGGGGATAATTATGAGGCTATTAATGGGCCGATTAATACTCATAATTCCATTGACTAGCCAAGAGTATTTCCTATAAATAGGAGATCTGTTTTACAGAAAAACAGAGTGGAAAATACGTGTGAAAACAATACATCAAACCTAAACACTTATTAGCGAAGGGGTTAAAGAATTGTGCCTAATTCTCTAACTGCATTTGGTCTTATCCCAAGTAGATATTCGTGATACCCAGGCATTAGGGTCGAATAGTTTACTTTGGAAAGTGATAACACGATTCCAAGTGATATCCAGTAACCACTAAAGTGGTATTTGTTTCTGCTGACCCGTTTTGTGTTTCTGCTGAAGCATTGCTGGTTTCTGCTGAAGTTGATTATCTCAACCCTGCTTTGGGACGAATACGAAACCAACAATCAAAGTAAACTATTTTGTGATAATCAATGGTCGCAACGCAATGAAACATGGCTTCAAACTTTGCCGCTAGACAAGTTTGAAGGGGTGGACTTTAGGAGGTGGCAGAAGATGCACTTCGTCAAGCATGAGTGTGGTCTTTGTCCGAGTACTCCAATTCCGATGATGATGATGCTCGGGAGCGGTCGGAGAAGGAGCAAATGGGAGAATGACGACTACATTTGCAGAGGCTTAATTCTCAATGGTATGTCTGATGCCCTGTTTGATATTTATCAGAACCATGAATCTTCCAAAGATCTATGGGATTCCTTGGATGCCAAATATATGGCTGAGGATGCTTCAAGTAAGAAGTTCCTTGTTAGTAATTTCACAAATTACAAAATGACTGATTCAAGACCAGTCATGGAACAATACAATGAACTTCTTGGAATACTTGGAAGGTTTACACAACATAATATGCACATGGATGAGTCTATTTCAGTCTCTTGTGTAATTGACAAAACCTCCTTCTTGGAAAGATTTCAAGCATACCTTGAAACATAAGAGGAGTTAACTCGTTGAGTCAAGGGGCCATTCTGCTGCATTGAGGAATCCCTCAAAGTGCGGATAATGACAAGCCAAAGAGTAGCAATGTCTTTGGTGCATCTGTTGTCAATATGGTGGAGCATAACAACTCCGCCAGGTACAATGACAACAAAGGTAAACGCAAATATCATGATAACACAAGCGGATCCTAACAAGAAGGCAACACCTACTTGTTGGAAATATGGTCACATTAAAAGGGACTGCAAGGGTGTTAAAATTGGTGGTAAAGCCAATGGATCAAGCACTAATGGTTCGGTGAGTGTGTTCTTCCAACTCATCGAAATGTCGGAATATGGTTAATAAGTCTTTTCGATTATTATGTTACATATGTATCAATCTCATTATGCGCGAGATGATGATGTTATGATGGGTTGACTCGGGAGCAGTCAGTGTGCAAAGATAGAAGCTGGTTCAAGACTTATGAGTCACTGAATGATGGTTCTATTCTTCACTTGGGAAATGAGTCAACGTACTTGGTGCATCATGGTTGTGTAGATCTTAAGTTTAGTTCTAGAAAGATTGTAACTTTGTTTAATGTTATTCATGTTTCTGATATAAGGAAGAACTTGGTTTCAAGTAGTGTTTTGAATAATCATGGATATAAACAAGTTATTGAATCGGATAAATTTGTCTTGTCTAAATGTCGTGTTTTTATTGGTTTTGGTTATTTATGTAATCAAATGGGTGCTTAATGTTTCCAGCGATAGTTTATCTATTTCCACCGATAAAGTTAATTCGCCTTTGTGACCACCATTGACCGCACAGACTCTACCCTTTGGCATGCTAGACTTGGCCATGTACACTATAAGAGGATGCAAGATATGTCTAAAGATGGGTTAATCCGGCTTTTGACATGGACACCGGTGTAAAACTTGCATGTTGACCAAGATAACTAAGAAACCCTCGGGTGTTAGTCGTGAGACTGAGCTCTTAGAGCTGATACACAGTGACCTGTGTGATTTGCATGCCACTCCATCTTTGGGGAACAAGAAGTACTTTGTGACATTTATTGATGATGCTTCTAGGTTTTGTTATGTTTATTTACTACATACTAAGGATGAAGCATTAGATAAATTCAAAGTGTTTAAAACTGAATTTGAATTACAACTTGGGTCTTTGATCAAAAGATTAAGGACTGATAGGGGAATTGAGTACATGGATACTGTATTTTCGCCCATTGGTATAATCCATGAAACGATCGCCTTATATACCTCAAAAATGGTATTTCAAAGAAAGAACAGTCTGTGAAGGAGATGGTTAATTCCATGTTGTCCTATTCGGGACTAAGTCGGGGGTTACAGGGGGGTGAAGCTATAATGACTTGCTATTTATTAAATAGCGCTTCCCAATAAAGGAACAAGGTAACCCCTTATGAACTCTGGACTAAAAGGAAACCCAACTTGAATTATCTCAAGGTGGGGTTGAGGGTAAGACTCCCTGATCCAAAGATGAAAACTTTGGGTGAAAGAGGCATTGATTGCATATTTGTTGGATATGCTCGATTCAAGGCTTTTAGATTCTATGTTATAGAACCTAATGAATTTGTTTCAATTAACTCCATAATTGAATCAAGGGATGCAAACTTTGATGAGAATAGATTCTCATCACTCCCTAGACCAAGTATGAGGATTCCTAATGGAACTCATGACACTGGTGTATCAGAGGTCCCTGATGGTGAACCATCAGTAGTCCCTGATGAGGTTGTGGTTCAACAACTGAACCTATGCTCGTGGGAAGAGCAAAAGGATTAGGACTCCAAAGTCATTTGGGGCCTGAGTTTCAAATATATATTAGTTGAAGGTACAAGGGATGAGGTCTCAGAGCAATACTCCTATTGCTTCATTGTTGAGGATGATCCCAAGACATTTGAAGAAGTAATGAAATCCCAAGATATTGCTTTACGGAAAGAAGCAATCAATGATGAAATTGATTCCATCATGGGCAACAACACTTGGGTGTTGGTTGATCCACACCGGTTGCAAACCTTTAGGTTGCAAGTGGATTTTCAAAAGGAAAATGAAGGTAGATGGAACTATTGAAAAGTTCAAGGCTAGACTAGTCATTCAAGGCTTTAAACAAAAGTCAGGGATAGACTACTTTGATACTTATGCCCCCGTGGCCGTAGTCAGTACCATAAGATGCTGATTGCTATGGCATCTATTCACAATCTGTTATTCATCGATGGATGTGAAGACAGCCTTCTTGAATGGTGAATTGGATGAGGAGGTTTATATGAACCAACCTCAGGGCTTCATCATGCCTCGAAATGAAAACAAGGTGTGTAACTGAAGTCTCTTTATGGACTTAAGCAGCACCTAAGCAATGGCATCAAAAGTTTGATGACTGGTTTTGTCTAGTGGTTATGTTCTTAAACTGCCGACAAATGTGTATATAGCAAATTTGATGAATGCGGTAAGGAGTCATCATTTGTCTATATGTTGATGACATGTTGATCTTGGCACTCCACCAAAATCAATTTGACTTGACAAAAGAATTTTTGTCATCAAGGTTCTCCATGAAGCATATGGGAGGTGATGTTATCCTTGGTATAAGGATTAAACATGAAAGTAAAAGAATTTCTAACTCTCAGTCTCATTATATTGAGAAGGTGCCGAGAAATTCAATTACTTTGAATGTACTCCTGTGAGTATACCTATGGATACTTGTGAGAAGGCGATGCCTAATAATGGCAAGGCGTATCTCAACTTGAGTATTCTAGGGTAATTGGTCGCTTGATGTATGCCATGACTTGTACAAGACCGACATTGGTTTTGCGGGGAAAATTGAGCGGTATACTAGTAACCCTAGTGCTCATCACTGGCAAGCAGTTCAGGGTACTGAAGTATTTGAAGAGAACTATGGATTATAGTCTCTCATATAACGGTTACCCAGTCATTGGAAGGATACACGATGCAAGTTGGATCAAGAACACTAAAGACAATTGGTCTACCAGTGGTATTCCTACTTGGTGGAGGTGCGATTTCTTGCATCCAAGAAGCAAACTTGCTTCACCGGTTCAACAATGGAATCGAATTTGTGGCTTTAGTCTCACTGTAAAGAAGTGAATGGTTGAAAAACTTGCTTCTTGAGATTCCTTTATGGCCCAAACCTATAACACCTATTTCTATCTCTGTGATAGTGCAGCTACATTGGCTAAGGCTTATAGCCAAATGTACAATGGTAAGTCTAGACACTTAGGTGTCAGGCATAGCATGATTCGTGAGCTTATCATGAATGGGGTGGTATCTATAGAATTTGTTAGATCTCAAATGTAACTTAGTGATCACTTGACGAAGGGATTAGCTAGAGACTGTTATAAAGTCTCACAAAGGGATGGTTTAAGTCCAACTTAGTCACCTAGGACACCCAACTCCCTCCTAAGGAAACTTGGGAGCTGAGTTCAATGTGGAAAGTGAACATTCAAGTGGACTGGAGCACATATTTTATTTACATCCCAAGGTTGTGCTTAACCTCACTGAATGGAGGATGAAGTCTTTACTTCTTAATGGTTAATTTTCTTTGAAAAAGTGCTTAGCTGGAGCATGACTAAAGAGGAACCACCTATGTAAATGTTGAAGTTTTGCCGCCAGAAGCTTGGACTTTAGCTTCTACAACATTTATGAATTTGGATATGGACACATGGTATAGTGTCAGTCGAGTGATTAGTGTTTGAAAGCTTGTGTGTAGTTATCTTCGGTATTCAAATGGGTTGAAGGGTTCAATTCTTAGAACACCCTGATTCTCGAATATTTGAACGTGTAATTACTAAGATGGAAATTCAATCCTCAGGACATTTTCGTTTATGCACATGTTTTGTTTTGATGTTTGTTTTCTTGCAAAGGAAGTGAACTAAATTTGGGGAGGATTGTTGGAAAATTTAGTGCACTTGTGGGATTGGTTCACACCTTGTAATGGGTTAGGAGGTACGGAGTGTACACCCATAAGGTCCATGAACACCCTGAACTCTTGTAGTGGTTTGGATTGATAGTACTTGGTGAAAATGTTGTGGTTAACACCAGTATCGGTGTTTCCATGAAGCAAGATTTACACCGAATCGCTGTTTCCATCGAAGTGGTATTTCCAATGAAGTGGTGTCTCACCGGTTGTGTTTACACACCGGCAAAGGGCGTTAATCAAGGTAACCACTGAAGGCATTATGAAAGTATGATACTTGTAAGCGGTTTTGACCTTCAAGCAGTTTAAACCGCATTATGACCATGATTATTTGGTCATGTAACCACTAACGGCTATATGGGGATAATTATGAGGCTATTAATGGGCCGATTAATACTCATAATTCCATTGGAATAGCCAAGAGTATTTCCAATAGGAGATGCTTTACGTAAAAACGAGTGGAAAATACGTAACAATACATCAAACCTAAACACTTATTAGCGGGGGTTAAAGAATTGTGCCTATTCTCTAACGCATTTGGTCTTATCCCAAGTAGATATTCGTGATACCGGGCATTAGGGTCGATAGTTTACTTGGAAAGTGATAACACGATTCCAAGTGATATCCAGTAACCACTAAAGTGGTATTTGTTTCTGCTGACCCGTTTTGTGTTTCTGCTGAAGCATTGCTGGTTTCTGCTGAAGTTGATTATCTCAACCCTGCTTTGGGACGAATACGACACCAACATTATACTACAATGTGTTCATACTTGATCGTGCATTTGTGCTATTTTCCTCAAGGGTAACGAGGTATCATGGATATCATTACATATCATCCTACTATAATGGTTTTGTATTTGAGTTTTACTAATAATAATCATTTGGTTCGTGGTTAAAAAGACGTATTTTATTACATAATCCTCCGTAATTAGTGATGGAGCTACAACATAAATTTTGGGAGTGCTTTTAAGATAATTCTTTTATATTGAGAGGGCTAAAAAGTATAATATAAGAATTTAGCATATAAATTACATGAAAAGTACACTAATAATTTTTTTCTTTCTAAAAGGGCCGACCACCTTCCCCAAACTCAACATAGCTCCGCCTATGTCCGTAATAATGATTTGTTGATAACATTGAGAAAAATTGGATATAATCTCAGAAAACAATGGATGCACATCAAACAAAATCGTATGATTTAGCTTTTTACAATGGGGGTTGATACTCACATCATTTTTTTATACTTACACCACACTGTACAACACTGTAATGCACACTGTACAAGATAGTAATGCACAATTGTGGTGTAGGTATAAAAAAATGGTGCGAGTATCAACTCCCTTTTACAATGTATTGTATTAAAATAATTTTTATTCACTACAACTCTAAGACTGTCATTAGTAAAATATTTGTATTCTTATACACTTTGTATGACCATTTTCTTTATGACAATTGATATATGCGTTATTTTTTTTGCGCGCACAGACCATCATGAATGCAACGCAGTGCTATGCAATGTGTTGCATAAATTTTATGTATAAAAAGAAAATGGTTAGTATATATTACTTGCCTTTCTTTTAGTTTTAAAAAGCCACAAAAAAGTTGTTTTAGTATTAGTGGTCCTTGTGTTTAGGATAGCCATACAACATGTACATTCTTTAAACATGATATACTCGTGATAGATGCACACCTCTCTCGCAGTTTGAATTTGGACGTTCTTTAAACATGGCATAGTCATGATACACGCATAACACGCTACTCTCACTCTTTCAACAACCATGTAAGATGATCATTGTCCGTCGTCAATGAACTCGCCAACTCGGGCCAACTAATTATGTTAGTATTTCATATTATTAATAAACCCCCAATGCACGCAAGTTGTTTAGCATTTTCATCAATGGATACCGGCCAACTAACTCTAGTAAACAAGTTTTCAACAATGGCTACTTCATTAGTTCATATGATTACTCTAATTAAGCGAGAGGCCCCCATCCCCCTCTCATTTTATACCGGTGTGATTTGGGAGTTGGATTATTTGTATGTTTCTAATGAGTTGAGATCCATGACAACCCACTATTTACTAAAGAACAAACCACAACATCCCCACCATCCATTCCTTTTTCATCTAATGGTGGAGATGATATCTGAAAATTACAAACAAGGGCATGCTTGTAATTTTACATCTATCCAATAAAAGAAAAATATCTGCACATGACCTATCATAAAAAAACACGCACCACTATCTCTCTAACCACGCCTCTGCCGGAATCCTCTAACCACACCGGAAAAATAAAAACCTTCATCACTATCCTCTAACCACACCGTATCACCGCCGTAAAACCACCGTATCACTGTAAAACCTTCGTATCACTGTAAAACCACCGTATGACCGCCATAAAAAACGACCTTCATCTACTTTCTCTCTCATAAAACACCATAAAAACCGCCGTATCACCATAAAAACCACCGCCGTCGATTTAAAATGAATGAAAACCAGAATTTAATCAACGTTATAGATGGAAATAATCTAATCGAAGTTCCATTAGATGCTGTAAATACAACATCTGTTGTAGATGATTTACCAGATCTGGAAGATGATTTACCAAGTGTTGAAGACACACCGGGTTTTGTTGAGAAAGAAATTGAAGGTGAATCACGTGTGATTTGATCTTTGTTGTTTATTAAACAAATTTTTTGTATGTAGTAAATCAAAAGTGAGTTAGCTGTTTTATTATTCTCAAAATCACTTGTTTTAGTGTTTTGTTTTGAATGTAGACAAAACAAAAATAGTCTAACAAACATGTAATTTGTTATAGATCACATGTGATTTACATATGATTAAGGAAATCACTAAATAAAATGATTTAAATTAAATAAAATATTTAAATAATTCGTAAATCACATGTGATTTATAGTCAAAATAAGATGTTTTAGTGTTTTAGTGTTCTGTTTTGAATGTAGACAAAGATGTAATTTGTTATAAATCATATGTGATTTTCTATGAAATCACATGTGATGTTTGTTATAAATCACATGTGATTCCTAGTAATTCTGTTTTTGTTATAAATCAGCAGATTCTATGAGATCACCAAGACCAACTTTATATGAGCAAGCTGAAACACCGGGTGTATCGATATATTGGGAGCCTCATGTAGAAGGAATTCGTGTACCAGAAGAGGGGAAATACTATGACACTATAGAGGAAGCTATAGAGATGTATAGTACTTAGCAGGAGGTTTTCAAATTAAAAATTCAGGGCAACGATTAACAAAATTTGGAATGGTACAACACAAATACATCATGTGTAATAAAGAAGGTATTCCAAGATGTATTGATATCGACACTTTGGATCCTCAAAACACTGACAAACAAAAGAGAAATACAACTCTGCATATAACAGGTTGTAAAGCTCGTATAAGGTTAGAATTGGACCAAGTTTCTAGAAAATATAAGTTAGTTCAGTTTATTGCTAAACACAACCATGTTCTAATTCCAAAAGAGTACAAACATTTTACAAAAAAACAAAGAAGAATGACTCAAGCAGACAAAATGTTTATTGTCAAAGCGGCAACAAACAAGATTGGCGCAACACGGGCACACAACTTTTTAACCAGTTTGAAAGGTGGGTATGAATACGTTCATGGCACATCTCACTGATTTTAAGAATCATCAAAGGGATATAAATGCTTTCATAGGGGAAAGTGATGCAGAAATGTTTATAAACAAAATGGAAAATAGAAAGATGTATGTCCCGAACTTTACATTTCAATATAAGGTAGAAAACAGTAAGTTAGTGGCGATGTTTTGGGCCGACGAAGTTGCAAAATGCAACTACAAAGAGTTCGGAGACATAGTTTCTTTTGATGCAACCTTCAGGAGTAACAAGTAAGATTTTTTTTATATGAACTAATTTATAACAAAAATCACATGTGATTTTATTGAAAATCAAAATCACATGTGATTTAGATGTACTACATGTGATCACCATACCTCGTACTAGGAATCATATGTGATCATAGTAGAAATCACATGTGATTTACTTCTACATTACACTAATTATTTGAGGTAATGTTCTTAGGTACCACATGGTGTTTGTACCATTCACTGGCGTAGATAATCACAGAAAGTGTGTCACCATTGGTTCCGGAATGCTTTTAAAAGAAGATACTAAATGATACACGTGGCTACTAACCGCATTTATGAGTGCATTCAATAAAGAACCGACCATGGTTGTAACAGATCAAGATGGAACAATGAAGAAAGCTATTGAAGCCGTTTTCACTAACTCAAAACACAGACTTTGCATGTGGCATATTGATCAAAAAATTCCTGCAAAGGTAAATTTATTCTCTAAACAATATGTTTTTTATTCACTTTAAATATGGATCACATGATAATGTGACAATCACATGTGACTTGTTTGTAAAATCATATGAATCACATGTGATTAATCTGAAATATATAATGTGATTTGTGTTGAAAAATAAGGCACTAAAACTCTATTTAACAATAAAACAGATTTGTCAAGCAATATACAAAGAAACTGATTTCAAGAAGCATTTTAAGAAGATCATTTGGAATATGTTCATGGAACCTTTGGAATTTGAAGAGAAATGGGCCAAGTTGATTGAAGATTTTGGTTTGAAAAATCACAAATGGATGACAAAGATGTTTAACCTTAGAAAAATGTGGATTCCAGCTTATTTTGTAGACTCTCCATTATTTGGATTGATGAGAACCACATCAAGGTCTGATAGTGAAAACTCGTTCTTCAAAAGTTTCACAAGCCCAGGAGCAACACTAGTTAGTTTTATGATGTCCTATGAAGCAGCAATGGAAAGGCAGCGTTATAGGCAGGAACATTTAGACTTTAAAACACTAGACGCAGGCCCAAAGTGTGAAACAAGGTTAAAAATTGAGCGTCATGCAGCAAAAGTGTATACTAGGACAATATTTCTGCTTGTTCAAAAGGAAATAACTGAAGCATGCTAGACTTGTAGTATACATAATTTGAAAATAGAAGAGGGTTGTGAGATTGTCATGGTTAGAGACAAAAATCCAATGCCTTATAGAACACTTAACAAGGAAATTGAAGACGAAAGCGATACAGAAGCACAAACAGTTGTAGACTATAAGGTGTGTAATCTTGAATTCTAAAATTATCTGTTTCTTTAACGAGAATCACATGTGATTCTTTTAAATCACATGTGATTCTTGTAAATCAAATGTGATCTCTTACAAAGAATCACCTGTTGAATCACATGTGAATCTCGTATAAATAACATTTGATTCCTGTTGAATCACATATGTGATTCCTGTTGAATCACATATGTAATTCCTGTTGAATCACATATTATTCCTGTTGTATCACATGTGATTCTTGTTGAATCACATGTGATATCAATATTAATCACATGTGATCTCATATAAATAACATTTACAGAATATAATTCTTGTATTATTTTGATTTGGAAAGGTACTTCGTACTATAGAAGATGGGTCGGTTGTATGTTCCTGCAGACATTTTGCTCGATACTGGTTCCTATGCCGACACATATTTTGTGTCTTCAAGAATTGTGATATCGACGTCATTCCAAATCAATATATTTTGAGGCAGTGGAGAAGGGATATAATTCCACCTGACTTGAGAAGAAAAAGAAACAGATATGGGGAAAAAATGTAGAAGTTGAAAGACTTACAAATGAAGCAACATGTCTATTAGATGATTGTTTATTTCGGTTGGGCAGTGATGTAGTAAAGATGGGTGAATTTGTTGAAAAAATGAAGAAATTGAAGAAAGAAGTGGAGGATGAGGTGCCAAATGCTCCTTCTGGAAAAACGGCAGATGTGATTGGGGAACATTTTGTTATTTCTAAACCTGAAAAAAAAAACAGTTAACAATCCAACAAAAGTAAGTAACAAAGGGAATATTTCAGAAGCGGAACGCAATAAAAGGAGAAAGAGTGAAAGAGAAAAAGCACTTACAATTAAAAAGAAACAAATGAAGCCTTGTGGACATTGTGGAGAGAAGACAAACTCACATACAAAAACAACTTGTCCATTGAACCCTAAAGCAAGGCGAAAGGCGCCACATAACCGTCTCCAATCTAGTGTGGATAACCCTAGTGGGTCAGGTCTTGGTATTGAGGTTGGTGTTGGGACAGGGTCGGTGGTGGGTCAGGCCGTTCAAGTAAATGTTGTGGCTCGTGAAGCGGATAAGGTTAACCCTAATGGGTCAGGCATAAGTGTTAAGGTTGGCGGGTCTGGGACAAGTGAACCAACATCAGTGGATTAAGCAGATGTTGAGTGTTGAGTGTTGAGGTTGATGGTTGAGCATTTTTACTTCAAAAAATATAATGATTTTCTTTAGAATTTTTACAAATCTATAATACATTGAATGATTGTTTACTTTCTTATGAAAGTCTTGTTTACTTGTGAAACTTTCTTTAGAATTTTTACAAATCTATAATACATTGAATGATTGTTTACTTTCTTATGAAATACATGTGATTATATACGAAATCACATGTGATTATATACGAAATCACATGTGATTTTACCCAGATCACATGTGATTGCATATGAAATCACATGTGATTGATGTTTCATTCCTAAGTAAGTATATGCGAAATAAATAATAATGCACTAGAAAGGAACTAAAAAGAAACAACTACTGTTGAAATCAGTTATAATAAAAGCATGATTTAATTTGACTTCCCAAAACACAAAATGAAAAACCCTGCTATGTTAAAACCACTATTCTAGCATCAGTTTTACTAGCATTCAAACCCTGGAAATTACTAGACTTCACATACTTAGTGTTCAAACCCTGAAAATTACTGAACTTCACATACTTAAGATAAAACTAAAACTACTGATATAGTAATGTTTTATACACCTTCACAAAAGGCACAAAAGACGATTCTCCAAGTCTTGACGATAACACTCACTGTTGTATCAAGCGCATGTATTTAACATCCTCACGTTTGTTCCTGTTCTTATATGCTTCCACAATTGTTATGAACTTTGTTGCAGAATCAAATTTGTCAAACTCCTTTGCCTCCCTAAGCATCTTCTCCCGATACACGTTAAGCTCATGTAATAGCATCTTGGTAGAATACTTGAACCTCAGCTTCCTCAACATGTCGAACTGTACCTTTGACTCGGGAACAAGGCCACAATCCCACTTTGTAGCAGCTTCACCCATATAGTTTTCCATATGAAACATGGCAAAAATACCACAATCACGGTAGTTTGACTTAGTCCTCCATTTCAGCTTTGGGATATTTGGCTTCAATTTAATGATGCTAGCATACTTTTTGTTGCCATACAACTGTAGATGACAGGAAAACATATTTTTCTACAAAAAACAAATAAAATAATGAACATGTTAAATCAAATGTGATCTGTGTAAAATCACATGTGATCTGTGTAAAATCACATGTGATCATTATAAAATCACATGTGATCTGTGTAAAATCACATGTGATCTGTGTAAAATCAAATGTGATCTAGGTAAAATAACTCAAACTTACAAGAACATCACATGCTCCTTTATACTTTTTATCATAAGATTCCCCACTATCAATGTTATCAAGGATTGTCATCCCAATTGATTTAGAAAGGCTGAACACAACAACATAGAAATGCCCACCATCGCAAATTGGAAAAAATGCCTGATTTAACAAAAAAAAAAGTAAACTTAATAAAAATACCTGATTTAACAATTATAATTCTAAAAAAATAATGAAATTACCAAATCAACGTCTTTTAGGCTAATTCTATCGGAATTATCTTCGAAATGCCCCAAAACTTGTGCTTCAAAACTTTTCCATTGCGCCGAATCCAAACTACCATCAATCATTTGCTCATCTGTCTTAGAAAATAACAAACACAAAATGTATAAGCAAAAAAATATAATTATAAAATAAAAGTTCATAAAAAATAACAAAAACACTTACAATACAACCAGTCGGAAAGAAATGCCTCGACGGGGCTCCAACTTTCTTAAAACTCTCTTCATGGTTGAGAACAACACCCAAACAATCAACAACATTGACATCGACCCATAAACCGGGAGTTAAAGTTTCCATACTTAAACGAACTGATGAAACTTTATATCCAGAATGAGTTTCAAAAATAGTTTCACTGTAGAAACAAAAAAACACATGTAATTAGATAAAATCACATGTGATTTGGGTAAAATCACATGTGATCTGTGAAAATCATATGTGATCTGGGTAAAATCACATGTGATCTGGGTAAAATCACATGTGATCAGTTACAAGAACATGTGACATAAGCTCGATGTTAAAAAAAATAACTAAAATAATAAACAGATAAACTTACATCTTGTCACCCTGCATACAAAACAAGCTGTTTCCGACCATAAATTCCACCATTGTAATGTTCGGTACAACTTTGGTCTTCTTATTCATGTATGGGGAGCAGAGGAACGAAGACGGTTTCACAGCTCGTTTTTCAGGAAGAACAACCTCAGGACTAACGTTCGATGCACGAGTAGCCACTCTCTCAGGAGTAGACGGACCTTGATTCGGGACGACCACATTCAGATTCATCTCTTCATCAACTGCTTGACCCTGATACAAAACAACATAATTTAAATTAAAAAGAAAAACGAAAATTAAAAGACAAACTAATCAAAGCTGTATTCTGTTAGAGTATTACATATAGGTATTCATCTACAATACAATCAATCACCTCATTCACCATATCGACATTCTTCTCTAGCCACTGAGTATAAGTCTCAGGCGTACTGGTGATCTCCAACTCTTCATCTTCAACACCCGCCACATTTTCAGCTGGCTTATCAATATCAGCAGGAATGACTGTTTCATTTTGAACGACACCTTCCTTTTCAACCTGAGAATTCGTTTCCTTGTCCACCTGAGAATTCGTTTCCTGAGATGCATCTTTATCAAAATCATCTAAACTAATTTTCCCGAATCCGAAATCCTCTACATTGACATCCTTACGATTTCCAGCATTTCCAGCACCATCATTTTCGTCATCACTTACACCATCATTATCAGCACCAGACCCATCTTTATCCTCAGTTTCATTGTTGCCGAAAGTAACAGGTTTCTTGAATAGCTCACAATATTTCTCATTAAGTTCAATGAATTTTTCATCATCAGCATACTTCAAATATGCTTCTACCATATCAGCTTCAAGAGCACGTCTTTCAGAACATATCAAAGAAATCTTTTCTTCAAGTTTGTTAAACAAAACCTGTATTCAATAATGATGTCAATGAAAAGTAATATTGAAGTCAATGACATGTGATTCTACATAGAATCACATGTGAATCTCATACAAAATCACATGTGATTCTTAACAAAATCACATGTGATTCTTAACAAAATCACATGTGATTCTAATAAAATCACATGTGATTCTGAGTAATGATTTGTGATTTCTCTTTTAATGCATTCAAATGAACAATTATAAAATGTATTATACAAACCTCTTTGTCAGAAGATTCAGACAAACCAGCATCAATGAACCCTTCTGACTCTTTAGACTCCACCTCAGTCCACTCACCATTCAACTTTAAACACCCCAACTTCCTTTCAGCCAGTTCAAGCTCCATACGTTGTCTCATTAACGTTGTCGACCAATTTAAGATGGCCGGACGCAAACGGACAACATGAAACTTCTCAAATTTAGTAGAGTCTAGATACAAAAGCTGAAAAGAAAAACAAAACATTAAAAATTACATATCACTAGAACCAGGAACTATTTTTAAATTTAAATAAATCTATAAACTTACCATGAGGACGGCTAACGGACCAATGTAATGGCAATCTCATTTCGGGTTGCTACTATACTGAAGGCACGAATGTATATAACCACACCAGTTGATGTCACATATCGAAAGATCTTCAGGAATATATCTAACAACATCTAAGAAAAGTTGCCCCTTCATCGTTTCACACTGACCCATCGTGTTGGCAAACAACATGACGAAGTTAAGTTTGAAAATATTATCAACCACCGTTGCTGTAACCAAGTTCCTAGCAACATTCGCTGTTCGTATGTCTTTAAGAGACTTTGGATAAAACTGCTCAACCCAAGATCTCACAAAAGGATGGTCAATAGGTCTTTCCTCAAATGAAAACAATGAAGAACCACCAAATGGAATCCCTAACGTATCCCTAATTTTCTCTGGAGTGACATCAATCGACAAACCATTCAACAAATCAATCTTATTCGTTGCTGTTTTGAAATTGGCAACAACAAACCTACCCAACTTCGATGGAAGTTGATCAATGAAAATTTTACGAAAAGACTGAAAACCTATGTCAGTAAGAAATGGACCCATGTCGACCTTTGATTCACGGATAGAAGAAAATAGAGAAGAAGGAGCATTCCTTACCCTCAAACCTGGAAATTTATCAAGATACTCTAACTGCTCTTGTTCAGCCTGAGACAACATACTTTTCTTTCCCAACTTCTTCGACTTCCCAACATCTTCATTTTCAGAATCTGCATCTTCTTTCTTAACCTTACCCTTTTGATTCTTAACTTTCACTTTCTTCCTCTCCGCAATATCTTCATCTTCAGAATCAGTTTCTGAAACCTCTTTCTTCACCTTCATCACCTTCTTCACCTTACCCTTTTGATTCTTAGCTTTCACTTTCTTCTTCTCCGCAATATCTTCATCTTCAGAAATAGTTTCTGAACCCTCTTTCTTCACCTTCTTCACCTTACCCTTTTGATTCTTAACTTTCACTTTCGACCTCTCCGCAATACCTTCATCTTCAGAATCAGAAGCATCTTTCATTAAACCCTTCAACATCTCAAACATACGCTGAAAATTGTCAACCTTCCTAAGCTTCGATGAACCTCTTTCTTCATCAGATCCTTTCTTTTTCTTAATCTTCTTAGAGACAAAAACACCTTCATCAAAAATAAAAATATACAAATCAGACTTAAACATGTGTTTTTTTATCCAGAATCACATGTGATCCTTCAAAATACAAAATAAGTATCTACTCAACATAAACTAAAATCGATGAAACTAACTTGACATTACCTTCATCGGAACCCTTCTTTCTCTTAAATTTCGATGATTCTGAACCTACTTCATCACTATCAAAACCCTCACCTTCTTTGCAGCCAACCCCTCGACTTCTTTGCAGCCAAACCACTATCCTCTTCTTCAGACAACTTCCTTTTCCTACTAGACAAATCAACATCAACCTTTAGCTTAGACGAAGTATTACGTCTAGGAACATTCGGATTGGGATTAGCCTTTGGTTTAGACTTCTGGACCTCAGCAACCTTCTCCTTATCTTTGACAACATCCACCTTCAATTTAGCCTTAGGATTAGACCTCTGCACATCCGCAACCTTCTCCATACCACCCTTAGCCACCTTATCCTTCTCCTTCACAACCTCGGCCACCTTATCCTTCTCCTTCACAACCTCAGCCACCTTCTCCTTGACCACCTCCTCAGCCACATTCTCCTTTGCCACATTCTCCTTATCCTTCTCCTTGACAACCTCAGCCACATTCTCCTTTGCCACATCCTTAGCCACATTCGCCTTATCCTGCTCCTTCGCAACCTCAGACACCTTAACCTTGGGATTAGCCTGAGACACATTCTTCTTCGCAATATCCTTGGGATTAGCCTTTGATTTCGGCACATTAACCTTGGGATATTCCTTCGGATAAACCGAAGAAATGGGGGAAGGATTCAAAACCTGTCGGTTTAGTATACTAGACCGAGTTGTCCGACCAGGAGAATTTGAGGACGGAGAAGCAGACTTAACAGCATCAACTCCAGTATCCGGCTGCATAACAGAAGCACCTAAAAACAAAAGCATAAAAACATATAGAATCAGGCTAACTCGTATACAAACTCAAAACAAATCAAAAATCTACATAACAAAAAGAACATAAATGATACAAAACCACATTTGCTCTAATGAACCACTAATATAGTCAACTACCCATATACTCAACTAAACTCCTTCATATACAGAATCACATGTGCTCCTTCAATACCAAAATGATACAAAAATCACATTTGCTCCTGTAAATCCCAAATAAATAAACTCCTTCATATGCAGAATCACATGTGATCCTTCAATACAAAAATAAATGTATACTTAACTAAACAACTAACCATTACCAAACAATAAAATCAATCACAAACTACATTTACTTTAGACAACTTTCATCAAAATAAACTCCTTCATATACTAAAACTCAACATATAATAAACTTCTTCATATACTCAACTTTCATCAAAATAAACTCCTTCATATACATAATCACATGTGCTCCATCATATACTCAACTAAACAACACTAAACTCCATTTGATCAAAATAAACTAAACTTCATTTGCATCAAAACAGTAAACTCCATTTTCATCAAAATAAACTTACACAGATAATCAGTACCAAACAAAAAACAAAAAAAAAACATACACAAAAAAAAAAAATAAATAAAATAAAAAATAATAATAATAAATAAAATCAGTACCAGAATGATTAGCAGGTGTCGATGAAGACGATTGGAGCAACGGCCCACCTTTTGCGTTTGATATCTCATCTCGTATGTCCATTAAAAAGCATTAATCGAAATATTGGAGGTTAGGGTTTGATGTATTAGAGATGGTGAGAGTATGTATAGAGAGAGAGAGAGAGAGAGAGAGAGAGAGAGAGAGAGAGAGAGAGAGTGTGTGTGTGTGTGTTGATATGAGCGGTTTAATTGAGTTTAGACGTGAAATAATAATTCCCAACCTACCATCTGATCAAAATAAATGAAAAGGCTGGTTCTATTTCTATCCGTTGGATGTAAATGAAACATACGGTCAAGATGGAAGCATTTGTTCTATGATAAAAATGTGTTATGCACCGATCTTTTGTCTCTTTCTAAGTAACATGATTAAGAGAAATGCTAGACACACTCATAAAATTCACACAAAATTGGTTTAATAAAATAGAGGAGAGAGAAACTGTCAGAAAATGCATCAATCACCCGCTGACACGTCAACGAGTGAATTTTTTATGTAAATTTTATAAGTGAGTCTAACATTGCTCCATGATTAAATGCACTCACAACTCATATTAATAGTGATTCGAGTCATGATGATTTTATCTATCTTTATCACCTTTGAATTTCCCAGTATTTTCATAAAACTTTTAGACATTATTTTAGGCATGAGTTTTTTACATATCCATCATTTTCTTTTCATACTTAAGCGTACTCTATATTCATATTCCTTGCGTATGATGTTTCTGTTTTATATGCTTAAAGTTCTATTTTCATGGTACATATAGGCTTGGAGTTGTAAATCCATCCATGTGTTTCATGTTCATACATAAAGTTTAGAGTAAATTACACCGTTCGTCCTTGTGGTTTGCGTTGATCGCAGGGTTTCGTCCTTTAACCAAAAAAGTTGCACCGTCCGTTTATTGGTGCATAACGTTTGCCACTTAAGGACGGACGGTGCAACTTTTTTGGTCAAAGGACAAAACCCTGCGGTCAACGCAAACCACAAGGACGAACGGTGTAATTTACTCTAAAGTTTATTAACTAAATTTATCCATAGAATATTCTATAATAAAAACTTAAACCAATATATCATCAACATTCAACATTATTTTTTTGTTTGTTGGGTGCAAAGATGCCACCACCCATTACCAACTAAGCTTGGCACCTCATAGCTATAACCGTTGAGTCATGTATGGCCTCCACGTTATGAAAAGACAGCCGATTGTGTGCCGATTCAAGTTACGAGTTATTAACCTTTTACACCCAACATTCAACATTATTCTGGAGGGGGAAATTTTACTTTTTCGTATAGAAAGAAAATGCACCACTGATTTCACGAGTCTCGAATATATTTTTGGTTCAAATCTACTAAATTAAATTATTGCGAATAGAATGTTTTACACATGTTTTCAAATTTCAAGTATATAAAGTATTTTAATGGGCAAGGTCCATTAAACAACAGTGGATACTGAATAGATTGTACACAATATGGAGTTATGGACCATAGGTGATTGGCCTATTCCTTTGGTAAATAAGTCTATATCGAGGCCCAAATCACTGGGGCATAGGCCATAGTGCTGTATTTTTGTTTACTATTTAACACTAAACAAAGCTTAGAAAAAACTGTTCGTCAGATTTTACTTAGAGCACAAGATGGGGTGTGTAGCAGTGTAGCTATAAGTTCGTTTTATAATAAAAAGTGTTATCACGTGAAAATTTCATTTTATAACTCAGAATTTATAAGTCAGCTAAAAATCACACTCCCCCATCACTCAATTTATAGGACACATTCGAGCCCCACAATCATTTTTTTTTAAATAAAATAAAGGAACATGTAAAAATTAAAACATTAATGTCGCACTGAGATTAGTCGGCTTGCAATAACGAGTCAGATGTCAGGTAACAAAATAAATAAATATACTAAAAATAAAATTTTACATAATTTTAATAAAACAACTTACCATATTTATACATTTTAAAGACTAATTAGTAATTATGTAAGAAAAAAATTAAAGGACTAACAAAGTAAACCTAATAAGAACTAACGATGCAAAAACTTAACCAACGAAGATTTAAAATTAGCACAACCAATTCTAACCGAAGTGGAAAAAAATTAAAAAAAAGTTCAAGTTTCATCTTCCACCACTCGAGGTGCAGACAAAAACACACAAACACATACCACAAAAACTCAAACACAAATACAAACGCAATTAAAAATCAAAAGAAAAAACAAACAAACAAACAAGAGGTGGATAACGTGGCTGGTGGCCATGACGCCACCACCTATAACGCGAGCAACGGTGTTAATAATCATGCCATAAGCCTATGGTGCCACCATATCATGAACTCTTAGGATGTATAGCCCTAAAATCAACCTAAAATTATGCTTAAGCGCGTGACATGATACTTTTCTCGATCTTAAAATAAACCAATTATTTTGATACTGTTACACCCGTACCCCGACAAGATATTATTATGTAAAGGTTTTAGTCATTTAATTTATATTGAAGTAATAAAGTTATTTATAAGTTATAATTAGGTAAATGAGGTAGAAACTTAAGTGGCCAATGCTTAAAATCAGAAAATGGAGGGACTAGAGTTGCCAATAGACCTAAGTGAATTTAATAAAAATAAAATAAGGATGCTGGAAGATTTATCCTGAAAATTAGAGAAGCTGGGAGAAGAAGTACGGGAAGTGAAGAAGGAGAAGAAGTAAAACCAAAAACTATCAATTGGGTACAATTTGACCTGGTGGTGGTGGTTATTAAGGCTATTAGACTCTTAATTTTATTCCTCTAAATCAAGATGCTTAAGGGAGCTTGTGACTCTACCGATGTAGAAGACCTATTGTGGAATTGAGGTTCTAACAAGGAAAATAAGGGTAAGAATAAAGTATAAGACGGACTACACGTAAGCCGTTAGTTGTTGAAGTCTTTTGGAACAAAGGCGTTGAAGTTGGAAACCCCGAGAGTCTTCTTTGTTTTGGTAAAATCACGTTTCGTGGTTGTCGTCTTTTGTAGTCATAAAGCATGTCTTGGTCGTATTATGTATTTGTGTAAATTATGGGTAGTCAAGTATGAATGTGGTTAAAGATGAAAGTCATCTTAAAAGGGTGTTTGGGTTAGGTGTGTTTTTACCCATTTGGGATTGTAACGGGTCAAGTTGTTATAAAAGGCGTTAGTATGTTAGTTATAGTTTATTTGTGAAATGAATGTTGTTGTGATGGTTAGTACATTGAATTGGTGTCGATTGGTTTGGGTATTTTGGTGTCAAAATGTGCAGATTTTGGCTTCAGGCGGTCTGTGACAAAGTTACGGTGTAACTACTAGTTATGGCGTAACTGATTTATTAGTTACGGCGTAACTGTTCCTGTACACAGATTTGGTCATATTTGAAAATTCATATATTTTAAACCGTAAGTCTTCACGGGTCGTGCCACCGACCGTTTCGAAGGTAATTGAGTCTAGTTCTATTTAAAAATAGTCTCAAGGTCCAGATGTTTATAGATTTCTGTCAGATTGTAAAATAGTGTCGGTAGGTCAGTTTTCTGGCGTATATTTTTTGCGCAAAACTTTCACGTTTTGGTCATGTTGTCAAAGGGGCGTTACAGATACATAGACCAATCATATTGGCAGGCATATCGTTACGAGTTAATCATTTTTTTTAATTATTATTATTTTGTTTATTTTTTTACTGTTAAAAGTGATCATGATATTTGTGTCAATGATACTCACTTTTGGCATGATATGATACAATCTTAGGTCATCCACTATGATAGTTTATTAAAAGGTTTATAAAATGATGAATAAGTTTAAGAACTTTTAAACTATAGTGAGCATCTATTTCAAACTTATGTGTCATAAAAATGTTTAGAATATTGAACCTTTTCAAAATTTAATGTCTTTGATTATGTGTGATGTATGTATCACTTGAAAAGGTTTATAACATAGTGGGGATAAGTTTATAAAACAAAAAGGTTTATAATTTAATGTCACAAATACAAGTATAAACCTTTTAATAGGTTTATCATAGTGGATGGCCTTAGGTGGCTAGTCGTGCATTAAATTTTATGTTACGAACATTCACTTTGTCATGAATGCATAGAACCTAACTACCTTTGACCCTCATTTATATTGTGAATTAAGTAGCAATATCAATTGCATGATTCGCTTAGTTAAATAGTGTTGCATCCTTTAGTAACTTTCATCCTCAGCTCATTGATAAACATTAAAACATTAGCTTTTCAATTATGGTTATGAATCCTATGGTGCTTTTGAGATATTATTGGAAGAAACTAATAAATGATAAACTCAATTACCATTTGGGTGCAACGTGTGACTGGTTTCGGAGGATACTTCTGCTTCAGATGATGATGGCGTCTAGCAATTATAATTTACATGGCTATTTAGTGAATGTTGTTGATCTCATTGCCTTATTAGTCTAAAAGCCAATAAGAACTTTAATCGTGCCTTGAGGTTTGATGTATTTAGCTGCTTATTGCCTTACGAGTGTAAAAGTGTCATAATGAATTGGTTCAGCATGTAAATGTTACATGATTTCATCTAATTTATATCTAATTTGTATTTTCATGTAATTATTTTGTTTAGTTTTCCAATTTACCAAATGCTTTCTAAGATCTAAAATTTTATTTGTCTATGCTGTAAAAAAATCTATGATTGATTGTAACAATATGTGTTGTCATTTTAATCTTTAATTTACTTTTTATATTTGACACAATATTAAATTATAGTTTTAGTTTTTTATTTAATCAAGTTAAGTTAATAAAATACAAAGTTACCTTCAACTTTTATCTTATCAAATATCAACAACTATTTATAGTTATAAATTGAACGTCAAAATGTGTATCATTGTGCACGTCATTACAAATTTTTCATCTCATTTTTTACACAGCCATTTAACTTTGTAATAAATAATTTAGAGCACTATCCAAACGATAATAAATTCCAAAATTGTGAAAAACTCTAAGCATAGTTTTAAAAAGCGCGCCTTGAGCTTGGAGCATATCTTTTGTTGTTTCCACTACTTGAAGTGATTGCTACGACCACGAAGAAACGACAAATCAAATCCTTGCGCCTAGGCGCGCCTAGGAGAGGTGACGGGGTTTGAATCATTTTTTTAAAATTTAACATTCATTGATCTCGTATGTTAGTGAAACCTAACCTAAAAACTAATTAAATCAGAAATTTGAGAGTTTTATCATTTAATTCAAGTGTCTATACATGCATACCTCTCCTTCAATTTCGAGCATGAGATAATGAAATGTCATCATGCAATTATTGATACATTGGTTAATATTTTGGGTTTGAATCTAAGATTTGTTTCGATATATTAACTATTTTATTGTTATTTAAGTCATCATTAATACATAAATTATCGCGCAAAAAATTTAAATTTTTATTCAATTCACTACACCACATATTCATGAAGCCCAACCTTGATATGCGCTTCGGCTTAAGGCTCCATATGCCCTTTGTACCTTGGTGCGTTTTGAGCCTTTCAAAACATTGATTCCAAGTATTTTTAGGTTTCGTATCGTCATGTTAATAATTAGAAAATAAAATGAAAAAGTATATTGATGAATTGATATCAAAAAACAACATTTGATCCTTTTCGATCACAAACAATGGAAAAGAGAGAAGGATAACAAAATTACACTTAACAATGGAAAAAACAAGTGTTCATTTTTCTAAGCTCCAGAAAAGGTATAGATTGGCGGGAACATCTTAACCCCGAGTATTTTTTGGCACCAGTCATTATCCACCCCACAAGAATAGATCCGACAACTCTCCTGGCCTAGTGGGGTACTAACTGGAGTGAGCACGAGCCAAGACTCGGACCCCTTAGCTCTTATTCTACAAAGTCTCTCCAGTTTGCCCATAAGTTTTGCGGAGATAGATACCTATCTGAAGCAAATGCTAAGGATGAGACTTGAACCTGGGTCTATTGACTCAAATACAAGTGCTCGCACCATTGTACTAATGCTCCAATGGTAAATCCATGTAGCTCCAAAAGTACATGAACTTGTAAAATTTCGAATTATTGTCATTAATAACTTGGTATCTCTTGTTGTCAGATACTAGTTTAGGTTCATTACTTGTGTATAAAAAGGGTTTGATGGAATAAAGATTTTCGTTTTTAAGAAGTCAATAGGATGAAGAGTTGCAATCATCTACGTCGTGTATGTAAGGTATAACGCAGTTAAACACTTGCTCAATATGTATCATCCTATAAAACTATAAAAATATAATATTAGCTATTAGGATTTAGAAATAAAAAGTTTATACAAATGCGGTTTCTATAACATTAAGGACTCTAAGTAGGACTTTCACAACTACTTTAAACTAAAAGTGTGCATCGGTCCGGGACCGGACCGAGACCGCCAAGACCGAAGACCGAATTAAGGTAAAAATCGGGACCGAGACCGAGACCGAATGTGGTCGGTCCGGTCCGGTCCAAATAAGCAAGATTTTCGGTTTTTTGGTCAGACCAGACCGGACCGAGACCGAAATAAGGTAAAAATCGGGACCGAGACCGGACCGCCGGTCCTTCGGTCCGGTCGGTTTCGGTTTGGTCCGGTCGGTTTTGTCGGTCGGTCCGGTCGGAATGCTCGGCCCTACTTTAAACAAATACCACTTTTATATTGCAACATTAAAGCCATTATCATACTTTGACATAATATTTAATTAATCAAACTCACCCTTATATAAACAACTATAACTAATCATAAACTAATGAACATTTAAACAACTATAACTAATCATAAACTAATGAACATTTATCCCAACCAAAAATCAAAAGTTAACTAGTAAGCAATTATATAACTAGTAAATTAAAACACTAAAGTTGAAGTGTTACATGGGCTTTTGCATACCCATGCACCCTTACAATGCAGAGCATAAACATATATGGAAACCAAAAGCAATGAAATTTGATAAAATACACGGGAAAATATATATAGTCTGAATTTAGTATTAGAACACAGACATGAGCTGCGTGCATTCTTCATAAAGAGCAAAAGGCCATATACTAACCTGCAGTTCCCTATCACGATTGATACATATTCGGTATTTGGACCATATAGTCTTACTGTCTCGTGCGCCGTTTTCTTCCTTTACAGATACCTTGAGTACTGCAGTAACAATATTCAGTTAATTAGGAAAACTAATCTTATAGACATGAAGATCCAACCTGATAAAGGAAAGAGCCACTAAAACAAAGACAAATCAAGATACTCTTGATCCCTAGTATATATAAATATATCACAAATATAGTGACGAGTAAATTGCATAAATCGTCCCTGAACTTTGGCTAAAATGCACGTTTTGTCCTAACCATTTCGAATGTGTAGAAATCATCCCTATAGGAAACCTTTGAGCAGAACTTGAGCCCACATGTCCTAAGCAGAACTTGAGCCCACAACCATTTTGGTTGGGGAGCTTTTCACACAATAAGGGGTACCATTGGGACAAAAGCCCTTTGGTAATCATGAAAATCAAATGGAGACCAAAGACTTCTTGGCCCAACGGTATGTGAGTGACCTATCAACTTAGAGGTTGTGACTTCAAGTCTCGTTGGAGATATGTGAGATAGGTGGTGTAGGTTGTAAAAAATTGTTGTTCTAAAAAAAATGAAAATCAAATAGAGTAAAATAACTGAAAAGGTAAACAGGCAAAGTGACTATACGATTCTGCGCAACGACTTTCCTTTCTCTGATGGAGGCTCGCTTCTTCAATTCAAGTTTAGCTTTCTGCTTTTCATTTTTATAGAAGTAGGTGCTTGCTGACGGGAGAATCTAGGCTATTCAAGAAGAATCACAGCAATTCCTCAATCCTAACGAAGTAGTTCCTCCGAAAGAAGGAGCTCTTCCCTTTTTGGGGTGCATTATAGTACAGTCCGTGACTACGTTTTTCCGCAAAGAGTAAGGTAAAGAGAAAGTCTTTTGAACAGCCAACCTGGCATAAGGATTCTATACCCAGGAAATCGAGACTAGGATCCCATTGACCCAGCGGAAGCAACGGCTAGGGAGGGACAAATAGTCAATTTTGAAAGAACTTATTGTCAACCACTTTCAGATTAGAAGCTCTAACTCTCATTCTGAGGTGAGGGTGAGGTTGCTTGCAAAACTTTCGATGGCTCGGCCGAACAGAATCGCCGATCTAGATACTAGATAGAAGGGTCGTTCACTCCGTATTCGTTGAGAGGTTATCCGATTAGGAAAATGTCTCATATAGCTGTAGTAGAATCCATGTAAAAAAATGTTTTAATATATATAAAAAAGTGACTAAACACCATACAATGGCTAAATAATTTTAGAAAACAATATAATGGCAATTATGTTTTCTAAAGGCCATTAATTAGTCAAAAACATATTTTGGAGGTGTCAAAATGCGTGTAAAAGCGTCATAATGAATCGATTCAATATGTAAATGTTACATGATTTCATCTCATTTATATCTAATTTGTATTTTCATGTAATTTATTTTGTTTAGTTTTTCAATTTACCAAATACCAAATGCTTTCAAGACCTAAAATTTTATTTGTATATATTTTGTATTCTATAATTTAGTTTTTATTTTTGACACAATATTAAATTATAGTTTTAGTTTTTATTTACTCAAGTTAAGTTAAGGAAAAACAAAATTACCTTCAACTTTTATCTTGTCAAATATCAACGATTATTAATAGTTACAAATTGTAGGTCAAAATGTGTATTATTGTGCACGTCATTACAATTTTTTTATACACAAAGGCCACGCTTACACAACTTTAGAAACATTTAACTATGTGATAAAATTTAGAGTAATGCTAGATGCACAAAAAACTTTACAAAATTATATCCATATAATGAGTTGTCAACTTAATGTGGACGGTAAAAAATAAGAGAGATGATGCAATATGATTGGACAACTATACTTACCAACTCATTTTGTAGATATAATTTTATAGAGTTTTTGTGGATCTAACATTGCTCAATAATTTATAGCACTCTTTAAGTGATAATAATTTCGAAAATTATGAAAAAACTGCAAGTATTTTCCACATTTCTGTATCTTTTTGTTAAGAATTAGGAATTAAAATGAAAAAGTATATATATGAATTGAGACCAAAAACGACATTTGATCCTGTTCGATCACGAAAGATGGAAAAGAACATAAAGATAACAAAAATATGTTATGAATTATCAGTTTCATATTACATTTATGTATGCCACATTTGTAAAACAATAGACCAATAATGTACCTATCTATTGTCTCCTAAATTACCCTAGTATGTAAAGTGAAATGTATAGTAATCTTACTAGTATAAATACCTTATGAATGCAATGAAAGAAGATGCACCAAGTTCACCTATTAATGTAACTTATACTTCTCATATCTCTGTTATTCTATAATGGTTCTTTAATGATACTTTATAATTTTTGATTATATCGTTAATCTTGTGATAAAACCCGTTAATTATAACACGTTATCAACACGATCGTTCATTATCATTATAATCAAGTAAGTTTTATAAAATCATTTAATGTAAACTTTTTCTTATAATCAAGTATGTTTTATAAAGTCATTTCATTAAGACTGTTTTCTTCCTCAAAGTTTTTAATTAAATGACTTCATAAACCTACATAGCTACTATGTCAGTAACTGAAAAAGAATGATCAATTACTATATTAATATTTTATAGTCAAAATCGTTTTTCTATATGTTCAATAGTACTAGGTGATGTGAAACTAAAAAGTATTTGTGAAACCAATAGTGTATCAAGTAGTTTCTGGTAGTCCGTCAAATTCAAGAAATAAAATAAACAATACTCTTTGTAATACACCAAGTAATGCAATATTATATACTTCATAATAGTAGTTAAAAGCGCAACTATCGTAATCAACTATATGGACACATGCATGGACGCATGAGGACTTTGAACTACTAACCATTTGTATCTTATTATTATGCTAACCTTTTATTATTATATCACCAACCTTTTTTTATTTACGCAATTAACATTTACTTTATTGCAACTAACTTTTATTTACGCAATTAACATTTATTTTATTGCAACTAACTTTTATTTATGCAATTAACATTTACTTTACGCAATTAACATTTATTATGCAATTACTGATCTTTATTTATGTCTTAACTGTTATTTATTTACGTACACTTATATTTATCTCTTTACTAATCTTTATATTTTGTATTTATTGCAATGTGCTAACTGAGTTTATTTCTTATTTATTTATCTTATCGATTTTTATAAAAGGTTTTGTAAAATATATTTACACAACAACTTTGTAACGGCTGTAAAAAGAAACACACAGCTTTACAACGTCTATATTTTTCTACTATAAATTTAGAGCTAACAATCCAAAAATTTTCACAAAAGGAAATCATAGTCTTTCTTAAATCAAGTTTTTGCTAAAAGAAGTTTTTCAAGGATGGTTAGCCCGTTTCTAGTTATTATCATCATCACAATCATTCTGCTTATTTAACCTCTAGTTAATCTCCCACCTGGAGAATTGTACTTTTGTTTGGGCTTGTATATATTTGTTATTTTTCCATTACTATGTATTGCACTATGTATCGATATTAATGGATTCTAATAATATGTTTGTTTGTTTAAATTGTGATATTTTCAGAAATGTTAAACATATCAAAGCTTGAATTTGCTGCTCTTAATGTCACTGGAAAAAACTATATGCCATGGGTTCTTGATGTTAAAATGCATCTTGAATCTATGGGAATTACGAATACTATTATTGAAAATAATGATTGTCCAGCACAAGATAAAGCGAAGGCAAACATTTTTCTTCGCAAACATATTGATGATGGACTAAAATTTGAATACCTCACCACTGATGATCCAAGTATTCTTTGGAAAGATCTTAAGGATCACTTTGATAATCAAACGGAAGTTTTACTTCTAGCTGTTCGAGAAGAATGGAGATCTTTACGATTCCAAGACTTCAAAAAGGTCAATGAGTACAACTCTGCTTTGTTCAGAATTTGTTCACAGCTTAAATTCTGTGGACAAAGCGTTACTGATGCAGATATATTGGAGAAAACTTACTCCACATTTCATGCATCAAACATGACTTTGCAGCAACAATACCGATTGCAGAAATTTACATGATACTCTGAGCTAAATGCTTGTCTTCTTGTTGCTGAGCAGAATAATGGGCTTTTGATGAAAAATCATCAATCTCGTCCCACTGGATCATTAGCGTATCCTGAAGTGAATGCTACTAAAAATGATACCAAAAGCTTTATGAGTGGGCAAGTCCAAAGTCATGGAAAAGGCCGTGGTAAATTTGGCAAAAATAATGGCCATAACTGTTCTTTTGATCGGAACAAGAAAACGGCTGAGTTTATACTCATGGTCATGGATTCACCCGTGACAGTGGTCAAAGGACCAACAGTTATGCTCCACAAAACAATAAGGCCAAGAATGTGGGCAAGCGTAAGCATAATGGTGAATTTGGCCCATCGCAGAACACTGATGGTTCTTGCTTCAGATGTGGCAGCTCAAACCACTGGGCAAAGTCTTGTCGAACAGCCCCTCACCTCTGTGAGTTGTATCAAGCATCTCTCAAAGAAAAAGAGAGAGAGGTCAATCTTGTGGACCAAGTTGATCTTGGAAACAATGATTTGGATACCTCATATTTCTTCAGTGGTGACACTGAATTGAACAATTCAGATTTCTTTAGTGATCTGGATATCTAAGATGAACTATGTTGAATTATCATAACTATGTCATTTGCTTTGATGTATTTCCTTTTCGCATGTATTTCCTTTTCCATGTGTGTTTTTCATTCGATAACTAGGATTTCATTATTATGTAAAATATCTTTTAAATAATATGAACTTCTAGTTATTTCTCTAATACGTACACTCTAAACTTTTGTTTGAAGTTTAAAATGAATTCCACTGGAGCACAACATCAACAAAAGGTCAGAGACCTATGCATAGCGGATAGCGGTGCTACACACACTATCCTCAAGTCAAAGAAATATTTTTCTGAATACAGACTAACCAAAGGAACAATACATACAATATCAGGTCCTGTGGACTTGATAGAAGGAACTGGAAACGCTAATTTCATACTACCAAATGGCACAAATTTTTTGATAAACAATGCTATATTTTCTCCGAAATCCGGTAGAAACTTGTTGAGTTTCGGTGACATAGATCTTAATGGATATGACACTCAAACTACAACAATTGAAAATGAGAAATATTTGCATATCATTGATAAAAGCAATATACTGGAAAAACTGCCAATGCTCCATTCTGGATTGCATTATACACATTTAATTATGGCAGAATCACACATGGTGATTAAAGAGAGATCTTATGATCTTGGTATAGTCAATTTGTGGCATGAACGATTAGGTCATCCATGATCAACAATGATGAAAAGGATAACTGAAAGTACACATGGACATCCATTGAAGGATCGAAAAATCCTTCAGATGGATAAAATGGCTCCGTGTACATCCTGTTCTCTTGGGAAGTTAATTGCAAGGCCATCGCCACTTAAAGTTGAAAAGGAATCGCCTGTGTTTCTTGAAAGAATTCAAGGCGATATTTGTGGACCGATACATCCACCATGTGGACCATTTAGATATTTTATGGTCCTAATAGACGCATCAAGTAGATGGTCTCATGTATCCTTGTTATCAACTCGCAATGTGGCCCTTGCAAGATTCCTTGCTCAAATCATTAAGTTGAGAGCACATTTTCCAAATTACACCGTTAAACGTGTAAGGCTTGATAATGCTGGTGAGTTTACGTCTCAAGCATTTAATGACTACTGTATGTCAGTAGGGATTGTCATTGAACATCCAGTTGCTCATGTACACACGCAAAATGGTTTAGCAGAATCATTAATTAAGCGTCTACAGCTAATAGCTAGACCATTGATCATGAGAACAAAACTCCCCGTATCTGTATGGGGTCATGTAATCTTTCATGCCGCGTCTTTAATACGCATGAGACCAAGTGCAAACCATGTGTACTCCCATATGCAACTTGCTTTTAGCCAAGAGCTAAACATATCCCACCTTAGAATCTTTGGGTGTGCAGTATATGTTCCTATTGTACCACCACAACGGACAAAAATGGGTCCTCAAAGAAGGTTGGGGATATATGTTGGATATGAAATGATTTCTATCATAAGATATCTTGAACCCTTAACGGGTTATGTACTCACAACACGTTTTGCTGATTGCCATTTTAATGAGGCAATTTTCCCTCCACTTGGAGGAGAAAAGAAAAACCATGAGAAAGATGTCTCATGGAGTGAACCTTCACTGATGTATCTTGATCCTCGCACAAAACAATGTGAGACTGAGGTTCAGAAGATAATGCATATGCAAGACATTGCAAATTAGTTACCTGATGCATTCACTGATACAAAAAGAGTGACTAAATCATACATACCAGCTGTTAATGCTCCAGCTCGGGTTGAAATACCAGATATAAAATTTGACGAGAAAGTCACTCAAGAGTCTAAAGCACGCTTGAAGCATGGAAGACCAATTGGTTCTAAGGATAAAAATCCTAGAAAAAGAAAAGCAACAGGAATTGCACTTATCCATGAGGATATTGTTCTTGAAAGAACACAAAATGTTGCTCCTCCAGAAGAGGAACTTAATGATATCAATAAAGAGATATCAATCAATTATGGTCATTCAAAAACATTATTGGACCAAATTGAAACAGAAATTATTGATGATAAATTCTGTTATAATGTTGCATGTGATATCATGAATGGAAATGATGATCCAGAACCAAAATCAGTCATTGAATGTCAAAGTAGACATGATTGGAACAAATGGAAAGAAGCAATGCAAGCTGAATTAAATTCGCTTAATAAACGAAAAGTTTTTGGACGAATTGTCCTCACACCTGGACTTGTGAAACCCGTTGGGTATAAATGGGTTTTCATACGAAAACGAAATGAGAACGATGAGGTCATAAGATATAAAGCTAGACTCGTTGCTCAAGGTTTTTCTCAAAGACCAGGAATTGATTATGAGGAAACGTATTCTCCAGTAATGGATGCAATTACGTTTCGATATTTAATCAGCTTTGCAGTTTCTGAAAACTTAGACATGCGTCTTATGGATGTTGTTACTGCTTACTTGTACGGTTCACTTGATAGTGATATCTATATGAAAATCCCTGAAGCATTAAGTGCAAAACCCAAAGACATGTATTCTGTCAAGTTACAAAGATCTTTGTATGGGTTAAAGCAGTCTGGACGCATGTGGTATAATCGTTTAAGTGATTATTTGATAAGCAAAGGATATAAGAGTAATCTTATATGTCCTTGTGTCTTTATCAAGAAAACAACATCCGGGTTCGTAATTATAGTTGTTTATGTTGATGATCTGAACATCATTGGCACAAATAAAGAAATCAACGAAGTCGTCATGCACTTAAAGGAAGAGTTTGGAATGAAGGATCTTGGTAAGACACAATACTGTCTTGGTTTGCAAATCGAGCACATGCCAAATGGCATTCTTGTGCATCAATCAAATTATACCGAGAAAGTCCTAAAACGTTTCAATATGGACAAAGCAAAATCTCTAAGTACACCGATGGTGCGTAGATCACTAAATGTTGACAATGATCCGTTTCGCCCATGCGAAGAAGATGAAGATGTTCTTGGTCCAGAAGTACCATATCTCAGTGCAATTGGAGCTCTTATGTATCTAACAAATTGTACCAGACCCGATATTTCTTTTGCAGTTAATTTGTTAGCAAGATTCAGTTCTTCCCCCACAAAAAGGCATTGGAATGGAATCAAACACATATTCCGATACCTTCGAGGAACAACTGACTTGGGTTTATTTTATTCTAACAACTCAAAACAAGGATTGATTGGTTATGCAGATGCATGTTATTTGTCTGATCCTCATAAAGCTAGATCTCAAACTGGTTATGTGTTCTTGAATGGAGGCACTGCAATTTCATGGCGTTCTCAAAAGCAAACACTTGTAGCAACATCATCAAATCATGCTGAAGTTATTGCACTACATGAAGCTAGCAGAGAGTGTGTATGGTTGAGGTCAATGACACAACTCATTACGACTTCTTGTGGGCTATCTCAAGAGAAAAGCCCAACTCTCATCTACGAAGATAACGCAACTTGTGTTGCACAAATGAAAGAGGGATATATCAAAAGTGACAGGACGAAACATATACCTCCAAGATACTTCGCGTACACTCAATACTTAATAAAGGATAACCAAATCGAAATGAAGTATGTTCATTCAAGCAGAAATTTAGCGGATCTTTTCACCAAGGCACTCCCTACCTCGATTTTCAGAAAAAACGTCCATGCTATTGGAATGCGGCATGTACAGAAGACGTAACACTCTATGGATGTCTACATCAGGGGGAGTCAACTATACACTGCACTCTTTTTCCCTTAGCTAAGGTTTTTTCCCACTGTGTTTTTCTTTAGCAAGGTTTTTAATAAGGCAGTACTTCAAAGTTGACTCTACTTTGAAAAATGTGGCATCCAAAGGGGAGTGTTATAAATTATCAGTTTCATATTACATTTATGTATGCCACATTTGTCAAACAATAGACCAATAATGTACCTATCTATTGTCTCCTAAATTACCCTAGTATGTAAAGTGAAATGTATAGTAATCTTACTAGTATAAATACCTTATGAATGCAATGAAAGAAGACGCACCAAGTTCACCTATTAAGGTAACTTATACTTCTCATATCTCTATTATTTCTATAATGGTTCTTTAATGATACTTTATAATTTTTGATTATATCGTTAATCTTGTGATAAAACCTGTTAATTATAACAAAATACACTTAATAAAGGAAGAAAAAATTGTTCAATTTTGTAATAGTGAATCCATGTACAGTAGTTTCAAAAGTAGATGAAGATGGTATTGGGCCAAGCGAGCTTAAGTCCATACTTTTGAAGATAGTATTCGGGCTTAATTAAGCGTAATCACAAACTTAATGATACTATAAATACGTTTGCTATACAAGATCGACTTATGAAAAAACAAACCCAAAGAAAAATCCTTCTTCAACTTTCTGCATGCGATAGACTGTTCCTCAAGAAATCATAAACATTACTTGTTTACTTCTCTTCACACCAGCACCAATGGCTGCAACGATGGTTCTTCACCCTAACTCCTCATTATCATCGTCGTTACCCAAAGACGATGATTACACTGTCCTCAAAACCTCTTACCACGATGTCCAGTTTGTCGATATCCAACAAGATTACGTCAAAGAGGAGCAAAAAAATTTGAAACATGAAGAACTGAGGTCGCAAGAGGATGTTAAGCGGATTCAATCTGTCCCACTTGAGATCGGTCAGTTTTTGGAGATGATTGATGAGAACTATGGCATTGTTGGCTCAACTAATGGACAAAGTTACTATGTTAAAGTTTCTAGTACTGTTAATCGTGAGATGCTGAAACCTTCGGCGTCTGTTGCTTTGCACAAGCATTCGCATGCACTTGTTGAGGTGTTGCCACCGGAGGCTGATTCTAGTTTTTCGCTTCTTAGTCAGTCTGAGAAACCGGATGTTACGTATAATGTGAGTGATTTTACTATTCCTCGAATATTAAGTTTTTTGAATTCTTTTTAGGGTTTGGTGAAAACTAATTTAAACTATTATGGATTATTGTTATACTTCTAGGGTATAGTTTTTTAGTTAGTTGATGAACTCTATCTGATTACTTATATTATCGGATACAATCATACAAATTAAACTAATGACATGGTGAATGTCAGTGTTTAAATCCATCAATAATATGTCAGTTTAGTATTTAAAGTTCCGGTTGCTGTGTTAGCATTATTTAGGTTTGTATCTTGTACACAAGCTAGAGGGGATTACCGTGGAAGTAAAAGGGTGCATGGGATTGCATTTTGGAGGAGATTAAGGGCCCGTTTGGTTTGTTGCTAGGAATGACAATGGGTATTTGATTTGGTATGGGGTAGAATGACAATGGATATAATCGAGTAGACTTTCTGTAAATGTAAATATCATCTTCATTAACTGAATCAGGCACACATTCTAAACATCAATCAATTGGTAGCTATTATGATTTTATTTTCCCAAAAGTTCAAAAGATACGTTTTTTTGCAGAAAACCTTTGTGAATATGCTAAATAAGAACGTGTGCCTTTCTTTGAAATAGCCGATTGTTGTGTCCGTTAAAGCAGGTGATATTTGTAGTCTGATAACTAAAAGAATTACATATGCTTATACTCCCCTTAACTTTTTGCTGTGGATTATACAATGCACTAAGAATAACAACAAAACAGTATTACATACATGTTACACTAATCAGTTTTCTGATACTAATTAGTAAAACGCTGGCATCTTGTGGTTGGCCAAGCCGCTGAATTATACTATAATAGTGGACAAAGTTCAAGCTTATTGAATTTAATTAGAAATGTATGTTTCTTAACCTTGATAGATTTCGGGAATTGCCGTTCATTAGCTTCCGTCTTTCAAACCTATGTAACTCTGCTAAAATATCAAAATTTTCTGATTAAGGAAAGTGTTTGGGAGGTCAATCAGGATAGTTGATAAAAAACATTGAATTCATGGAAGTTTATACCATTCCAATCTGTATTTTTCGATCATAAGTCAACGTAATATAACTATGTCTTATAATGAGATTTTGTTAGCCAATCACCTTGCCGCTTGTGGTGTGCTTAAAGTTGATTATTAGTTGAATGAAAACATGCTATGGTATATGACTTTTATCCCCTAATCAGTTGTTTTAGTAACTATTTTCAATGTCTTTGTAACTTTGCTAGGATATTGGAGGCTGTGACATTCAAAAGCAGGAAATACGTGAAGCTGTTGAGTTACCTTTAACTCATCACGAGTTGTACAAGCAGATAGGAATAGACCCTCCTCGTGGTGTTTTGCTCTATGGTCCACCGGGAACCGGAAAGACCATGCTTGCCAAAGCCGTGGCAAACCATACTACAGCAGCTTTTATCAGAGTAGTTGGCTCAGAATTTGTTCAGAAGTATTTGGGCGAGGTATGCTTCTAGGAATTTCTTTTCTTACGTTTCCATGGGCAGGCTGTCGTGTATTGCTAATACAAAAGCTGCAAGCTATCCCATTGAACCAACATAATGGTTGTAAAACATTTTCTAATTTATGGACACCACAAATGTGACGTAATACTTGCTTGCCGTTACACAATATGGTACACTAGTGACTCGGTCAACTTTAGTTCTCTTTAATATTTCATGATTGATGTAGGGCCCGCGAATGGTTCGTGATGTCTTCCGACTTGCCAAAGAAAATGCGCCTGCAATCATATTTATTGATGAGGTAGATGCAATAGCTACTGCCAGATTTGATGCTCAGACTGGAGCTGATAGAGAAGTGCAACGAATTCTAATGGAACTTTTAAATCAGGTGAGCTAAAGAATTAAGCCTATGAAAAGGGTTGTGGAACCATATTACATTGTTCTTTCTCAATATATATCAGTGGTAACTTACAAAATCTTGAATTTGCTTTGTTTAGATGGATGGATTTGACCAGACAGTAAATGTGAAAGTCATAATGGCAACTAACCGGGCTGATACATTGGATCCCGCACTTCTACGTCCTGGCAGGCTTGACCGTAAGATCGAGTTCCCTTTGCCGGATAGAAGACAAAAGAGGCTTGTTTTTCAGGTGTAATTCTAGCATCCCATTCTCTCCCTTATCTTATCTAATTTCGTCCTCTGATTAGTATTGGCAAAGTGGGTGGGTTGGGTAATGGGTCAAAAAGTGTTTGCATCAACATGTGTAATACTTTAGATTCAGGTTGAGACAAGTGTCCTAGAGCACTTCTGCGAAAAATCGTATTTTCCTTAAGTTACCAATTTGTAAATATGAGTGAGAAAATTAGATTATTTGAATATCAATCTTAATATTCTCAATAAAACTGCTGTAGATAAAACCTAATACGATTCGAGCTATTCTGAAAGTATATGGGTTTAAATTACCACCAGCAACAATTATATAAAGAAAACTAGCAAGCAGCTAGAAAAAGTTACATATTACAAGCAATGGCATTATAATACAGTTTGGTCCTATTTTTCGACTTTCTATTTTATGCATTATTGTTGTAAGGTGGTCCTAAGATGAGATTTGTTGTGTAGGTATGCACTGCTAAAATGAATCTCAGTGATGAAGTTGACTTGGAAGATTATGTTTCTCGACCCGAAAAGATCGATTAGTGCTGCTGAGGTGCTTTTTCTTACTAGAGTGTTTACGGGTCTCATATCTTTTGCATTATTTGATCCTTAATGTTACCTACAGATATCAGCAATTTGTCAAGAAGCAGGCATGCATGCAGTGCGCAAGAACAGATATGTTTTTCTTCCCAAGGACTTCGAGAAGGGATACAGGACCAACGTGAAGAAGCCCGACACTGACTTTGATTTCTACAAGTAATCCACTCTCAGCATCTTAGGCTCATCTGATTATGTTACAACCTTTCTTTCAAAAAAATTGTAATAGTATTTGAAGTTGATGCCTAAATTGGCTTGAACATGTGTTGCATCTATTTGATTTATTATCAATTCCCTGCAAAAAGGTGATTAACTTTAAGCGTTTGGGGGTATTGGAATTCAGTTAATACATGTGCCTATCAATATATTTGTCTTTTGTCTTGGATTTATGACCATTTTCTTCTTAAGAGAAGATAAGCTTGCTTTTAAGGACCTCCATATCCTGGTGAAAGATCAATACGACTAGACTTGAATACTTGATTGAATATTAATGGGCTCTGATCATGGTCCAAATCCATTAATGTTGTTGGAAGCTGTAATGAACAGATAAACCATTAGCAAGAAGAGGAATATTGTAGATCCTGGAACATCTACCTGATGGAAGCTCTTGAGCTGTTTTGCAATTTCAGCTGCCATCTTTGGCCTACTCCTATATGTGAAATATGATTATAATTATTGCAGAAGAAGATAGTCTAATGAAACGAGGAAAAATAATACGTAAACAAATCAGGGTTTGTGCATATCTCGTGAGGTAAGGACCTCTACTATTGAAAAACAAGGTTAGGAAAATGTAACTAATCATAGATTCATAGTCTAACAGATGTATCTAGAGATACTTCTTATACTATAAAAAACATTACAGTTGGCATCAAGTGAATTACATTACTTTGGTTACTTACCTGAGACATCAAGAGTGCGAGCATGTATAAACGATTGCACCATCCCATTTTCAGATATTCCTAGCAACTTGGGACCAAATCTTGCAGCCGAGAGGTGATAAATGGCCTATGTTAGCCCTTTGTTAATTGTATTTAAGTCAAGTATACTTAGTATTATTAATGTTAAGTACTTATGTTTTATAGACATGTTTATGTATTATGTATTTGGGTCGAACTTAGACATGTTTATGTAAGTGTAGTTTTCTGAATCAAAAAACATCAACTTTTATCTATGCTATATCTGTTCTTATTATATACCTTTTACCCGTTACTGTTTCATTGCATTTATCTGTTTTACAAAACCATTCTCAAAACTATGAAGAACCTTTTGAAACCAAAATCATTTGGCCACAAACCTGTACACAAATGGTATCAGAGCTACGGCTCTCATCCTTGGGATAGGCCAAGTTCTGGTTTCATGACAGGAAGATATCTCCTACGAGAAACTCCAAATAGGGTAAACCTATGGAGTGCCAGAAGAAAGAAAACAACAATATCACCAAAAGGCAAAGATATTCTGTCTGGGAAGGAAAGTGCAGATCTGATGAGACTAAAGAGAAAGGTCATGAAGATGAAAAAAGATAAGAAAGCCAAGTGCCACATTTGCAGAGAAAAAGGGCATGCCTTCTGGGCATGCAAGGATAGAAAGAAACTTGCAGCACTGGAACTTCAACAAGAAAGAGAGATGACTGATAAGGTTATAGCGTAAGAGGCAAAGTACACAGTAAGGTCTATCTAAGTGCTAACTATGTGGTGAAAGGTACTGATTTACATAATTGGAACAATATTTGGTATGCTAGTGATTCCTACCAGTTTCATATGTGCCCCACAAGAGCCTTGTTTAATGAAATAGAGTACAAATTTAAGATGATAGGCAAAGAAGAACATGAGAGGAAATTTATTTTCTCATATGGGGTGGGAGATGTCACAATTAGAACTGATGTAGGGGAAGTAGTGGTTAGATCTGTACAATATACTCCTGAGGTATCCTCTAACATGATAAGTTTAGATTTACTCAAGACTCAAGGGTATAGCACAGAGATTGATGATGGTATATGTAACATATTTTACATGTATCATGATGAAAACAAAGTTCAGTCACCACTATTAGGAAAGGGAAAAGAAAAAGTTGATATGAAGGAGATTATCAATGAACACAACCAGTTTTTGGAGGATCAATTCAAGCAAATGGATCCCACTGATGAATGCTCTCTCATTAGGGGCTTAGAAGATTTAGATTGGAATAAGAATGATACACAGGACTACATTGATGAAGAGTACATCAGTTATAATGGTACTCTTTATGCACTCAAAGTTAATTCTTTTTCAAGGTACCTGTCATTCATGAAATTGTTGGGAAAAGATGATCTTTTGTATAGAAATTGGGAAATCTTCAGTAAGAGGTTCATTGATTTGGTTAAGTGGTTTTATTTGGTGCATCTTAACTATGATACACTGGATACAATACCACCAAGGATTAAGGATGTTGAAATAAACTTGCTATGTTTACACAAAGCTGTTGAGAATATGGGAGGATACTTCACTATCACCATGGGTGACAAGTGGGGTGTGATTGCACAATTTCAAGGCTTGGACACAGAAGATGCTAATACAGTTACAGTTTGCTACAAAAACTTTATTGATCTCTTAGTTATATATCATGAAACTGCAAGCAGTACTTGGGGTGAAATGCAAAATGAAGTAGGTGAAACCAGTCAAAAGAAGATGGCCAAGGACCTATCATGCCAGAGGGAAGATGCAGTGAACGATGGTTCAAGTGGAGATGGAGCAAACAGGTTTTGGTGTCAAGCTATACAATGAAGAAGAAGATGGATATGGAAGCAGCCAGGATAGCAATGATTTTCAAGTCATTGCCCAAAGAAAAAGCAAGGAAAGATCAACACTGAAGAACTTGATCTTAAATCAATTAAGGGGGAGATTGTTAGCCCTTTGTTAATTGTATTTAAGTCAAGTATACTTAGTATTATTAATGTTAAGTACTTATGTTTTATAGACAAGTTTATGTATAATGTATTTGGGTCGAACTTAGGCCTGCACAATGGGTTATATGCAGCCCATATTGTGGCAGTTAGGATAGCAGTTACCATGGCAGTTATCTCCCAATAGTCACAACGTTTGGAGGGAATTATAACTGTCATTTGGTGCCTTTTAGAAACATATATAAGTGTAGTTTTCTGAATCAGAAAACATCAACTTTTATCTATGCTATATCTGTTCTTATTATATACCTTTTACCCGTTACTGTTTCATTGCATTTATCTGTTTTACAAAACCATTCTCAAAACTATGAAGAACCTTTTGAAACCAAAATCATTTGGCCACAAACCTGTACACAGCCTATGCATAAAAACAATGAATTAAAAAGTGGATAAATTTTTAGTAATTGATTCCCAATGATAACCAAGATGACTGTAAAATTTTAAAACTGCAGTTCTTATAACTGTCTATTGGCGTCTAGGCACAATTTTTTATAACAGCTTACAATAGCCAAAACATAAAAAACTCATGTTTTTTTTTAACTTTTTTTAATTTCTTCTCTTTCAAAGGATCATGTGTGCCGACATGGAACAATTACAAGATATGTGCAGTACTTGTGTATAGTTATAGCACCATATATAGTGGTCGATGGTGATTGCATACTCATGCACACTTACAGTGCAGTGCATATGGAAACCAAAAGCTAATGAAATTTGATACAAGACACGGGAAAATATAGTCTGAATTTAGTATTAGAACACAGATACTAACCTGCAGTTCCCTAGCTATCACGATTGATAACATATTCGATATTTGGACCATATAGTCTTACTTTCACGCGCGTGCACCATATTCCAATTTTCTTCCTTTACAAATAGATACCTTGAATACTGTAGTAACAACATTCAGTTATTTACGAAAACTAATCTTATAGACATGAAAATCCAACATGATAAAGAAAAGAGCCACTGTATTTTTCACAGGTCTTCTAATTGATATTTCCAGGATCGATATATGCACAAGATTAACAATAAGATGATTCATTTATTAATCAATATAACAGTGGTTACATTGTATTTGAGACACTACTAAAACGTTACATGTAAATGACTATATATAGAGTACGAATGGGTATGTCCCAACCGTTGTGTCCATTCGGTTTGTAACCGAATTCTAACTACCAAATAACTATAATTCGGTTATTCAACTAACTAACCGAATAACTAACTAACTACTTTTAACTGCTTGGCGGTTATAAACTATCTAACGACCAAGTTTGGTCCTTCGTCTATCGTTATTTACATAATACAAGACTTATGCAATTACAAGGCCCAACAATTTCCACCCTAATTGTTTAAGTCTTGTTCTTCAAGTCTTCATGCTCTTCTCCGCGTCTCTTTCTTTCCTTCTTCCTGTCTTACCAACGTGTTGTTGTTTTTCGTTGTTTACTTCTTGTCACGTTGTCTTTCTCTTTCTTTTGCGTCCGACTTGGTTTCCGGCGTGTGCCCTAGACTCTTTTTGACTCGGCTTCTTTCTCCAAAAACACCCAATGTGTCCTTGGCCCCAATCAAACTATGATGTTTGTTGTAGTTTCGTTCCAAGTTCTTCACAATATTTCTTTTTCTCACAAATACCTATCGGTATTCACCAAAGCAATTCGATTGCTTTCCTTCTCTTTTACTAATACCCGCGGTATTAATTTCAATGTCTAAACAAGTGAGAATTTGTTTGTCGTTCTGCTGTTGCTTGTTCCTTTCCTGCGTTATACCACAATACTTCCTTTTTCTTTCTTGATTTCACACCGTATTCTTCAACAACTTCTTAATACCCGTCGGTATTCTATATACAAAAAACAAGTGATCAGCCTGTTTTCTTATTCGTTATTTGTTGTTCTCGTATTGCTAAACGCTTCTCCAAAACAATCCTTGATTGTCTTGTTTGTCTCGGTATATCTTATCAAATCTACAAGCAATGCCTTTCTTTATTCTTTGTGTATCTCGTTATTTATACACAATGGTTTCTACTTGACGTCGTTCCTTTCTTCTTGTCGCGTTGTAAAGCAACATGCCTCTTCTTCCTTCTTTGTTGTCGTGTGCAAGACACCAACAAAGGCTTCCTAACAATTGTTCTTTTCTTCTTGCTTCAAACAACATCTACTCTTGTTCCACGCTAATCGTCAAAAGTCTTCCCTTCTTTGTTGTCACGCTATTTCGGTCGCCAACAAGGGGTTGCAACAATTGTTCTTCTAAGTTTTCTCCCACCAATACGTTTGGTGTCAACGTTTGCTTCCTTTTGTGTCGGTTATCAAAACTTATCAAAACTTGCCGCTCCCACAAAAGTTACCTTCAATCTTCGTTGGATTGAAGTCGTTGCTATCTTGCAACTTCCGTTGGTTCTGATCATGCATTATCTTCCCCAACATCCTTGGTGTCTTCCCTTCTCGGTCTCTTGATCTTCTTGATCAAAAAACTTGAATCACATGACAGGCAAAAAAGTCACCAGTTGATTTCGACTAAAAGTAAGTGAACCTGTCAACTTGATAAAAATTTGAAACTTTCGACACTTTTCAACTTATATAATGGGATTTACATCAAGGTAGTAGGTAAGCGGGCAACAAGCTGCACCGCCACCCCTTTCTGAATAGCAAACCCTATTCTACTGAAAACATAATTGTGACCTCTCGGGGCCGATATATTGCTGCGAACAATCTTACGAACCCGATCCAAGAAGCGCACAGCTTCATGGGCTAAGGAACCAAAAGTGTCAAAAGCAAAAGGAACAAACACATGTTGATTCTCGGAGTAGGCTTTATCATGTTTGTTCACTTTCGACTATCTTGACTATTTCTTCCTGAGGTACAAGAAGCGTAAAAATGAGTGCTTCGCTTTGGCTAAGTCTCCCCTATCTCGTTCTGAGACCGCATAACCCCTATTCGTTAAAAAACATGCCACTGTACATAAACTTTTGACAGCAAAAGCTTTTAAGCGTTTCCTCAAGCTCAAACACGATAGAGACCTTGACATTTTCTACTTCACTAGAAGAATTTAAAGGTTTGTAAAAGGATTGAAAAATAGGTGTAAACTTCATTGTAATCATGAACGCTATCTGTGATTAATATCATATATGTATGACAGTTAAAAACTAGTAGGGTTGGATCAGTTGGTAAACCCCTTGCCTCTCAACCGAGAGGTCAGGGGTTCGATCCTCAATCCCTACAAAAGGCCGAGGGTCTTTTACTTCCAAGAGAACTGAAGCGCTCTCTATCTTAGGTAGGGGTAAGATGTCTACATCTCAACCTCCCCATACACCGAAACGTATTGGGTACCCATAACCCGTGGAAGACGCCCTTAGGTACTGGAAGCAGCCTCTCTATCTTAGGTAGGGGTAAGACTGTCTACATCTCAACCTCCCCCATACACCGGAAACGGTATTGGGTACCCATAACCCGTGGAAGACGCCCTTAGGTAGGGGTAAGACTGTCTACATCTCAACCTCCCCCATACACCGAAAACGGTATTGGGTACCCATAACCCGTGGAAGACGTCATTGGGCGTTACTTTACTTTACTTTATCTATGACAGTTAAAGTGGCTACATAATCTTTGTGAAATTGTTAATTTCATGCTTGTTTCACAAGTTTTACATTTTCTTGAAAAAAACTTTGCGTGCATAATAAAACTGGTATGATTGTGAAAAATATATTATATGGTCCAGAATACTTTTGTTTACTTATAAAATTTACAAATAAATTTTTATTTGCATGTTTGTTCTTACAGATTATTGTTTCCGGTGAGTGAAACTTTTTGTTAGTTCAAGTTTGTTAGCCTTGGACTACAAGATCGTGGATTGGGTCAGAGTACTTTTCTTTATCATGTACAAAAACTGTGTTCAACAAATCTGATTAATTTTATCAACAAGATGGATTCATGAATTGCAACCAACGGCCGGGTATCCTCACCATCAGGTGCCTTTAACATATAAGACAACCGTCGGGAAAAAAAATTGTCCAAAGCGTACCAAACGTGCATGTATGCGTGCATTTAGATGTTCTACATAAAAGTGATTATAGCAACATTTATTGGGGACAAATTTAAAATAGTACAGTAACGTGAACAATATAATTGGGACACTTATCTGATTCTAGAAGTCAATGTCATGACTTTACACATCCAAACACCCTTATAATCATACCAAAAGTATATGCATCTTACACTCGCAACTTATATAACAATGCAGATAATTAGCTTTAGCTATGTAGTAAAGAGAAAGTAGATAAATCATAATATCTTAATAGAAGTGACATAAATAAGATCCACAACAAAACCAACACATGATGATTGACCATATCATTCCAAACTATGAATCAATTACTATGAACTCGTTCCATTGCTGTTTGTTCTAATGTAACCTGACTTGAGATATCTTCTACTTTCAGTTCGGTGTAAATGCTTTTAAATCAACGTGAATATAAGCAAAGGATTTCAATCCCAAGAACCATGCACGGTAATATCACCAGGTAACCATGAACGATGTGAACTGCAAATAATAAACACAATGGAACAACATCCATCAAAAATGTAATTTTTTAGTAACTATACAACATTTAAAATAAAATTTAGAGGCGACGAAATGGGTCAGTTTCAGTTGAGCGAAAACAAGGTACACAGTCATTTGGCAGCCAAAGTTCCATTGTCATAATCAAAATGAAATCCAACTTTTTTACAAGAATATATTAACCTCATGAATACCAATACGTCGAGTGAAAAATTGGGTAGACCAGTAGATCATAATACTTATAAAAGGATTTAACAAAACAAGGTACACAATACAACTAGATGATTCATTGGCTACCATTTATCAAAAAATGAAGATCCAAAAGCAAACAAGAAACTTGTTGTTGGTATTCCACAAAAGGTGTAGATTGGCGGGAACACCCTGACCCCGGGTGTCTTTTGACACCAGCCATTGTCCACCCCACAAGGAATAACTCCGGCAACTCTCCTGGCCTAGTGGGGCACCAACTGGAGTGAGCACGAGCCAAGACTCGGACCCCCGAGCTCTTATTCCACAAAGTCTCTCCAGCGTGCCTATAGGTTTTGCGGAGGTGGGTACCTATATGAAGCAAATGCCAAGGATGAGACTTGAACTTGGGTCATTTGACTCAAGTACAAGTGCTTCAACCATGAGTGACTAACCAAACAAATGTGAAAACACCCTAATGTTGTTATTGAATCATATATGGTTTATTTGAAAACCGGTAAAAAAAATCTGACTCGTGCTAAATAGATGATAGAAAACATGCAATTGCCAGCATTTCACAATCACGTCAAAAAGAAAGACACTCTTTTAACAGTAAAGTAATAAAATACGATATTAATAGGAAAAAAGAATAATTTGCAAGCTAAATGACAAAGAACATACATACTAATGTTTCAAAACTCAAAAACTGGACGGATGCGTCGCAAAACACCCCAATCTCTCTCAACAAATATAAACCTTATCGAATGATTATTAAGCATAAAAGTGGTAATTGCTTGGTCGCTGAAGGGACAATAATTCATTCTTAGTTTTCTTAATTTTGGGCACCCTTTTGATAACTCCTCAAGTCCTGCATCAGATTCTCCAATACAGTCTAGAGAGAGATGCTTCAAGTTACAACCATACTTCCCAATGTACCCCAAACCCACATATGTCAATCCTCAACGAGAACGGCTGATATCTAGCCTTTCAAGTTTGCTGCAACCCATTAACATAGCTCGAATCCCATTGTCTAGTGGTACATCTGGTTTCCTATTCCCTAATGTCTTGTATGAAATTACACTAAATTTCCTCAAATTCTTCAAATGAGTTCCTACACACTCCATAGCTTCATTTGACATATGTGTAAGACTAACCTTTAAATACTCCAAATTATTACATCCTTCTGCCAGAGCAATCAGTCCCGTGTCAGTCACCCACCCATCATGAGTAAGTTTGCGCAATTTCTTGCAAAATTGAACAATAACTTGCAATCCCGTGTCTCCACAATTATCCACGGTATATAGAACTTCCAAATTAGGACACCTCTTAATCAGGAAACACACGCAATTCTTTCCAGATTCCATACATTGAAGATTCAATTCCTTTAGCTGATTTGCGAGCGGGAGTAAAGACTTTAATGCAGTCACAGGCAAATCAGATATACCAAAACAACACATATCGTGGAAGTTTGAAGCCAGAATAGTCCTCACCTGTACGATTATAAGCCCCAGAAATATCCTCCAACCTAACAGCCTGTCTAAAAGCATCTCCTAGAAGACTTAATGAGCACGGCTGAATCCTCAAAGATACTAAAGATTTACTACATTTTCTTACAAGAAGGGTAAGATCTTCAACTTCATATTTATCATACTTGAACTTACAATGTAATGATTCTAAAACCGTGTTATGCGAAGCCAATTCATGTAACCATTTCCCTTGTGTGTGAGTATCACTTATACCCCATCCATCCAAACACAAAGTTCTCAATTGATTACAATACTTACCGACGTGCACTAACCATGCTCCCAACACCCGTAACACTTGCTAATCTTGAGAACCCTTAAATCTTTACCACGTGTTCTCGCCAATGTCTCAAGATCTTCGAAAGGAACAAGTAGACCACGGAATTGAAGTTCTTTCAAACATGTAAACTTAACAACAACTATTTCTTTGACCCAATTGGTGATCGTTTTACTAGATTCAAATGGAAATCCCTCAAGTGATAACGACTCGATAAAAGGGAATCTTTGACTTAAACGATAGGGGTCTGGAGAGTACTGCACATAGACAGTTACATGCTTACGTGTAATACCGTCTAGTTTATACAATGTACGGAAAATTAAAGATATAGAGTTACGATCATCCACGTCGTGTATGTAAGGTATAACGCAGTTAAACACTTGCTCAATATTTATCATCCTATAAAATAGAAAAACATAATATTAGCTATTAGGGTTTTATATTGCATGCAACATTAAAAGTCATCATCATACTTTGACATAATCAGTAATTAATCAAACTCACCCTTAGATAAATAACTGTAACTAATCATAAACTAATAAACATGATAATTAGTTAGCTAGTAAGCAATTAGTCAATTAAAACACTAAAGTTGCAGTGTTACCTTATAAATACAATAAAATAGGCAAAAGAATGAAGAAAGGCAATCGACCGAAGTATTACTGTATGATGTTAATATTGTTAATCTATTACCTATTATATATATATATATATATATATATAGGGGGTGTTTCTTGTGAGAAGTCTAATTTTTGTGAGAACGCGAGAAGAGATCATGATCCTCCATCTAATCCCTCCTTTTTCTTGATCTAATGGCTAAGATTAATTTACAATTTACCTTAACTATACACTAAACATGGGTATTTTTGTAATTACAATCCATATACCTAATCTATACTACATAAAATGGAAAAACAGTTAAAGTGAAAAAGTGGAAAAGTGAAAACGTTTAATGGTCAAATGAGAGAGAAATATATTTGTGTAATTAATACTCTTATTAAAACACCCCATTACTTAAAAGTACAATAATTTATTCACATTGTACAACCAATTGAAAGCATATCTACCAAATTAAAAACAACCAATTAAAACAACCCTTATTAAAAAGTACAATAAAATTTTCACAATGTACAATTTAAACAAGCTACAACATAATTTTAAATATAAAATAATTAAACACACTAATTAATATTAAAGTACATGTTATTATACACATTATAAAAATTAATAAAACACTCAAAGCTTCATACAAGCTAACAAGTTGATGGTACATATAGTTTTAAAAATCGGACCAGACCAACGGGTTCAACCGGAAACCGGTGTCGCTAACGGTTCAACTAACCAATAATATTTATCCGAAACGAACTAGAGAGGACCCGTTGAAACCGATACAAACCGGTGAATCAGGTCTCATCGAGATCTATTTATCCGGTTAATCGCCAGGGTACTTCACATCGCAACGCGCGGGTACCCTGCTATATCATATATAAAGGAAAGACCAAAAAGTAAAAAGTAAAAATTTGAAACTAATAACACATATCGAAAACGGGTTGACCCAAGCTTCAAACCCGTGGGTTGACCGTTTAATTTGACCCATTTTAACCCAACCTGTCATATTGACTCGGTTTCAATCGACCCGTTTTTCGACGAGAACGGTTCAACCGGTCTGAACCGGTTTTAAAACGTTATGTTTAATCCCCAAATCTTCAAACTTTTATTATTTTTCGTTTAGAACCCATAAACTCTTTTTTAACACAACACGATCTGTCGCTATATAAATATATTATCTATAAGTTTTTCTTCAAAAACGATTATAATGTTTTACAATTATGAGAAAATATGTGCCCATTAGTGCACATTTAACTTTTCGATAGGCTAAATACGCTCATTTCAAAAAAAAGATGGGGCTAAATGTGCCCAAATCTTTTACAAAATAGCTAAAATTAGCCAATTTTTATTTTATTTTGGGCTAATCGTATTCACGCTAATTTTGGTCACCATTAATCCCATCCTTGTTAATTTTACTGACAAGTAACGCGGTGTTATTAGTTTTAATCCCATAACTGATGTAATGTTTACTTTCATTTTCATTAAATGATTTTATATGTTGTTTGATAGATGTTAAGAATTTTGTCTAGACTTTAATTATCGTATAGTACAACCGTTTGCAATTGCATTTTCATCGGTTCACGTTCTATATTAAACGCTACACAAAACACTTACCACAATATCACAAATCATTAATTATCTTACGCTAGAAACAGCTGCCGCCAGGCGCGGGTACTCGTCTAGTATATTAAAAAAATAACACACATCCCCTCACAATTGGAGGTGAAAGACGTATTTCTCTCCCAATCCAACCACCCTATAACCACCGTTCAAACCACCCCATTACAACCGTTCAAAGCACCGTTCAAATCACCGCCATAACCACCGTTCAAACCACCGCCATAACCACCTTTCAAACCACCGCTGTTACCACCGTTCAAACACCACCGCCATAACCACCGTCAGTCAACATCAATTAACAGCTTAAGTAATAAAATTGAAGCCGAGATTAGTGAAGAAGACAATCTTTTCAAATCAAATTACATATAAATTTCAGGTATCTATTATTATTTTTTTTTTGGTCAAAATTTAATTTTTGAATTGTGAATTATTATGCACTTGAAGTTATTATCATTTTTTTAATTGTAAATGTGTCACATGAATGTATTGATTATGAATTAGGGCTTGATTGTTATAGGCGACTTCATTGGTTTGCGTAAAGTAGAATATGGCAGTGATTAAGTTTATTAAGAGTATCTTCGCGCATGAAAAAATAGGAGATATTAATCTTCGCATGTGAAAATTTAGTAAGAGCGTGATCATCTTCGCACGTGAATATATAAGATATATTTTTCTTCGCGTGTGAAAATTTAGTTAGAGCATGATCATCTTCGCCCGAAAATATAAGAGATATTTTTCTTCGCGTGTGAAAATTTAGTAAGAGCATCTCCGCGTGTGAAAATATAGGAGATATTAATCTTCACGTGTGAAAATTTAGTAAGGATTCTAAGATTCCAATGGGTCAAACGAGTCAAGCTAATGGCTCAAACCAGTTAAGCAATAGATTTCTGTGAAGAAACGAGCCTTATAGGATATACAAATAATGCGTAACCTGCACAATAAGTTTTCGGCCCGTCTATCAAACCCACCAGGCCAATCTATTTTTTTGGTGAACGCAAAGTTGCCTAATTTGGTACGTTCCACAACAGGGCTAAAGAGTCTGGCAAGATTCTGTATTGTACATCGTTTCCGAAGTCTTATGTCACAACTCACAACAAATCCTCGTATCCCAGAAAAGCACACCAAACAAGAGGACCAAACCCATTTGGGTTAAATGAGATCAGATACAACACCAATTGGGTACTACCGTAGTATCATATAAACATAGGGAGTTAGTTAACCATATTTCATTTTATCTCATTTTAAAAAAGTACATGACAAGGTGTATGGGTATGAACAACCATAATCACATTTCTGACCATTCGACAACGAGTATATAATTAAATACAAAATCAAGACCCAAGATCATGATCATCTTCACGTGTGAAAGTATAAGAGATATGTTTCTTCGCGTGTGAAAATTTTGTAAGAGCATGATCATCTTCGCGTGAAAATATAAGAGATTTTTTCTTCGCGCATGAAAAGTTTAGTAATAGTATCTTGGCGCGTGAAAATATAGGAGATATTTTTCTTCGCGCGTGAAAAATATCATGGTACGGCTGGTCAACACCAAGGTCTTGGTTCCAAAATAGGTGAAGCCACTGGGTTGTCCAGTGGTACTCATGGAACTCATGGCACCACTGGTCAGCACCAGGGGCTAGGTTCCAAGGTAGGTGAACCGACCAGCTTGGGACAGGTGGTCGTCATGGTACAGACACTGGTTATGGAATGGGTCACCAGGGCTTAGGTGGTCACACCACTGGGGGCACAACAACTGGGACTGGAGTTAGCTATGGTCAAACAGGCCACCAGGGGCTTGGTACTGAGCCTGGTCATGGTGGTACTGGAGGATATCAAAACCAACCTAGTGCTAAATTAAGGTTCTTGCTTAATATGAGTTGAGCTAAAGGCTTGCATATTGAGATAAAGGCTTGCATACAACGTTAAGGTTCTTTGCATACATTCCTAATGTTACTTTCATGCTGCTAATGCTTATAAACGTGACAATACCATGTGGATTTCTGTTTGTTCAGACTTGAAATTCGATGCAAGAAGGGATTTGGATGATGTTGGAGCAACGTATATTGAAGGTATTAAGTCAATTTGCGTTTTTGAATGAGCACCATCTCTGTCTTTAAGTACTCCATGTATCTTTTCTCTCTTTCTTAGTCGCGAGTATTAGTTGACATATGTGACACACAAATATGGTTACAATAGTTATCATTTGCTTTGCAGTGCATGCTTTGAACAAATTGGAATTAAAGAGGATGTTGTTTTCTCGACATATAGCAGCCTTATTGCGTCTTCTGAGAAAGGTCGATCTCGATTGCAGCAACTTGTGCTATGGTTTGGATCAGACTATGATGGGCTGATCTTGTTTGATGAGGTACCAACCTCTTTTCTTCTTTTACAAGCGATCACTTGTATGATTAAGTTAACAGGTTTTTTTTTGTATAAGTAGCGGATAACCAATTTCCATTATGTTACTTTCTTTTTCGAATTTGTTTGTCTATTTTGGGTGATACATGTACATGAGTTAGTTCTAAAAACTTCTTGATTTGATATGTGTGCATTTGTGCATATATCCTGATATAATGATTTTTTAAGAATGAGAAGTCTGGTTAGTAACGGTTTTTGATATTTGATAATTACAAGTTACATTGTGAATCCGGTAATATATCTGGAAGGTGTAGGAGGATCTCTTCCAAATATACAATTAGAGACAAGGATAAAATGTGTGATACTTGCGTACTTTCCGATTGACCTTATATTCTTGTGTTTATTCGTGTGACTGTAGTGTCATAAGGCCAAAAATTTGGTACTTGGGGACAGCCTACACGAATGGGTGAAGTGGTTCTTGAAATCCAGGTTTATTCTTGTGTTTATTTGTGTGACTGTAGTGTCATAAGGCAAAAACTAGTTGGATTAATCTTGGTGGTTAGATCAAAAGTAAATGTGTTGTCACCAGTTTATATGATTGTCATTTTAACTTCATAGTGCTTTAAGGATTGATAAACCATGTTTGTATAATAGTAGAACCGTTGTCTTTTCCTTTTAGATCTTTTAAAATTATAGTTATACACAGTTATAGATTAACATGTGCAATAAGTTGGTCTATGTGAGAATTCGACCGCAAGTATCACCTTATATTTTGCTTACACAAAATAGCTGCGAAGATGGTAAAAATGCAACCGATGTTTAGAATATGGACACTGAACATATTCTTTTTTCGTGTAAACTAATTGTTTCTGACATGGTCTGATGCTCTGTAGAATCTGGCTTCTACATAATCTCTTACCAACTTTATTGGTTGGCTCATCTTCAGTTCCATACTTTGTTTCAGCTCATTTATTTAGTTGGTATCTCACACCAGTTACCGCTTTGATAATGCTAGGTTCCAATTGAGTGAGTTTCAATAACAGCGTGGCTGATCAAGAAGTAAGTTACTTTCTGCAAGAAGCTCAGAAGTTGCAGTTAATAGTACCATGCCTCAGCCATTTTAGTAACAAGGAAATCGCTAGTGCTGCTGAAGAATGGGAAACAAGTAAATTACCCAATCCTGTCCCTACCCAAGATGGAATCGGAGATTTTGGTTACTGGAAGTCGGCTATCAATGTGATGGGTGGCAATCAGGTGGCAAGGGTTTAGCAGGAATGGAAACACAACAGGTATGCTCTTCGTTTGGCCTAAATATCGGGTGCAAATACTAGAAAGGCAAAGCTTCCATTTCATATCTTAGCATTAGAGGCGGAAAAATGGGCGAGTTGGGCAAGTGTAATACATATGATAAAAGAAACTATGTTATTTCACTTATTACACTTTTTGCACAACTACTGTTAGATACAAGTGGAAACTGGTTGGGTCATGCTAGGTTGGCTTTCTGGTGGCTTTCATGTGTGGTCATATGGCCACAATATCACCTCACGGAGTCACGGGTGGTGAGGTGCATGGTTATAATACCCTGCCTTTAAGTAGCCAAGTTTGATTAGCTAGTTTTTGTTAGAAATAGTTAAGTTTTATATGCGTTTATATTGATTGTAATGTATAAAAGAAATATTAGTTTTAATTGAATTATGTTTTCACGTGGGGATTATTAGAACAGAGGAGATGTTTTAGATTTTTGAAATGAAAGCTTTTGTTTATTGATTTAAATTCCTTGACTTTTTTGTACACTTCAATTGCATTACACCATCTGCCTTTTATAGGCATTATTATGTCGGTGGACTAATGTCGGTTCCTCCATCTAGTCATTTCTAGTTTTATGTTTACTAAATATCTAAAAGCACTAATCATTTATAATTAATTCTAGACTAATCTAGAAATACATTAATATTTTAACACTCCTCCTTAATGTATTTCGATGTTACTCCAAGCATATTGCGTAGGAACTCGAACTTAGGTCTTGGCAAACCTTTCGTGAAAATATCTGCAATTTGTTCTTCAGTCTTGCAGTAGTGTAGCTCAATCTCCTTTTTAGCAGAGACTTCTCGTAGAAAGTGATACTTGATGGCAATATGTTTTGTTCTACCGTGAAACACGGGATTCTTTGCCATTGCAATTGCCGACTTGTTGTCACAGAATATCTGGGTGGCATCATCTTGTTTCTCACCCATGTCTTCTAGAATCCTCCTCAGCCATATTGCTTGATTAACTGAATTTGCAGCTGCTATATATTCGGCTTCTGCTGAAGATTGCGCCACCGTATCTTGTTTTTTAGACGCCCATGAGAATACACCAGATCCAAGTGTGAATACATATCCTGAAGTACTTTTCATGTCATCCACTGATCCGGCCCAATCACTATCTGTGTATCCATAAAGCTTTGACTTTGTAGTAGGCTTGTACCATATTCCATAATCTTTGGTGCCTTGCAAGTATCTTAATATTCTTTTTGCAGCCCCATAATGTATTTGAGTAGGATTTTGCATGAACCTGGATAGCAGACTATTTGCGTACATTATGTCTGGTCTTGTTGCAGTTAGATACAGTAGACTTCCAATGAGACTTCAATCTTGAACGCCAGCCTTCTCAGATCCATCTTCTTTCTTCATCTTCTCGTTGACGACAAGAGGTGTGGCTACGGTTTTACAACCGATAGCGTTTAAATTTTTTTCAGGAGGTTTTCAGTATATTTCTTTTGACATATGAAGATGCCATCATTTTCTTGACTAATTTCATGCCAAGAAAATAAAAGTGCATCAATCAACAAGGTCGCTCATCTCGAATGTCTTCATCATGTCTTTTTAAATTGTATCATTCTCTCATTATTTCCCATAGATAAGATCATCAACGTACAATGAAAGAATGAGAGTGTCAGAGTTACCTTGGGTTTTGATGTAGAGCGTAGGCTCACTGTCGCTCCTCCTAAATCCAGAACTTGTGAAGTAGCTGTCAATACGACTATACCAAGCTCGTGGAGCTTGTTTAAGTCCATATAAAGCTTTTTTTAGGACCTGATCTTCTTTTCCTTTTTGATCAACCCTTGTGGTTGCTCCACGTATATTTCTTCTTCGAGAAATCCATTTAGAAATGCTGATTTTACGTCTAGCTGATGAATCTTCCACCATCGTTGAGCTGCCAATGCCACAAGTGCTCTTATAGTATCAAGTCGAGCTACAGGTGGGTGCGAAGTTTCTTGTAGTCGACTCCAGGTTGTTGTGAATAGCCTTTAGCCACCAACCTTGCTTTTGTATGTTTTGTATGGGAACCATCGGGGTTGTTTTGTTTTGTAGACCAATTTAACTCCAATGATTTCTTTATCTTTGGGAAGATCAACTAACTCCCATGTGTTGTTCTTTTCGATCATTTTAATTTCTTCATTCATCGCCATCACCCATTTTTCGCCTTTTGCTGCAACTTCATAGCTTTCAGGTTCTACAGATGTGAAGTTACAAACTTCAGGGCACTTCTCATAGATTTCAGCTAAAGCTTTGACTCTTCCAGGTGTTGACTCCGGACTTGAATCTTCTTGCTCCAAAGATTGTGCTGATGACGGAGACGTTGGTGTAGCTGGACTCGTTTCACCTGTACTTGTACTTTCTTCTCCTCCAGAATGCTGAGTTTGTGGTGTCTGTTCAGCTGGAGTCTCCATAGATATCTGTGGTAGATATGCTGGTTTTTCAACTTTGTCTTCCTTCCAATTCCAAGAAGCGTCTTCATCAAACTCCACATCTCTGCTGATCACGCAGCTTTTGGTCTTCAAGTTATAGACTCGATAGCCTTTTGATTTTGAGCTATAGCCCATGAATATTCCTTTTTATGATTTTTCTTGGAGCTTAGACGCTTCTCCTTTTTGGAATATGGATGTAGCAGATACATCCAAATACTCTTAGATGTTTTGCTGAAGGTTTCATACCACCCAAGCTTCAATTGAGTTTTATTTTCTACAACCTTAGTTGGACATCTATTTAGCAAGTATACAGTCAGTAAAGTACAGCTTTCAACCCAGAAACTGTTTGGAAGGCCTTTTTCATGTATCATTGTTTTGGCCATTTCCATTACAGTTCTGTTTTACGCTCAGAAAACATTCATTTTGCTCAGGAGCATAACCAAACTAGTTGGCTTATTTACTCCTTCATCTTCACTTGAATTTATTAAATTTTTCTTTAGAGGTGTATTCCGTTCCTCTATCGCTTCTTAGTGTTTTTATGAAATGACCACTTTTCTTTTCAACAAAAATTTTGAATTTTTAAATATAGTAAAAACTTCTGATTTTTTCACGCATAAAAATAAACCCAGGTCATTCTAGAATAATCATCAATAAAGAGGATAAAGTACCTGGATTGATTTTGAGATAGGTCCTCATTGGTCCACAGGCCAGTGTACCAACTCTAGTATTTCTCTTGCTCTCCAAGCTTTGTCATGAGGGAAAGGTTTTCTATGTTGCTTGCCCATCATACAGCTTTCACATGTGTCAGTGATTTCCTGTATGCTTGGCAAGTCCCTCATCATATTTTTTGTTGAAGAATTTTTAATGCGAAAATTGAAGTGGCCAAATTCTGCCATAGCCATGATTCATCTACTTGAGCTTTCATGGCTGTGTTCTGATAATGCCAGCTAAGTGGAAAATTTCTATTTTCCATTGGGACTTCTGCAATTAATTTGTTATTATTTTTCTTATCACGAATGACTGATGACTCATCTTCAAAGTGAAGAGAGTAGCCATGCTCCATCATTTGTCCAACACTTAGCAAATTACTTGCTAGGCTTGGAACTAGAAGAACATCATTAATGGAACGAGTACTGTTATTAGTTTGAACAACTATCGTACCTTTTCCTTTTGTATCGACGAGTGCTCCATTTCCCAATTTGACACGGGACTTCTGTTGTGTTGATCTTCTGAATAACTTCTCATCTCGGTCATGTAGTTCTGCAGCCCTGTCGATGAACCAAGTATCTTCTTTTTGCTCGTTCGCAACATGGCACGCATAGAATAGCTGCTTGTTGTTTTCCGGTGTATCTTCGTTTTCTTCCGTGTAGTTTGCTCGAAGATTTTGTTTTAAACGACAATCTTTCTCCAGATGTCCAAATTTTTTGCAGTTGTTGCATTTTGGTTTTCCTTTGTGGAAACAATCTTTTTCCAAGTGGTTTGTTTTTTCACAAATACCACATGGAGGATAACTTTTTCTTCTTTGATCAAACCGGTTCTGGGTTTTTCTCTTCCTCTTGATTTTTTCAAAATTTCTTTTTCCCCATTATTAGATTTTGAGACCTTACTTTGAGTTTAGACTGAAAGGCACTTTCAAGTGAGTCATCACTTCGCCGACTCAGTCTAGCCTCATATGCTTCAAGAGAGCCAATTAGTTCTGTTACTGAAAGAGTCTCAATATCTTTTGACTCTTCAATAGCAGTAATGACATGATCATATTTATCAGTCATTGTGATTAGTATTTTTTGAAAAATTCTTTTATCATTTATATCATCTCCATAGGCTCTCATTTGATTTACTATCTCTTTAATTCTAGAGTAGTAATCTTTTACGGTCTCAAAATCTTTCATTTTTAAATTTTCAAAATCCCGTCTTAGAGTTAGAAGTTTGACGGATCTCACCTTGGCACTTCCTTGAAACTCTTCTTGAAGAATTTTCCACGCCTCCTCTGCTGTCGTAGCTCCCATGATTCGTGGAAAGATAGATGGTGTCAAGGCTTGTTGAATGTAACCTAGAGCGGCTGCATTTCTTACAACATTTTTGTTATGTTTTTCTTGTTGATCCTGGCGGAGTTTTGACATCGCTTGGAATTTTAAATCCGTCTTCAATAATATCCCACAAGCTTTGAGCTTGGAAATATGTCTTCATTCGGATACTCCAAAAATCATAGTTATCGCCATCAAAGATGGGGATAGGAATATTGTATGCACCAGTATTAGTCATGGTATACTCGAATAAACGCCCGATCTAGCTCTTGATACCAATTGTTAGAAATAGTTAAGTTTTATATGCGTTTATATTGATTGTAATGTATAAAAGAAATATTAGTTTTAATTGAATTATGTTTTCACGTGGGGATTATTAGAACAGAGGAGATGTTTTAGATTTTTGAAATGAAAGCTTTTGTTTATTGATTTAAATTCCTTGACTTTTTTGTACACTTCAATTGCATTACACCATCTGCCTTTTATAGGCATTATTATGTCGGTGGACTAATGTCGGTTCCTCCATCTAGTCATTTCTAGTTTTATGTTTACTAAATATCTAAAAGCACTAATCATTTATAATTAATTCTAGACTAATCTAGAAATACATTAATATTTTAACAATTAGTTTACCTAAATAATGTTTCTTCAATTCTAGTCATAAACAATTCATTGAAAAAACATTATGTTCTCCAATATATTGTTGTTCTTCATTCATTTCAACTATTATTTGAAACATGAGTTAGTATGTTTTTATGAATTGTTGGTTTATAGGATAGTGAAAACATGTTTGGTTTGTGTTTGTCTATGGGAAATGAAGTGATGAAATTAAGGAACATGTTTGCTTGTGTTCTTAGTCGCTTTGGTGGAAACTATAACGTTTTTTCCGTAGTACATTCTTAGTCGCTTTTAATTGGTTATATAATGTGAATTATTTATGACTACATGATTTTCACCTTTAAAGAACAAAATTAAGGTAAAATCCATTTAATCATTTGAGTGCTCATGTGTGTATGATCATCACAGATGATATATACAATCTAAGAAAAGGTAAACTCATATATTCATAAAGTGCCCCATATATGACGAGTTACGTATGGTACATTTTAGTAACTAGTATCTTAGGTTTACACCAAATAATAAATCCTTTTCTTTGTTGTTGTTGTTGAAAGTAGCAAGTGATGGACGAGATGGCCAATATTCCTACTCAAGACTTGTCAGGACCAAGATTGGAGAACATTGTTTGCTCACCAATTATCGAGTAGGTTTATGTGATTTTTTAAAGATTGATACTTTTCTTCTCTTGTTGGTTCGTAATATTGTTTGTGTACTTAATCTTACTCTTAGGAAAATATCACCAAAGTACAAGCTAAATCTGAGGTGTTAATACAAATAAGCCATAAAAACGTTTATTTATATTTTACGATCTTCTAATGTTTTGTCGATAACAAACGTAAAATCATTTTAACGAAACAAATAGAATACGTAAATAGTTTGAGTTAATAGTTTCCTAACACATTTACGTTTTCACATAAAACACTAAAACAAGTATAAGTGATTTTATGATTTAGATACATATTTACAACAACTAGTGTTTACATATTGGGTTAGCATATGCTTAAACTAAGTATACTAAAATGGGTAAAAACAAATATCTACTAAATGGGTAAAACTAGCAATGATATTGACTCATAACCCATGGTTTTATATATACCACTTAACCAAGTTCATTGTATCTAGAAAGAAAACCATGGATCAACCCATAACCCATGACCCATAACCCAAAATACCCATGGGCAAGAGGGCGTTCACGGATCCCTAGCTTTGTGCTAGCGGATCCCAAGTGGAAGGATCCGCGGAGGATCCGAACGATAGAGGATTTTCTCTATAAATAGAGAGCCATTTCTTCCTTTCTACTCATCACTTCACACACATACTTCACCAAGTATTCTAACCTCTAACTTGATCAAGTGATCTATAGTTTGTCTTTTGTTTTGTGTGATCTTCTAGGTTCCTCTTAAAGGCAAGATCACCACTTCTTGAAGACGAGCAAGCTCAAGTCCATGAGTTGCCATGCTTCGTCATCATCAAGACAACTAAGGTTCTCTTGTTGATAAGTTCTTTCTTTCTCCTTGGATGTTGGTTGAAGGCATTAGTGAAGAATGCCGAAAGTGTCAAGATGAAAGCATTAGTGGTAGGTGCTCATCATTCGGTAAAAGCATTAGTGAAGAATGCTAAAGGTGTCAAGACGAAAGGCATTAGTGAAGGTTGCTTAGCGTTGTGTCAAAGGCATTAGTGAAGGATGTCGAAGAATCAAATCAAGTCACATTTGGGAAGAATGTCTAGGTAGTATAATCGATGAGGTGCATCGTTATACATATAAGTATTTGTTTATTTATTTCCAAGGATGGTGATATCCTTGATGATGGAATTATGGCGAGTTGATCTCCTTGATATTAGGTGTTGTGTTGTGAAGGGTAGTAGTTCCTCCATAGTAATGGAACTAGGTGCTTAGCCTAGTACCTAATAAAGGGTTGGCGGCGTTGTGATAGGATTAGTTCTCCTTGGTGTGAAAGAACTCGGTGGTTAGCCTAGCCTTTGTATAAAGGGTAGGCGACGTTGTGTTAGGTGTGGTTCGCCTTGGTGTGAAGGAACTCGGTATTTAGCTTTGTACCGGAAAAAGGTTAAGCGACGTTGTGAAGGCTTCTCCCCATAAGGAGTTGGTGTAGTGCTTACGAACTCTGGTAGGTGACTCGGGGAGTGGAGTAGGGCAAGGAAGGTGTCCTTGTAGCCGAACCACTATAAATAACTTGTGTCGTGGTGATGTGCTTCTTACACTTTATCTTTCATTACACGCTTATATATCTATCTATCAACGTCCAACATAAACAACCAAATAGATTGACATAAGTCGATCTAAATATTTAAAAGGAAGTTTTAAATTGGTAAAACTATTCAATCCCCTTCTAGTTTTCCACAATTGGCATCAGAGCTTCGTTACCAAATTTCTTAAAGTATGTTTTACTTTAAAGACTTGATACGATCCGTGTATGTTTGAAAACTACAAAGAAGGATTTTTTTAAGGTCATATTTTCTTTTAAATCATTTTGTTGGAGATTGATAGATGATTCTAACAACTTTTGCTCTCAAGAAATCTTCATGCTAGAATCTCTCCAAAATCTTCATTCAAAGAATAATGAAGTCGATATTTAGGAAGGATCTAAAAAGTAATCACAACTTACGTACACCAAGTACAAAGGATTACTTTAAGAGCTCATGAAGCTCTTTTAGTATTATATCAAACCAAGAAGCATAGAGGTATGTTTTTACTTTTCATTAGATAGGTTACATGAGTTCAATTTATCTCATAAGTTATCTTTGTGTATTAATCACTAGCATCGTTAGAAGTCTCTCTCGTCACTTTTTCCGTCTCTTTCATCATCCGGAATGGTATTCCTTTTGATTCGTCAAACTAACGCCATCATCACATATGAACACTCGATATGAGATTCATCAAAAGCCGTCATCCAAAAACAATCCTTATCTAATATCTCCGAACTATTTTTTAGTAAGCTAATTTATAAGCCTACTACAAAAATAATACCAAACAACTCTTTTTCTGTCCCACATGTATGGATCCCTTTAGTTGTACTAGCCGGATCCCAAATACAAAGGATCCGGGGGAACCGTGGAACAGAACTCAGCTATACGCTTTCAAAAATCACCACTTGATCTCCCTCTACTCACATAACACAAAAATGACCAAACCACTGATTTCATCCTCATTGGATTCCATACTCTCAAGTATCCCTTCCTAGAACACCATTGTAAGTAATTACATTAACTTGTTCTATCTTTCATCATCCTCATTCTAGGGTTTATGGTTTCACAAATTCATTTAGTTTAATTAGGATTTTTCAAAATTAATCATGAAAATGGGCTTTTAACATAACTAAGTTCACAACATTGTTAATACAAATTAAAACCATAAACCCACATCAACTAATCTTACCTAATTAAAATTTTTTGTATTTTTAAGACCAACCATGCCTAAAGCCACTCAACAAGATCATCATGATACCGTCCATTACCTTACTCATTATTATCGTAATGAGGAATTCTCAAAAACTGACCGCAAGGTCTTCAAAAAGCTCGAAAAATGACTTATCCACGAAGGTCGTGTAATCAAGGAATGTTTCCTTGAGGATAACGACATTCGTCAAGTCTTCTCGGCAATCAAGTTTGATTGTCTTCTTGACATTGATGAACAAATTTGTCCGGTCTTCATCTTTGAGTTTTATAAAAGTATTAGAATCATTCGAAACGCCGATAATAGCATTTCAATCGCTTTCATCATTAATACATGAAACCTCCTTCTTCCTCTCAACACCTTTGCTCAAATTCTTCACATTCCTTGTGAAGGAATTTGTATGTACTCTGGATTGGGCAATCAATGCTCAAAACCTTGCACTTGATTATAAACCAATGTACCATACTCTTGATGACGAAACCATCCGAGACACCATTTTCAAAATAAGAACCGACCAATCTCGTCTTGACCGAAACAAGAAGGTCATTCACTGTAATCCTTTTCAAATGGAACTTTTGAAATGCTTCCCATATTTAAAATTGGGAAGAAATCCTTAGGGAAAGCGTCATAAGCCTAGTTGGAAACAAAGATCATCCAAAGCAATGTCTTGCAAATGATCTATTGTCTTATCCACCAAAAGCCATTTAATCTCGCCTATTACATGGTAAAGAGAATGGCTGGGGTATTCAAAGCTTCCAACATGGTACTTCCATATGGTATGCTTGATGCATGCCAAACAGTCAAGCTAAATCACTCAAGCCGGCCACTTGAATGGCGGACCGTATCTGCTTAGCTGCAGAATGCAATGAAGATCAGAGGAGTATAGTGTTTCCCAGATTCGTTATGTCGAGCTATGCAATGGATTATCAAACATATAGTGATGGAGATTTGAGCGGAAAAGAAGTTTGAATAGATTATAACTACAGAAAAAGCCAACAAATTACAACGCTAAATGCAAATTAAAGAAGGCTAAAAGATAAAAATATTAAATAAACGCTATCACTATATTTAAAATGATGAACGTTTAAAAATTAAAACTTACGTTTAAATAAAAATTTACGTAAACGTACAAAATAAAAAGTGAGATCTAAGAAATAAAAGTCCTAAATATATGAAAATGACATTTTTACAATCCTAATGATAAAAGAAAATATTTAGAAAAAGAAAATTATTTTTATAACTATTAAATTAATTATTATTAATTAAAAACTAATTTTAAATATTAAATAATTACCTAAATTACAAGAAATTAGGAAATAAAGCTAGAAAAATAAAATTAAAACTTATGAAAATCTAAAATATCAAAATAGAATTTTCAAAACTATTTTTGTAATTTTTTGATTATTTTTCTATTTTCTAGGAATTTTAAACTATTAAAAACTAATTAAATTACTAAAAATTATAAAATAAACTATGAATAAATATGGAAAATTACTTTTTTTACTTTTTATATTTATCTAAACCTAAGAAAATTGAAAAGTTAATTTTTTGAACCTTTTCTTAATTTTTTGTATTAAAAGCTATTTAAAAATGCTTAAAAACTAATTTAAATTAAGAAAAATAGCAAATCAACTTAGAAAAATCTGAAAATTTCAGAAAAAGTCTAAAATAATATAAGGAATCTGAGAAAAATGAGAAAACAGGAGCTTATGTGTAGAAAAATGGAACTGATGTGGAAGTGCTTATTGAAATAAGCACTTGATTAGCAAAAAGAGTACCAATATGAACCATTTGTTAACAGAAGCAATGATAAAAGAACTAAACTGCAACGAGGATCAACAAGCTAATACCACATAATCACAAGATGCTAAGATTTGATGTTATTGATGATAAGCTAAAACATGATCAAGTGCTAACTTTGACACAAGCACAAGCTTAAAATAAGCTCAAAATGAAAACTACAAATTGGAACCTAGACTAGACCTGGTGAGACCAAGTACCAAAACTCAGACCTTGGGAAGCTCTTAGAGCCTTGCACAAAAACAGGCTTCGACTTATAATTTGAGATCAGTGGAGCGAGGGCAATTATGGCCTAAAGAAGAGCTTGTTTGAGCTTTAAATAAATTGCAAAATTTCACAAAATGCTAATAAGTAACAGGACGGATGAAGTTCCTAAAATGCCAATTCCCACTTGATAAGACCCAAAGATGAGTTCAAGAAAAATCCTTTTAACGGGCTCAAAACAGTTTCTCACAATTTGACTTTTGACAAAAAGATGAAGTTTGACTAAAATGAACTTTGGATCAATTTTAAAAGGTGATGTTGATGTTATGTGTTGTAATGAACTTGTTGCAAGCAATATTTAACACTTTTAAACACAAAACAATGATTTGCTAATCCTAAAACTCCAACGATGCTTGATAAAATGATTTAGGTGCAAGTTTGACTTTTAGTGGTTGCAGGCACCAAATATTGACTCAAATGAACATACTTAGACTACACAAACATGAAACAAGAGAAATTACCCAATGAATATATCTTTAAGACAGATGGATCATCAAAACCAAACACCCCTTAAATTCACTGATTTGCAACAAAGAGTCTAAACAATGATTCAACTTGATATTATGATTAAACTAACTTAGCTAGACCTAAACATCCGATTTAACATGTTTGAGCTTGTTCATTCTACAAAGACAGATTATGCAATAAGAACTTAAAATGACTTACAATTTGTCCAAAGCCACTATGGCTTGCCAACAGTTAAACCAGGAACCACTAACCTATATAAACCAATCCAACTAGCTATTATTCAACCCAAATCCATGCCGCATCAACCCTTTTTCCATTTCCAAAGCTACATGAGCTTAATTTGACTTTTGTTGACCAAATCTCTAAACTATTTGGAAACTTAAACATAGGCCCCAAAAGCTATGAGGAGCTTAAATGAGCTTGTGTGAGCTTAAAAAAATAATAAAAGGTTTTTGCATAAGACTTTGAAACTGGAAATCTCATTGGTAGTGAAAAATATGAAACTTGAACATGCTGAAATTATCACTTAAACAGAATTGCAAAGTACTTAAATACTTTTGTTTGAGACAATTGAAATGGAAATTACAACTATAAACTATTTAGGACATGATCATAAGAAAAACGACATACATTTTATAAAAAAATAAAAACTAACTTCTGCTTGATGCCTCCTCTTGGTCTTTTTATACACCCAAAGTGCTTTTCTCTTTCCTCTGGACAAATCCCACTCATAAAACTGACCATTGGATGTCTCAAATCAATCTTAGCCGTTTAAAGTGTTTTTTGCCTTAATCTTGTTTTAACCAATTTGGGGAGGCAGGGGTAGGTAGAGGGTGCATTTAATGATCCTTTGGCTTGTTGTGTGTTTGGAGGGGTAGAGGTGATGATGGTTGAGTGTGGCGAGAAGGTTCGAGGGAAATGATGGTGATGGAGTAACCCGTGAGGGGAGGGAAGGAGGTGGTCAAATGTGGTTTGATGGTATTAAATAAAGAGGGGTCAAAAGCCATTTTGACAAGTCCAAAGTAGAATTAATACAAGGACTTAACTTGCAATTTCTGACTAGCTGGGACCTAGGTACCAATTTCTCAAAGTTGCTCCAAGGACTGAAATTGACAAGTGTTAATAGCACAAGGACCAAAGCTGACATTTTCACATTTTCCAAGGACCAATTTTGCCAATTTTCAAAGTTGGAGGACCAAACTTGTAATTTTCTCAAACTTTTATATTTTTCACCAAAGGACTAATTTTGACAAGTTATGATATTAAAAGGACCTTTGGTGATTTTACTTTTGAAATTAAGGCTCAGGGACTATTTTTGACAATTTAAGAAACTTGGGGGAGAGAAACGCCAATTATGCAAACTTTGCTCATTTTTCATCGATTTTAAACATTTTGCATAAAACATATAAAATGCAATTTTGGAATATTTTAGTATTTTGATGCATTTGTAGCCTTTTAAAGCGTTTTGCATTCAGATTGACTAAAATGATGAGTATTTACACACTCATCAATGCTCCTAACACGACTTTGTAAGTATGTTAGTGCATTGCAACCATCTCCTATTAACAATGATCATTTCTTTGCCGATCATGTAATGGTACCTCTTACCAAAATACCCTCTAAATGCTTCAAGGTCAATGGAAAGAAACCTAAAGCTCTCTCGGACTCCTCGGAAGGAGAAGAAAAAAATGAAGAAGAAGGCGTCGACCACGTAGCCAACATCAAATTGGAAATCCTTGAATACCACAAACAACTTCCAATCATTCCAAACGAGACGCGAATTTAAACAATTGAGGGGCATGATTCAAAACCTCAAACACAACCTCACTAAGCCGTCAAAAATGAAAAGAAAGGATTGACGAAAGAGACAATAGGAATATGCTTATTTTTTTATCTTATGTTTGGATGATTACGTTTTAGCACTTTTGGTTTATGGTAACTTGGACATTGTCACTTTATCATGCTTTTATAAGTAGTGTTTGTGTGATGACATGCTTGTTTTTATTGCTTTATTTTAGATTTATTAATGTGCAAAATCGCACATCATTTTGTGTAGATTCGATATCAGATGCGGATCCTAGGATTAGCCTAGCGGATCCCTCCCTTGAGGAACCAAGTGACATCGTAGACTGCAATATCAGCATTTCTTGCATCAAGATAGCTTTTTAGATAACATCTCATTAGCTAAGCATATGATATTAGAATCCAACTAGAACCACTTCAAGGATGAGAAAAGCCTAGACTCACTAAAGGCTTACTTAAGATCTTAGTCAAAATGCCTCTTGATTTATCAACACATTAAAACTCACCATATTTCTGCTTCAATAACTCACAAACTGTTTCTCATCTTTCAAAATACTTAAGTGGACAAATTAAACAATTTTAAGAATTTGTTTCTAATCATTTTATCTCAAAGTGAGACAAAAATTAGTTCTTTTAATTCTTGTGATTTTTAAGAATTTTTCAAATTTTACCTCAAGCTTAAATCTGATCACTAGGATCATTTATTATGACTTGACACCACAAAAGCTCTTAGTGTTATCCTTGGACATCCATTGGTAGTCATCTTGTCCCATCTCCTTTCCATAAGAAGCAATCATTTGCTATAACACTTATTACATTTGATCATTCAAGTACCCTTTCATCTTAAAACACTTAGGAGAACTGAAACACTCAAAATGAGATAGGCTTTAGCTCCTAGAAACCTCATTTCAAACTGTCATAGCTGTGAGAGCCGGATCCCTAGGATTGGCCTAGCCGGATCCCTCCAGAGGGAGGTGGGATCGGTGACAGTTTATGCCAAACATTGCTAAAACAATCATTTCAACTTATCTTCCTAACTCAAACACTCCATCTCATCTTAAATGAGTTCCCAGATCAGTGAAACTCTGAACCTCAACCTTGTGCATGTTAATCATCACATTTCCAAGAACATTAGTGGATTAAGTCTTAAATGCAATTGCCAAGATCTTCCCTTTATAAGCCATGTTGCTAAGAACACTTTAGTCATCAAACACAAACACAAACACAATTATTAGAAATGCAACCATTTCCTTAGTCATTTCATCATGAGAAAGGCTCCTAGTGCTAACTCATCCACTTAAGAACCACCCAAGAAACTTGCTAGAATCATACACGAAGTTTCCTCAACCGAATCATCTCCGGTTAAGTCCACTAATGATAGGATTTCTCCTACACCAAGGAAACCAATCAAACTAATTCCCAAGAAAAATGTTCCCACTAGGATTTCATCGCCAAACTATACTATACCAAACATACCCTCCACAATTCAACTAACATCATTAGTGCCTAGAGCCACCTCACAATCATCTCCACATTCTCATAATGTAGAAGATTTACCTTCTTGGCCATCTCACCTTTCACCATTACCAACAAATTTACTTGAAAAGATTGAGCAACAAAATCAAAGTGTTGAATCAACACCTTCTCCAATAGCAAACTCTCTCATTCCCCCAATAGTCCATTTTGGATTATGAGAAGACATCAAAGGCAACCACCCGACCACATGGAAGTTGATGCTTCTTTACCTCCACCCTCAAACATTGTAGAGCCATCACTTAATGAGCCTCCACCAATTCCTTCTTCATTTGAAAATCCTCAATCCACTTCACTTGAACTTCCACTTCAAGAAATTCAAAACCATGACAAAGATTGCTATCATTGTAAACATGTTGAAAGGTTAATACATGTACTACGTGAAGAGCAACGTTTCATGTTTTACCACCTCCTCGAACGTTTCGAAGAGGTCAACAAGCCTAAACTACAATGAGCATCATAGTCACAAGCACAAACTTAGAATGTTTAGGAAAACTCATCTCATCCTTGATCATCATTAAGCTTTTAGTTGAAATCTAATGATTGGTTAACTTATTAGAATTAGTAGCGCTTGTATGAATAGTTCATTCTCTTAGTTTTAGAGATTTGGTTGATCATCTCTTGTTTTATTGAATGAATACTTATATGCTATGATTATTTTGTGAGTTGTGCTTGTTACATTGTACATATATCTCATTTACTCATTAGCATTGCTTGACATTTTTCCTTTGCTGAAGCTGTCATCGAGATAGCCGAATCCTCCAAACACCTAGACGGATCCCTCCATGAAGGGAACTGTGGGATCCGTGGTACAGAAACACTAATTTCTACTAACTTGAGTTTTATTTGCAGGAAAATTTGCACTATACTCTTGTTTTCTAACCTTTACTTTGTAGATTTTCATAATACACATGAAGATATTGACACCATAAAGCTAGGGGGAGCTTTGTGTCAAACAAAATTGCAAAAACATTTGCAACTTAATCCGATTTTGGACTATACTTCGTGACACCCCATTGCAACTTTGCAATCTTCAAAGGGGAGCACGTTGTCATCATTAGACGACCATTTGCAAACATATTTGCAAACACAATTAGTTTATTTTACGTCATGTCCTGGCCTTTCAAAGGGATGGACTCGTCAAGGGGGAGTTAAGACGAGTACCACTCCCGTCACTTGCTCTCTTTACATTTTTTTACACACCTTTTCTTATAAAAATTGTGTTAGTTTCTTTTAATACTTTTTGTTTCGACAAAAAGGGGGAGAAGAAAGTAAAAACTACAAATTCAAACTTTTACGAATTTTAGCTTTTCTTAAAATAATTTTATGTTTTGTCATCAACAAAAAGGGGTAGATTGTTAATACAAATAAGCGTAAACGTTTATTTATATTTTACGATCTTCTAATGTTTTGTCGATAACAAACGTAAAATCATTTTAACGAAACAAATAGAATACGTAAATAGTTTGAGTTAATAGTTTCCTAACACATTTACGTTTTCACATAAAACACTAAAACAAGTATAAGTGATTTTATGATTTAGATACATATGTACAACAACTAGTTTTTACATATTGGGTTAGCATATGCTTAAACTAAGTATACTAAAATGGGTAAAAACAAGTATATACTAAATGGGTAAAAACAAGTATATACTAAATGGGTAAAACTAGCAAATGGTATTGACCCATAACCCATGGTTTTATATATACCACTTAACCAAGTTCATTGTATCTAGAAAGAAAACCATGGATCAACCCATAACCCATGACCCATGACCCATAACCAAAAATACCCATGGGCAAAGAGGAGCGTTCCACGGATCCCTAGCTTTGTGCTAGCCGGATCCCAAGTGGAAGGGATCCGTGGGATCCGGGAATAGTAGAGAATTTTCTCTATAAATAGAGAGCCATTTCTTCCTTTCTACTCATCACTTCACACACATACTTCCCCAAGTATTCTAACCCTCTAACCTCAGATCCAAGTGATCTATGTAGTTTGTCTTTTGTTTTGTGTGATCTTCTAGGTTCCTCTTAAAGGCAAGATCACCACTTCTTGAAGACGACCAAGCTCAAGTCCATGAGTTGCCATGCTTCGTCATGATCAAGACAACTAAGGTTCTCTTGTTGATAAGTTCTTTCTTTCTCCATAGATGTTGGGTTGAAGGTATTAGTGAAGAATGCCGAAAGTGTCAAGATGAAAGCATTAGTGAAAGGTGCTCATCATTCGTGTCAAAGCATTAGTGAAGAATGCTAAAGGTGTCAAGACGAAGACATTAGTGAAGGTTGCCAAGCGTTGTGTCAAAGGCATTAGTGAAGGATGCCGAAGAATCAAATCAAGTCACATTTGGGAAGAATGTCTAGGTAGTATAATCGATGAAGTGCATCGTTATACATATAAGTATTTATTTATTTTCAAGGATGGTGATATCCTTGATGATGGTGTAACAAGGGGTTGATCTCCTTGATATTAGGTGTTGTGTTGTGAAGGGTAGTAGTTCCTCCATAGTAATGGAACTAGGTGCTTAGCCTAGTACCTAATAAAGGGTAGGCGACGTTGTGATAGGATTAGTTCTCCTTGGTGTGAAAGAACTCGGTGGTTTGCCTAGCACCGTATATAAAGGGTAGGCGACGTTGTGTTAGGTGTGGTTCGCCTTGGTGTGAAGGAACTCGGTATTTAGCTTTGTACCGGAAAAAGGTTAAGCGGCGTTGTGAAGGCTTCTCCGCCACAAGGAGTTGGTGTAGTGCTTACGAACTCGAGTAGGTGACTCGGGGAGTGGAGTAGGGCAAGGAAGGTGTCCTTGTAGCCGAACCACTATAAATAACTTGTGTCGTGGTGATGTGCTTCTTACTCTTTATCTTTCATTACACGCTTATATATCTATCTATCAACGTCCAACATAAACAACCAAAAAGATTGACATAAGTCGATCTAAATATTTAAAGGGAAGTTTTAAATTGGTAAAACTATTCAACCCCCCTTCTAGTTTTCCACATGAGGTATAAAGGCTTTTTTAAATTGGTTAAGAACTCAAGTAGGAGAAAATATTGTTTTGGCTCACAAAAGTGTTTCTATATGGACCCATTCTCATTCGACTTAAGCGAACTAAATGAAGAAGTCTTGAAGCATTATCCATCACATAGCCATCTAGTTTTCTCTATTCTTTTTGTTGACAAGCACATGAAAGATCAATCTTTTATTGAGCATAATTCTGATGAGAGCTTCATGATTATGCTTAATATGTCGAGAAAAGAAAAAGAAATAACAATTACGTGACCACAAATAATCATGTTGGAACAAGTAATACTCAAAAAAGGTATGACCAATATTTATATATATTCTAGTGAATAACATTTATTCATGTCACACATCTAAAAATCTTTTGGTACAGTAACCAACTTGAGGTTATTGAAGAACTACAAGGTGAAGGTGATTATTGTTCGAGCGATGAAAGTTTCTTTAGCCATCATAGCAATGATAATGATGATGATGATGACAATGAGATATCGAGCTGTGAAGTTTGTGGAAAACTAGAAGGGGTTGAATAGTTTTGCCGATTTTAAGTTAGTTTCAAAAACTTTAGATTCGTTAATATGTGAGATCTTATGGATGTAGAGAAAGTATAGATCTAATGATAAAGCAAGTAAATAAAGTAAATCAAAGGGATAGAAATGACACAACCGATTTATAGTGGTTCGGCTTCAAGGACACCTTCCTTGCCCTACTCCACTCCCCGAGTCACCTACTCGAGAGTTCAAGCACTATGTCAACAAACTCCTTCACTTGGCGGAGAAGCCTTCACAACGTTGCTTACACCTTTTTTCGGTATGAAGCTAAATACGAGAGTCCGTAACACGGTGGACCAAACCAACACGACTATTACACAATAATTATGTGAAATATCAAATACAAGTTCTTTGCTCTGAGAAATCTTGCGGAGTGACAAATCAATCAAGGACCCCTTGCTTGGATGACTTGTAGAATGCTCGTGATCTCGCCTTAGAGAAGGACCTATATGAGGATCACAAATAGAAAGAAAGAAGAACAACTCTCTAGATCAAGTAATCTATATGTTAGAAGAGAATGAGAGTGTTTGAGAGATTTAGTAAGAAGAGGGTGAGTTAGAATGAAGAAATGGCTCTCTATTTATAGGCAATTTCTTCCACTGTTCTTCGGATCCCACGGATCCCTCCCACTTGGGATCCGTCTAGTGTAATCCTAGGGATCCGTGGGGCGCTCCTCTTCCCATGGGTTTTTGGTTATGGGTCATGCGTTATGGGTTGATCCATGGGTTTTCCTTAGATTCAATGTATCTAATGTATACATTGTATCTAGCCAACTTGGGTATGGGTTATGATACATGGGTTATGGTCCATGGGTTGTGGTTTTACCCATCCTAATAAACTATTACAACAAATGATTAATTACAACATTTTTGTATTAAATGGCTATATGTAAATGCTTTACAAAAGTAACATGTATCCTTATAATTGTACTTAAGATAACATTATATTTGTTATTAAAAAAACACAAAGAGATGCAAATATTAATAACCATTTTTACGGTTTATTTGTATTAACAAAGTTGAAACTTTTAAACAAGAAGAAAAGGCGGCGATGAAACTAAATCTGAGATTCCTAAACGTGTACGCTTTTAGAAGAGTTATTAATCATCATGCAATCACAAATGAGTTTTCTTTTTCCATTGAGAAAAGTGATCTTGAATGATTCACAATAAGGTGTGAACACGAAGAATGCCTATGGAGGATTCACGCTTCTCTTATGCAAGATAAGGTTACATTTGAAGTAAGTATAGAAATGCATAAAATCTCATTAGGGTATCGGTTTTAAATAATGAGTTTTTATTTAACAATTGTATTTTAGAAAAATGGTAGAAACACATACTTGCAGTAACATGGTAACAAGCATGCCACTCAAGGATGGATTGCTAAGTAGTTACCAACAAGATAAACTGATGGGGATAAAAGCTGTTAAGGAGCTTAGGGATGGAGGTTTGGATGAGTAATGGTATTGATGCGATCAAGGATGAGGTTGAGTATGAAACGCATTTCTTCCTAACTTCTATTGCAATTTCCCTAGTGGATTGGCAATGTTCACAATGTAAATTATGTGGGTAATGAGTGAAATCTTCGGGTTGTTTGGATTTGTGAGTTGCGGAAGTTGTGGTGGAAAAATAGGAAAATATGGATCAAAGTTCGGAATGATTGGAAGTGGTGGTGGAAAAGAACCTAGATGTTCTTGTAGTTTAATGGGAGCTAAAGGTGGTGATGTTTCAAGATCATTGAATATTGTGTTTGGAGAAGTTGGAGTTGTCAATGAGATCTTGTTAGAGTCGTAAGGAGTTCCAAAAGAGTGATTTTAGGTGGTGAGTGATTTGGTGATGAAGTTGGTGTACTCTTTGTTGATGAAGGAGGTGCTATAATGGAAGCATCTTGTGGTGAGTTATTTGATGGTGATGAGCCATATGATGATGGTTTTCCTAAGCAACAAGATCGGATGTTAATCCATGCGGATATCCTAGAGTTTGATTTTGGTATTTTGGAAGGTGGAAGTACAAAGGTTTGGGTTTCATGAAGATGATTGTTTGTACTAGGTGATTTATCTAAAGAGTTTGTGAATGACATGGTATAGTTTGTTTGTGAAGATGAGATGGATTATGCAAGCATTTTGGGAATTCTATATATAGAAAAACAAAGCATTGTAATGGATGCATGACCCAAAATGTGAATTAAAATCTAGTGATTAGATATGAATTTAAGGCATGTGATCATGAGAACACAAGCATTAAAGAGCATACTCCAAAAATAAAACAAATGTGGATTTTTCATCCAAAGTGAGAAAAATAGAAGGTAAAACACTTCGTCTCACGGATCCCACGGATCCTTCCCTTGAGGATCCGTCGGCATAAAGTTGGGATCCGTGGGTGCGGTGATTCAGGAGCAGCACAAAATTTTCCTTTTGGAAACATTTGTGCCTAGTGTGTGCCTATATTCAAACTATTTGGAGTTCGGTTATCTGACTCCTAAGAAGAAAAGAAAAATAAACTAGAAATGAAAAAGCATACTATTATGTGAGATAACCCGAAAACACATATTTAGTACTTTGAGTACGTAATTTAGTGTTACCAATGCTCCTAATTCATTGTTGCTTAAATGAATGTAACCGAAAACACATATTAGTTATGTGTCCCCTTTAGCATTCAAAAGACATGAGATGCAATGAAAGCGGGTTTTTACGTTGTATTAATAATGAAAAAGCGATTTGTCCTAGGCGTGAGAAATTGCTTTTGTGAAATTGATCTGAGGAAGGAGTATCATTTTAGAAAGCATTTTGAAATACAAATGTTTTATCCTTTTGAAAGAAGGATGTGTATGTAACTCATACTTATTTTGAGAAGAAAGAAAATTATATGTGAAAAACTTATCTTGGGTTTTGAAAATTCCCGTATTGTTTGTGAGTTGTGCGTGAAATAGAGATCCTAGACCTAGAAAGAAGAAGGCTAGTGTTTACATACCTTGTAGAGTCAAAAAGTAATTACTGACGTTTGTTCCATTAGACCAAGACTAAGACGAAGTAGGTTGAATTGTTCCCGCTTCAACGGTTTGGTGAGGACGTCGGCTATGTTGTCTTCGGATGCTACCTTCTCAATAGAGATGTTCCCCTTTTGAACATTGTCTCTTAGGAAGTGATGACGAATCTCTATATGATTTGTGCGAATGTAATACCGATTCTTGCTTAGATCTATGGCACCCTTGTTGTCACATAGAATTGCTATGTCACTAAGATGAATGTCGTAGTCGACAAGCTTTTTCATCCATAGTGCTTGTTGGCATGCTTTACGTGAGGCGTATTAAACCGGTTGTTGATATTGCTAGTGCCGTTTGTTTCTTAGAAAACCAAGATGTTAAACAACATCCCATGAAAGTACATACCCCACTTGTACTTTTTCTATCAACGTAATCACCTACATGATCAGAATATGCATATACAATTTTTCTACTCCCGTGCCCTTAGGATACCATAATCCTAATTGTGTTGTACCTTTAATGTATCTAAATATCCTTTTTACGACTTCTAGGTGTGATGTTTTAGGGTCTTCTTGAAACCTAGCACATAAGCAAACACTAAACATGATATCCGGCCTACTTGCGTGAGGTAGAGAAGACTACCTATCATGCCACGATATTTAGTATTATTGACGGAATCGCCGTCTTCATCTTTTGTGAGTTTGGTGTCGGATGATATTGGTCTCCTAATTGGTTTGACTCTTCTAGACGAATTTCTTTAACATCTCCTTTATATATTTAGATTGATTAAAGAAAATACCATCTTCTACTTGTTTGATTTGTAGACCAAGAAAGAAACTAAGTTCTCCCATCATACTCTCATCTTTTATGGCTTCTTGTGTATTCTTAGGTTCTATGGTTGAAACGAAACAAAACAAGGTACTTTGGTTTTGAACTTGAGACCTTAATGTTCTTTCATTTAGCTTTCCTATGACCTTATCTACGGGTGATCTTTGGACTCTTTAATGTTGATGACTTCATTATTTAAAGGTTCTTTTTCTTCATTTATCCTTTTCTTTATTACTATAGCTTCACTTTCTACAATCTCGTCATAAAGAGGTGGAGTGGGTTTGGGTGGACTTTATCAAATTTTATATTTAATGACTCTTCTACCTTCATTGTTTCTTTGTTTAATATGACGTAAGCTTTGCTATTTGGAGAGTAACCTAGAAAGATACCTTTTGTTGATTTAGGATCAAATTTTGTAAGGTAATCTTTAGTGTTAAGAATAAAACATTTGCTTTCAAAGACTCTAAAGTGATTTAACGTAGGCTTTTTGCCTCGGGTAACTCATATGGGTTTTACCTAAGATTGGTCTAATTAAGACTCGATTGAGTATGTACGTTGAAGTATCAACGACATTACACCAAAACTTTTGAGGTATGGATTGTTCATTAAGCATGGTTCGACTCATTTCTTTTAGGGTTCTATTCTTTCTTTCTACTACCCCATTCTATTGTGGAGTCGTGGGCAGAGAAGTTGTGAGTAATACCATTAGCGTTACAAAAGGCTCCAAATTTCACTTCATTATCGAATTCCCTACCATGATGTGTCCTAATAGACACTATAGGACTTCCTAGTTGTCTTTGGATCTTTTGCTTAATATTTCAAAATAATTAAAGGTTTCCGTTTTGTTCTTTAAGAATTTTGTCCATGTATACATAGAATAATCATCCACTATGACCAAAGTAACACCCCCAAAAACCGAGGGCGCCACTCAATTGTCATAACACAATAATAAAAACGGATACTCATTTAAGAACTTTTATTGATAAAATAAAGTTTACAAAAAGTTTAATTATTCTTGGAAATATGGTCCATTAATAAAAAGTGGTCCCAAATACATCAGTGTTGTTTATGACCATGCCATGCCAAGCCCTACCTTGAAATCGTCACACTTCAAAATCAATACCCGAGAAAACATGCTAAAAAGGTCAGCTATAAAGCTGGTGAGTTCATAAGTTTATAGTAAGCATTTAAGCAATGAAAGTTTGTTTTATGGACAAAAGTGTGCTCGATACACCGCGTGTAAGGAGTCTTCCAAATAAAAGTGGTTGTGTCTATTACTCAAGCTCTAAGCTCATGTACCAAACTACAACAGTTCCGCATGCGTATAAGTAGCATGTCAATATGGTTTATGGTGCCCTTAGCAAGTGTGTGTTTCCGTCACTTGTGTTCGACATGGTATACATCCGGAGCAAGTTGGAGCGACCAACCCGGATGGAGGCGTTACCCTAAATAGATCTATTTATAACACTCGCGCTCCCCGCGGTTTGGTACATGAAGGGGTGGGCAAGTTGTGGAAACAGTTCTCTTAGGCTATCTCGTAATAGTGGTTTACACAAGAGTTTCAGTTCTAGACCATAAAGTAATAGTTGTTCATATAGTGTTTGCGTAAAGCAGTTCATAAAGTGCATTCGTAACAGCAATAGTTCTTAAAAGGCATTTCATAACGTTAGTTCATAAAGGATTTGCATACAAGCAATATCATTCATAAAGAGTTTGCATTAAAGCAATATTTCATAAAGAGTTTGCATGTTTCTCACCCGAAAACAGTTATAAAACAGGTAAAGTAGGGGTTATGAACTCACCTCAGTAGTCGCTAGATGAGAATAAATCAAGTAGTAATTGTGCATGGCCGACCGCGCCGCGATAAGTATGGTATGGGTTTAGTCCAAGTCTTGTATTCAAATGCATGTTGTTAAGTTTAAACAACGTTTGTAAGTTACAGATGTTCGTGTTTTTGAAATGCTTAAAGTTCAAAAACAAATGCTTTCAAATGCTTTCTCATGTGTTTGTGTTACGTAGCTTATGTGGACGTTATCGACGTATATAAGATGTAGTTGTCAAAATATTTCTCAAGTATTGGCTCTTGGAATAAATGGAGGAATAACGTATACTGAAACTGCGTTATAAGATTTGACTCGAATGGTGGCTCAAGTGTTATCGAAGAATAAATAAATACAAGTCGAATTGTATTTATCAAGTTCGTTTGGTTTCGAGGTGTGAAAGTATAAATTTATTGAAGTCTTGGTTAAATAATATATTTTGACAAATATAGTATTTAAAGTTTACGCCGATGAGGTCACCAAATATATTTTCTCAAACGAAGAAGTGGTAAAATGTATAAGTTTATTGAACTTATAAAAGTTTTGGATAAAAATGTCAAAGTGTTCAACCTTGAGGGGTTGAAGTTGTAAAGATTCTTATATGTTTCAAAACTTATAAAAGTTTTTAAGAAAATGTTAAGTGGATTGAAGTTGAGGGGTTAAATTTGTAATAATTAATATGAGTTATAAAACTTATAAAAGTTTTTAAGTGACAAATCAATTGGAATGGAAGGGTTAAAACTGCCAAAACCGAAAGTCTCAGAAATGATAAAAATGGGCAAATCGGTCACTAACAAGATTTGAACTCACCTTGTGGATAAACATACGCCCACCAACCGAGCCAATGTCTCTTTTGTGTTACAACATACTACGCATGTGTACATATGGGAACGCAGCTAGGATGGATTTTTGAGTTATACAATTCGAACAACACCACTGAGTTCGATTCTTGTTCTGCCCATTTTTCTCTCAACTTTTCCAAAGTACCAGTGGAATTATGAAAGTGAAACAAGTGTGCTTATTATCTCAACTTATAAATGAGCTCTTTGATTAAGCCTTTGGCATTCTAGCTCAATAAGGGCTCGGTTTTGTTTTTGTTTCGAAACAACTACCAAATGAGTTTGAAATTTTATATGTCATTTAATATGGTGAAATAAGTTGGGTTTCAGTTCTAGCTTATAAATAAGCTTTTGGGCCTCTGAGCCCAATAAGCGTCTCCTTTGTTTATTTTTGAAGCCGAAAGGCTTGTAAGTTTTCAAAGCGGGTTTTTGTGAATATGTCGAAATGTTTACGTGTTGTTAACTTGTTGTTTGCCAAGAGCTTATTCAAATAAGCAATTCTAGTTGTGGATTGGTCCTTGGTCTAATAAGCTCGAAATGAGATTTAAGTTTCGAAATAAGTTAGGAAATGAAATTTAAGTTTCGTGAGTGAGTTGTAACGATTTCAACAAGTTAGTTTATAGTTCACTTCTATATTATTAATACCCATTCGAATGGGATTTAAAAGTTTTCAAAAGTTACAGTAGGCTACAAAACAAGTTTTATGAGGCAAGTGGTGTTTTGTTTTGACAAAATGAGTTGTGTAAGTGCAAGTATATACACACAAGATCTGTACGATAGTATCACCAACAACAGAAACACAATAATACTTTATTCAAACCAAAGCTTCAACAGTTGGCATAGATTGAGCCAACAATAATACCCAAAGTTATACAAGGTCAGGTTAATTGTCAATGAGACAATAACCAGACAAATACAAAGAAGAAACAAGATCGAACAATGATCGAAAGAGGGAGAGTATGTGAGACAATGATACGCACCTTTGTTGTGTGATAACCCTAGATTAGGAGAAGGATTAAATAAGAGAAAAGATACACAATGACCCCTCAACTATTATAAGAGAGGCATCGAGAAATGATCGGGCATCACGAGAAATGAACTTCTAAATCCTTTAAACCATTTATGCTTTGTCCAAGAATAACCCGTAATAAGCCGCAATAAACATAACTTGAAAACCATTAGCAATTGATAGAATGACATGTTTGCCACAGATTATGACCTCAATTTCTAACATTCCCCTTAATCTTTGGGCAAACATATCAAACAATATCAATTTTTCACACAAGAATGTATCTGATAAGCAGGGAAGGTTTTTGTAAGAATGTCTGCAGTTTGGTTTGAAGAGCCAATCTTTTTGGCACTTATAATACCTCTTGCAATTTTTCTCTCGATGAAGTGAACATCAATTTCAAAATGTTTTGATCTTTCATGGAAAAAGGATTGACAACAAGTTGCAAAGCGATTTGTTATCACAAAGAGATTAAACGGAGATTGATATCAACTTTTAGATCTTTTAAGATTTTTTGAATCAAATAATTTCACAGGCAGATAGACATTGATCTATACTGCTTCGTGGAAGATTTTGAAAGGGTGTTTTGTTTTTTACTTTTCCATGAGATCAAACAATCATTAAAGAAAACACAATAACACGTGATGATTTCCGGTTTTGCATTTATGCGCATCACTATACCCTTCAAGATAATTGTCCAAGTTACTGAAATTATACCTTAGACCTTTTCCTGGAGCTCCTTTTAGATATCTCAGAACGTTGAGGGCACATTCTAAATGGGATTTCAAGGGAGAATGCATATATTGTGCCAGACAATGGACTGAATAAGAGATGTCGTGCGGTATGGGTGAGATAAATAAGTTTCCCAAGTAACTTCGATAACCGTGATGTTAACAAGTAAGGGATCATCAGTAGTAGGTATGTATGGAAGGACAGAGTTGGGTTCCATAGGAGTGGACACATGTTTACATCCAAGAAGTCCAAATTCTTTGAGGAGTTCAAGACAGTATTTTCTTTGGGTGAGACATATGTCATTCCCAGTTTTTAAAACCTCAATGCCAAGAAAATATTTTAAGTTTCCCAAGTCTTTGATATGAAATTTAGATTTTAGAAACTCTTTAAACTGATTTATTTCATCAATGCGTTTCAGTAATGACAATGTCATCCACATAAACAAGCAGAGCAATAAACTTGTTATTCACTGTTTTGGTGAACAAAGAATGATCATTGACAGATTGAACAAAGTTGTTTTCTTTTAAAACACTAACAAGTTTTTCATTCCACTTCCTGGGAGCTTGTTTAAGGCCGTACAAATACTTGACAAGTTTACAAACTTTATTTTTATTATTCTCATTCTGAGAACCCCTAGGAATAGTCATATAGACATCCTCATCAAGATCTCCATACAGAAAAGCGTTGTTAACATCAAGTTGGAAAAGAGGCCATTTGTTTTTCACAGCTAAGGCAATAAGACATCTGACAGTAGACATTTTCTCAACAGGAGAAAAGGTTTCATCATAGTCTATTCCTTCCCTTTGGTTGTAACCTTTAGCAACTAATCTAGCCTTGTATCTATCAACATCACCATTGGCTTTATACTTGATTTTAAAGATCCATTTGTAACCAATGGGAGTTCTATTAGGAGGTAGATCGGTTATATCCCAAGCATGGTTTTCATTTAAGGCCTCAATTTCAGAGTTCATAGCATCAACAATTCTTGTCAAGAATAGCTTCTTCATAACAGGTAGGTTCAATACTTTTATTTAGACTAGAGGCAAAACAGTAATTATCTTTGTTAAGATTAGAGTAATTAACAACCTTTTCAACACCATATTTAACTTTCCCTTCAACAATAAAGTCATTAAGATTACTAGGCAGTTTAGAAACTCTGGTTGACCTTCTAGCATAGTGGTGGCAAGCCTTCTTCTTGTTCAGAATTCTGATTTGAATCAGAAGATGTATCAGCAGAATCAGAAGATTCATGTGATATAGTGCCCTCAGGGTGTGTATTTTCATCTATGGAAGTTGCAACAGGTTCATCATCCTTAGTAGGATGACCCAACACTGTGCCATCATCATAGGATGTCACTCTCCCTTCATCATTGGGACTTATTTGTGAGTCAAAGAAATTTTTGTGATTTAAATCTTTAGGCACATAAGTTTCAACAAAAGGTTTTGACAAAGTATTTTTCATTTTGAAGGGAAAAACAGTTTCATAAAATTTGACATCTCTGGAGTAAAAGATATTTTTTGTTTCTAAACTTAAAAGTTTATAACCTTTTTTTTCATTTTGAATAACCAATAAAACACTTTTTCGGACCTACTACTAAATTTATCGAGATGTTGAGAATGGTGGCATAGCATAAGCGACTAAAGACTCTAAGGAGAGTGAAGGGTCATGCCCATACACAAGGGAGAAGGGAGACTTGCCGGACAACACGAAGAGGGTAACTGTTTATGACATATCAGCAGTTAGAACATTAGGGCCAAAGATATAGAGGTAATTCCCCTGAAACATAAGGGATCTAGCTACATTAAGGAGATGCCTATGTTTCCTTTCTGCAATACCATTTTGTTGTGGTGTATAAACACAAGAGGTTTGATGTAGAATTCCTTTTTCATGAAAGAAGTGTTGAAGTTTGTTATTGACAAATTTTGTCCCATTATCACTTCTGAATATCTTAACATTGTGTTCAAATTGATTTGATAGCATGTGAGTAAAGTTGACAATGGAAACATAAACATCATCCTTTCCCTTAAGCATATAAATCGAACTGACCCTAGAATAGTCATCAACAATGGTTAAAAATATTTGTAACCATCTCTGCTAGTGACTTTATATGGTCCCCATACATCTAGATGAACAAGTTGACCAATTTTAGTTGATTTATGTTCACTTAGAGGGAATGGTTCCCTGGTTTGTTTAGCTTTATTGCAAGTATCACATAGATGGTCAGATTCAGATGTACTATCAAGTTTAAGAGTAGGTTTAAGTATATGTAGGACTTGGTCAGAGGGATGACCAAGTCTTTGATGCTAGAGATTTCTAGAAACATGACAAATGATATCCAGTTATTAGAAGTAACCTTACATGTAGAATCAATATCAAACATATATAACCCACTGCTTTGTTTACCAATCCCCACAATCCTTTTTGATGTAAATCCTGTATATAGCAATTAGATTCATTAAACCCAACAAACATCTTATTGTCACTAGCAATCTTATGAGCAGGACAACTGACATTGTACTCGGGAACAACGGAACATCAAAAGAGTTAGGTCATTATTGACCTTTAAATCACCAATTTTAGTAATTAAGGCATGAGTACCATTGGGATGTCCAATAGTTAGACCAAGGTTTGAAATGACAACAACATTGATTAAAATTTTTGAATACAGTCATGTCTTGATTTGCACGAGAGTCAACAATCCAACCAAGACTGATGTTTCGGATAAAGTTTTTGTGTTGTTATTAAAAATTTTGTTGAAGTTTATGTTAAACTTGACACTACCATTAAAGAAAGTTTCGAAAATTTTTACACGCTATGTTGGCATTAGCAGATGACACATTGTTGTCATTAAGAAGACTCATAAGTCTGGAGAGCTGTTCATTAGAAAGAGACGGAGTTGCTAGCTCTATTATCGGTGACATGATTAGCATCGTGGAAACATTGTTCTTTGGCACAGGTTTAGCATTAAAGTTCCTTTTGACATATCCAGCAGGATAACCAATAAGATCATAACATCTATCAGGTGTGACCGGGTTTTTTTGCGGTTGGTACATTTGAGATTCATTTTTGGTCCTCTGTTGTTTGGTATTTTGACATTAAAACGAACCTTTATTGAAATTGTTGTTGTTAAATCCTTTTTGTTATCAAAAATTTTCCACCATCAAAAGTTTTTTGCAGCAAAGCGTAGCATTGGGTTTAGCGAGCTATTCCCGGATGAAACATTTCGTGAGATTCTTCTCGAGACAACAGAGAAAGCAATTTTGACATTAGGCAAAAGGGTCTCGGTTAAAATATTACTTCTGATGGGAACATAGGAGTCATCAAGACCTATAAGAAATTGCATTAATATGATTAGCTGATTGTGTTTTTCAAAATGTTTTGCAGACCTCACAAGTACGGTAAGCTAATCATACAATCAAATTGTTTCCACAAAGAGTTAAGGTTGTTGTAATAATCGGCAGAGAAGACCCACTTGACTAAGAGAGTTTATATTTTATGCAAATTAAAAATAGCTGAACCATCAACCTTATCATAAGTATCTTTAAGATCATTCCACATTTCATAAGCAGTCTTAGCATAGATAGCACCAAACAAATAATTAGAGAGTTAAGAATCCAGGTGACAACAACAGAGTTACAGGTATCCCATTGATTAGCAAGAATAGGATTTGAGTCATCTCTTAAGCAAGTACCATCAATAAATCCTAACTTATTATGATTCCTTAAGGCAAAGGTCATGGCCATATTCCATATTTTATAATTTTCTATTCCAGTGAGTTTGATGGAAATAATAGGGGTACCATTAGTGTTGTTAGGGTGTAAATATAAAGCATCACCAAAAGATAAGCTTTTTTAGGTGAAAGAACCACCGCCACCACCACCAGATTATCATCACCACGCCATAATGCAAACAATAAGAAAGACAAATAACAAGAAAAAAAGAACTAAACGGATAAGCAGAGATAAGAGACAATTAAACCAGATAAACATATAAGAGACAATAAAAATTAAAACTTGAAATTAAGAAACAACAAGAACCAAGCTTGTGGACTGGGGTAAACCAGAGCAGGTATTCATACCACTCGGAGGTGGCAGATCAAGATGTTAGTCTACCCGTTTGCACCCACAAAGACTTAAGTACATTGTTTGAAGATGAGAGTAGACTTAGAGAGTAATATCCAGCGGAAATAACAAATCTCAATTACCCTAGATTCACTTAGTTTAGGGCTAATTGTGAATAAGAGATAACGGCGATGCGCCAATAGTAATAACCCGGACCACCTTTTGAAACCCAGAATAGCTTTTGATTGTTGCCGGAGAGATATCCCCAAGTTTTTATGAAGAAACCCTAGGATGGTGAATCAACCGTGATTATGAGCCTGAAGCTCGATACCATGTGCGATAGTATCACCAACATGAAACAGTAATACTTTATTCAAACCAAAGCTTCAACAGTTGGCATAGATTGAGCCAACAATAATACCCAAAGTTATACAAGGTCAGGTTAATTGTCAATGAGACAATAACCAGACAAATACAAAGAAGAAACAAGATCGAACAATGATCGAAAAGGGAGAGTATGTGAGACAATGACGCACCTTGTTGTGTGATAACCCTAGATTAGGAGAAGGATTAAATAAGAGAAAAGATACATGACCCCTCAACTATTATAAGAGAGGCATCAGCAGAAATGATCAGCATCGTGAGAAATGAACTTCTAAATCCTTTAAACCATTTATTCTTTGTCCAAGAATAACCCACAATAAGCGCAATAAACATAACTTGAAAACCATTAGCAATTGATATAATGACATGTTTGCCACAGATTATGACCACAATTTCTAACAAGATCCAAATACGCATAGGAAATGAGCCAATAAATGAATTATGAGATTATTACAAGACAAGCCAAACTTGTATATATGTCATTTATTTGCTTGTATATCATTTTTACATGTTAGAATTGAATGAAAACGTTCTAAACCCTATTTTAATACCGAACAAACACAAGGTGCTTATTTAATTATTTTATGTTTGTCCAGCCATGTTTCACATTAAAAAACATGGTTTGATGATGTTTCCATTTTAGCGAAGTTTATAAAATCAAGTGAGCATGTTTTGCAATACGCATAAACAAAAGTATAAGTCGAGATTTACTTACGAGAAGAAGTGTATACAGTAGAAGAGAGGACCAAAGGACCAAGAACTAGAACCCATTAGCATAAAAAAATACAATCGATTACTTCAAAAATATGAACCCGATTTCTCCTTTGCTTCCCAAATCCTTTTGCTTGTAATGAGAGCTCAAGTGTGTGTGTTTTCTTGCTCATTGAGGTTCGATTATAAGGTGACACAAAAGGAGAGTTGAGTGCTGAGTTTATAATATATTTATGAAGGTGTACCACAAAAACCAAATAAGTGGTGTTGGTGATTGACAGGTTTGAACAGGTAGAAGATAAAGGAAGGAAGAAAGCATGGTTCAAAATCTTAGTTGTCCCCTAAACTAGTGACACCATGGTGGTTTTGAGGAGAAGTCAACAAAGAGGGGTGGTTTGTTTATTGACTATTCGGTTGAGTGTGTTTAGAGTGAAAGAAAAATACTTCAATGTGTCATACAAGTGGGATATGTTTTCTATATTTGTGAGTTAGCATGTGTCTTATGCACACAAGTATGTGTATGTTATATTTTTATTGAATGCATGATACATTAATGTTGTGTATTGAGTTTTTGTTTTGACCAAAATTATAATCGACATTACGGGTTACAAGGGAGAGTAAGCGAATTTAACAAACTCAAAATGTTTTAGTTCTCATTGTGTTGGTCGTTTTAATCCAAAATGAAAGGTGTACACTTAAAAGTCTATACTTTTGTATTTATTGTGTTTGGTTGCAAATAATGGCGACACAATAAAATTAGAAAAGAGTGGGAAATTGAAATGTTAGTTCCCTTATTATTTTTCGTCTCGTTTTAGTTTAAGCGTGAGTCGAGATATTTTGGTTCGCGTTGGAAATCGTTAACGTGCAAAATGTGTTTCGAGTGTGTTTTATAAAAGAAATATAAAACAGTAACATTGGTTCCAAAATGTCTTTATTAGACTAAACCATACTATCTATGGGTAGGTTCATCATAGCGAGCTCGTATTTTCAATAAAATGAGATAACTATTCGTGTGAGTTAGAAAACTCATAAGCGGTCAGAAAAAATAAAATATACATTTTCGAAAATATTAGGTAGTAAAATGCTCCGGTGTGCGGGATGACCTCCGTGGTTAAATTAGGTGAGGCAATGCAGGCTCAAGCGTTGAGGTAATAATAAATAATATTTATTATTAAATTAATAGTTGGAAAATTACCGATTGTCATAGTGTAGCAGTTGCCTCCATAACTTTAGATAGCGGATGGACCAAATAAATCTATGTGTAATAATTCTAGAGACAGTTGTAGACACCATGTTTTTAGCTTTATGACTAGAATGAACTTGTTTTCCTACATTACAAGCATCTCAAAAGTGATGTTCATATTTTAACTTAGGTAGATCTCTTACTAGATTTTTGGATGATAGCGATTGAAGAAGTCGCATATTGGCATGACCTAATTTCGATGCCATAGGTCGAAGTATCATCCATAGAGGTAAGACATAGTTTGTCTTTAGGTTCATTACGATTTTAATGACATAGACTCCATGTTTCCTAATACCTCTTCCTATGGTTATGCCATTTTTAATATCTTACTACAGTTTTGGTAAAAAGTACATTGCACTTTTATCACATATTTGTCCTATACTTAAGAGGTTAAATTTTAGGTTTTCTACATGACACACATCGTTAATGGTTAGAGATTTGTTAGAAATCTTACCTTTACCGATGATTCTACTTTACTATTTCCAAACACCACATTACCCTCCATTGAAGGATTCATATGTAGAGAATAGATCTTTATTGGCGGTCATGTGCCTCGTGCACCCGCTATCCTTGACCCATTCATCCGGGTCTAGGTTGACCTTTAAGCACACCTAAGAAAATAATAAACTCAAAAGTTTGGTCCCCATTTGTTCATGGGTCCATTAGTGTTAAACATTCCATTCATGTTAGACATGTATGGATAAGGTGAGTATGCATTCCATGGAGCAAAGTTTTGACAAGGAAAACCATTTTGCATATTTGGGTTCCATCCCATTTAATGGTTACTTCTCGGGTAAACATTATTAGGTCTCCTAGATGGATTAGGTTTTGAGAAAGATGGAGCTTTGTTTCTTGCAAAAGTAGGATTATATTTTGGAGGTGGTTGTCTAGTGGTGACATGAGTTGGTTTATTCCTATTGACGATAACAAACTCGGTTCTAGATGAAGAAGCTACGTTATTACCACTTTTCTAGCCGATTACGGATCCGGCTTAACACTAGCGGTTCCCTTTTGATGGGATCCGTGGGATCATATAACATGGTACTGTTTTTTCTATTGCCTTAACATATTGTGTTTCTTTGTTTTCACTAGTTGATGGATCAAGTTGTTGAATACCTAAACCTTTTGGTTTGCTTGGTTTTAAACTATCTAATATCATATCTAAAGTATTCGTACTCATTCTAGCAATTTTAGAATCTAGTCGATCAACTAGTGTTTGAAGTTGAACATAAAGTTCACATTCACCACTTGCTATTTTACCCTTTTCTAAACGTTTTAGTTTTGCTTTTAATTCTATGACTTCTTTATCTAAGCGTTGGTTTTGACTTTTTAAAAGCTTGTTTTTGTTAATTAGTTTTAAGCTAATATTGCATAATTTGTCATATTCATTATGCAATGAGTCGTCATCAAGTGATGAGCTACTATAGTATTAGTGACATACCTCGTCATTTGCCATGAGACAAATTTCTTCGTCCTCCTCGTCGCTCATTCCCACGTGCACTCACGAGCGCCTTTTGATCATCCGTTTGGGACACTTACTAACAAAGTGGTTTGGGTCCCCACATTTAAAGCAAGTAGGATCATCTTTTGGCTTCTCGTCCTCTTTGCTTTTCCGAAAGCCTTTCTTATCGTCATACGGTTGTTTGGCGTATATCCCCTTTCTTCTAAAGAACTTTTAAAGTCCCTTACGCCATAGCGTACTCCTGTCGTCACTACTTTCGAGAGTTCTCTTCATCGCTTGAAGCCTTTTTGGCTTTAAGGGCAAGAGATTTGTGTTTCTCTTTCACCTTTCAGGCTTGAGTCTTTAGGGACAAGCTTGTAGAATTTTAAGTTGCCTATGAGTTCATCAAGGGTGAGGATTGTCAAATCTTTTGACTCTTCGATCCCGAGTCACCTTGGATCTCCACTTCGATGGAAGTGCCCTTAGATATCTCCTAACATGGTTACGGCTAGAAAAGATTCATCAAGTGCTTGTAAAGATGTAATAATAGTATTGAAATTAGCAAATAAATGATCTATAGTTTCCTCATCCGATATTGAAAATTGTTCATATTGTTGAACAAACAAATCAATTTTATTATATTTAACTTGTTGGTTACCTTGATGAGTTACAACTAAAAATTCCAAATTTCTTTAGAGGTTTTAAGCATAGAATTTCTTCGAATTCCTTTTCGGTAAAGCATTATATAAAACCATTTTAGCTTCACTATTTTTACAAAGATTTTTCTTCATTTCATCATTTAGTTTATCATGAAGTATGTTAACTAAATTTCCTTTATCATCTTTTGAGGTAGCCTCAAAATCGCGTTCAACAATAATGTACCAAAGATCAATATCTTTAGACTTCACATACGTTTTGAATCTATTTTTCCAATATATAAAACCATTAGTTTCAAGTAGTGGTGGTGGTTGCATAGATTGCCCTTCCTTATAATTTTCAAAACCTATAGTGATCGAAAAGTTTTTAAAATACAAATTTACTTTAAAACTTTTATAAACTTAGCTCTTGATGCCAATTGTGGAAAACTAGAGGGGGGTTGAATAGTTTTGCCAATTTTAAGTTAGTTTCTAAAAACTTTAGATTCAGTTAATATGTGAGATCTTATGGATGTTGAGAAAGTATAGATCTAATGATAAACCAAGTAAATAAAGTAAAGCAAAGGGATAGAAATGACACAAACGATTTATAGTGGTTCGACTACAAGGACACCTTCCTTGCCTTACTCCACTCCCCGAGTCACCTACTCGCGAGTTCAAGCACTATGTCAACAAACTCCTTCACTTGGCGGAGAAGCCTTCACAGCGTTGCTTACACCTTTTTCCGGTACGAAGCTAAATACCGAGTCCGAAACACGATGGACCAAACC
>OU343223.1:18374538-18681587 GCA_910596185.1 Chrysanthemum makinoi | reverse complement strand
CCCGAATAAAAGCCCTCTTTAGATGTTTACGCTTGGTGCTTACGCCACGTCGGTGGAGTTTTGTTTCTCGTACAAGCCTATGGTAATATTTAGATCATGACTGAGCAATATGAGTGTACTATTCCTTAATACTATCCATCACAAATAAAATGAGTGTTGAGTGAATTATACATCCGTTTTTTTCGTGAGGTGCTTAGCCATGTTATCATGCGAGAAAATCCATAGGGTATTGTCAAACATCTCGATTTTTCACCTCATAAAGCTTAAAATGATTAATCATATCTTGTACTTGTACTTGGTAGATTTGCATCACATTTTTTTAAATCATATTTCATGCACCATGTGGGATTTATTTTTCTTATTTCTAGATTTGCTTGAGGGCAAGCAAAACCTTAAGTGTGGGGGATTTTGCGCTCATTTTTCGCTTATTTTTATATTTGTTTTTAAAAAAAACCCAAAAATATTTTTTATTTTTTCTTTCGTTTTGTCATTTAGGTATGTGTTTGATTTTTTTTCCTAAGATTTGCTTGAGGGCAAGCAAAGTTTAAGTGTGGGGGAATTTGATAACGCTCAAATTGTGCATGTTTTTAGTAGCGTTATCTGTGCTTTTATGTGTGTTATTTGGTTATAATCATATGCTTTTAATGCTTAATCGTACAAAAGTGCGTTTGTTAGTTCATTTGTAGCCAAGATCAGAATGGAGAAAATGCGGAAAAAGAAGTAAAATATGAAGATTTCTCCATGTACGAAGAATTCCCGACAAAAGAAAGACTTGCGGAGTATATTCGAGAAGATAAAGTCATCAAGTTAGTGGTCCAAAGACTCAAAAATAAAGTTCAAGAAGGAAAACGAGAAAGAAATGAAAAATAGAAGCTTAAACGAAGAAATATTGGAAGCCTCGTTGTTCCCGACACACCTTTACCATTTTGGCCATAACTTTTGCATACGGACTCCGTTTGACCTCTCGTTCGCGGCCACAGAAAGCTAAGAGAAAGATCTAGAACTTTGCAGGTTTATGAATTTGTGATTTTGCTCCAACCGATCGGTCGAGCCCTGTAACCGATCCGGTTGGAGAGCTGTCAAGAAGACCAACCGATTCGGTTGGAGCTCAACCGGATTCGGTTGGAGGTCCTGTTTCAGCCATTTCTGCACTACTAAGACTCCAAACATGTTCCAAATGATTCTAGTCCCTTCTTACATGGTTTCTAGTCCCTTCCAAGCTCCTTGGCCTCCAAGAAATGCATTGAATACCCTAGGCCTTGGTAGTAGTATTAATAGAACCCATTTGGCACCTCATTTCATCATCCCTTCTCCATCTTTCTCATCCCTTTCATCCACCACTCCTCTCTAGGTGTGAAAGTCAAGCCTCCACCCTAAGGACGATTTCCACCTAGAGAGCAAACCATAACTTGAGAGAACACAACCACTCTCAATACCTTCCCCAAAGGTGTGAAACTCAAGCCTCCACCCTTAAGGACGAGTTTCCACCAACTATCCTATCCCAACTTGTGTGAAATTCAAGCCTCCACCCTTAAGGACAAATTTCCACCAATTACACCAACTTATCTTCCCCAAAAGACCACAAACCTCTGCCAAATTCATGTAGTGTGCTCAAGGGTTGTTGAAGGCGTTTGGACATCATTTTCCGGCTTGGTAGAACTATTGTAGTTGATTGGAGGCTTGAAGGAGTGCTATAATCCTTCATCTTTGCCTATTGTAATTCATACTTTGGGTAAACCTTGTTACTTTTCTATTTAAAGATGTTTGTTATTGATATGATTATTGAGATTTTGTGTTTGATGGGAATAATGATGAATGTCTTGATACTTGCTTGTTCTTATAATGCTTTTTCTTGTTGGTTTGATCCGTGACAATCATAACCATCAACTTGTTACTTGTTCTTATAATGCTTTTCTTGTTGGTTTGATCCGTGACAATCACAACCATCAACTTGTTATGTTACGCTTAAACAACAAACGACACTTGTAGTGCAACCAAGTCTCTTGGGACGACCTTGATTTACCATATACTATACTACAACTCGACTAGGGTATACTTGCCCGAATGTGTTCCTAGTTAACCGGTAATTCTTGTTTACAAATTTAAAACCCGATGAAGCACATCACCCTCTAAAAGAAAATTTTCGTCCTCGAAAATTAAAGTTCGCAGAAGTCCACCGAGACGTACACGTTTAAGGCAGACGTAGCAATCCATAGTTCATACAGATCATAACCGTATCAGTTCCGAAGCGTACAAATCTTACACGTAACAGATGTCGGTGAGAATCTCGCAAGGAGGTACAAAATTTCAAACGAACATGAGGGGCGACAAATAATGGTATGAGTCCTAGTCCATTCACGTACCATTCCCAGGCATTTCCCAAGACGTCGTATGACTTCAATAAGTTCAAATTATATGATCTCGGTATTATCACGTTGATCAGGCGTCATAATACTCGCATCACATAACAAGTCCTTATTGTCATCATATTTTGCCTCGGGTCATGACAAACCACATAACCAATATCACCACAAAACATATAACATACAAGTAGCAAGCAACATACCAAAGCAGACAAGATATACACACATACAACATAAACTACATCAAATAACTTACCATTCCACAAAAGAAAGAAAGCCACCAACCTGATCGAAACGGTTCCTCATGACTCATTACCGACGATCCAATAATAAACTAAAATGCTGAACGATAAAAATTCACGATTCAAACCGAGTTCTGAACAATCAAGAAAAGCAATACCGATCAAATCATATAGCAAAATATCAAATCGTATCAGAACACGTGACAACGAATCGGAGTAACACAAGTCGCGCCCAATCATATGGAGTCGATGAACATTATCAGCCACCAGTTGAATCTTGTCTCCGTCCTTGCGCCTTTGGTTGGTCCGTTCAGATCCTCCAGCAGCATCCTGATGTCTCCAGAGCATGGCAGCGGGTGTGCTTCGCTTCACGAACTTCTCCAGCTCAGGAAAGTTGCAGCAACGCAGGGTCGGCACCACCATCTTCGACTCCACGGAAATCTCCATCTAACGACGACGGCACGGAGTTGCGATGTGCGAAGACAAAATAAAAAAAATAAAATGCGAAGAGAAGTAGACCAAATTAGTGAAGACAAAAGAATATCAAAGTCAAATCGGAACGACAACTAAAAGGAATCGGAAGATATCAGAACAGACGGAAGCCTAGTGTCTACCCAGTCCTCACAGGTCAATCCTAAGGTCAACAAGACGAAACCTGGGCTCTGATACCATAATTGTAACACCCCAACCCGATAAGGGCAGAAGTGTCACATTCTGGTGTCATATCAGAACATACAAATAAAATCCTCACAAACGGAAATCTTAAAAATGAGGTATCAAATCATATAAACAAATGACTGACAAGGAAATACAATATCCAAAATAAAAAAAGAAAACTCAAAACAAAAGCTCTTCAAAATAAGTCCCAAAGTAATAAGGTACTAGGGTTGGTCCACTCAGATAATCCAACTCTCAGCCATCAAAGCCCATCTTCAAATCTAAAACCTGCCGCAGGAAAAGAAATGCGGTGAGCTAAAAAGCCAAGTGAACAGATATAAAAAACAAAGTGAAATCAATAAAGCGAAGAAAGAAATGAAACAAAGGAAACAGATAACAAAGTCGCAGCGAACTAAGAACAACGAGTCAATGAGGATCCTGCAAAACACAATTATACAGGTATCCAAAACGAACAGATAAAAAGGAGAACAAAACAAAGCAAAGCATCGATGACATATAAACAAGCACATACAAACTAGACATACAAGAACTGAAACATAAGCAAGCATAGTAGGCGTCGCATCCACACAACATATATATCATACAATCAATTCAGGAAATTAGAAGGCATACAAGCCAAACAGATATCTACAGGAAAACAGAAGTAATTAATTAATAAGTGAGCATGGCAATTCACACAGGTCAAAACCCTTAGTTGAAAACATAACCGTATCAACGCGGAAGTACTAACAAAAGTCAACACATGGCATCATACGTAATAAGTAAGAATACAATGATAAAGATATAATTAAATGAATTAAAGACATCAGGCAACTAAACAAATTAACAAGCCAGTTTACTTCACATAAGTTGAACCATTTACCCAAATCAACCCTAAGTATAGACGAAATGTAAACATGGCAGTGTCAACAATAGCGATAAGGACACAAATCGGAATAGTCACAAATAGTCCACCAGATTACCGAGTTACGAAGCACACATAATAAATAAACAAAACTATCGATTACACATTAGCATGGTCAATAAACAAATGCAAAAGTTCACATAACCATGAGATCACATATCATCGATGAAAATAGGTAACTCGATAACCGTGATATTAATCACATCATAGCAGATAATCAAGAGTCACATAAAACGTAAATAGCATAAAAATCCAATAAACATATAATAACCCGGTACAAGAATGGAACGATAGTCTAAAGTAATGGAATGAGAGTGTGCACAGATCAAAGCAATGTAACATATATATCTTGGTAGTAGAGTGAGTCATATAAGGGTATTGAGTAAAGGAACCAATTCATAATATGGTGCGTTGGGGAGTCCAAAGGTCCAATATAGGTATATCAAAAGTGTAAGGGTTGTCAGAATCTATCCCGAGCCAACAAAACAAACCATATCAATAATGGCAATAGCAGCCAAGCAACCAATAGTAACCATTGTATTCGGAGGGGTGACCTCGGAATACCAAACCAATTGGAGGGGAGACCTCAAGAATAAATGGAGTAGCTAGCTCCCAAAATGTGAGGTGTATTGCACACACGCGACCGCATCACCATAAAACAAATCATATCATATCAAATTCAAATCCACTAAAAATCAAATCTAGGATGCATCCATACGCCCCGCAAAACAATAGTGGCAAATCATACAATATATCAAGCGCGCGCATAATCAATACAAAATAGGGACGGTGTGAACATCACTCAACCACACTAGAGTCATGCCATTGGTGCATCAATGACACGGACATGGAACCCCATGCCTAGTTAATGGCTCGGGTATCAATCTGAAGGGTCAAACAAAGGTTCAAAGTGTAGCAATGTATATGTCTTCATAAGCAAAGGTGCAATATCAATAGTTCACAATTCAGAGGTTCATAACAATAGTTCAATGTCAAGGTCCAATATCAATATTTCAATATTAAGGTTCAATAATCATATTAAATAGCACGTCAATAGCAATCGGAAGCTCAATAGCAAAGATTCAAGAGCAAAGGGTTCAAAACGGGCAAGTAATATGGTTCAATAACATAAAGGTCAATAGCAAAGCATCGATAGCAAAGGTTCAATATCAGAGGGTCAATAGCAATGAAACATCGTAGTTAACAAATTCAAGAGATCAGAAAGTCATGGAAACCCCTACTGAAAAGGGATAGAATATCTGTACCTCAATCGAAGCAAGCAAAATAGAAACGTAAGGTCACACGATGAATCAATCCCGCCTTCCCGAACCTATGAATTAAATATCATTAAGATCATTACTCATTTTTAGACGGCTTTCCATTTTTTAGCGGGTTTCCACTTTTAGTAACTTTCCATTATAGCAAGGTTTCTATATTTAATAAGTTTCCATAATTAGTATGATTTAGAAGTTTAGCCGTTCATGAAGCATTTAAACACATTATTAAGATAAATAAGTAATTTATGTACTTTGAGGATCATTTATGCTGATTTACACAAGTTTAGGGTCTAAATTGTATTATTATTAAAGTGTAGGGTCTTAAGTGTAAATATGCCATTTTACTTTTTTACATTTAGCCCCTTTAGTCATTATATTTGCAAATCAACCCTTTAATTTCAATAATTATGCATATGACATTAATTCTAAGTGAATTCATACATGTATACATGTATAATAAGTATAAGTTTCCCGATTTTAGCATCGATTAACACAAGATTATATGAGTTAATGTGTTTAAGTGTTTTAGGTCGAGACAAACAAAACAACATGTAATGATATCAACGTAACCTTAAATCCATTTACTAATACTATATAATGCTTATTTACCCTTTAATCATGCTTAATACAAAATACTTAAACCCTTATATGAACCTTAACTTTAACGTGACATAATCCTTAATCCAAAACAGATTTATACACCCTTTTTAACCCTTCAAAACATCCCCTTATACCATGTTTCGTTTCACATTGATATTACTAAATGTACGCTTCATTCAAGTCCCATTTGCACATGTTTAAAGACCATAGAAAAGGGTTACAATGAGAGGTTTATAAACATATATATAGGACCAGATTTTAACCTCTTTAACGCCATGTATATCAAGGTTCAAGGCCTGCTTTTAAGTGTTTAGATATCATGTTATAATAGTCTTAGGTTTAACATTCAACTAACGTGTGATTTAGGATCCAAATTATAGCGATGGTACCATGAACCCCACGACCAGATTATCAAAACACGACCAGGTTCAAAGGTATATAAGTCGACATTTATAGGGTTGTTTTCCTGATTTACATAGCCTTTACATTAGGTTTATAAGCCCCTTCACTCTATCATAGAAATGGGTATGATTTTATGTTTTAAAAGTGCACACAAGGGGTCATAGACCCACGACCAGATTCTATAAATATAATCAGATTTGTAAGGTTCATGTCGACACAATGAAGGCTCGTTTCATGGTTTTAAAAATAGCATAACATCAGGTTATTTCGACTTATGTTTGGTACATGATCATAACATGGTTTTAACAACAAAAACATGTGTAAGGGTCTTAAACCCCACCGACCAGAAATCAAAAACACGAGGAGGAAAACGAGATATAATTGTACCTTTGAAGCGTGTAATGAGACGATAAAACAATGGACAAAAACAGAACCAAGGCACCCCTCTTTGTGCCCTTTAACCACGGCTACAACAGCAGCAATACACGACCCAAACAACCAAGGAAAACCGCACAATACGTAAATCGATAATGTTTTACAAGCACTCGGCCTCTTCTTGACTGGTATGTGCCACGAAAAGTGGAGATGAAGGAGGAATCATTTTTGCCGTGAAGTTGTATTAGGAGGCTAGGTTTTCTTTTGTGTGAAACTCTTTGAATGAGGCTAAGGAATATAAGAAATAAAGATGAGACAAATCAGGAAATTATTTGGGAGCCTAAGTGTTAAATGAGCCGATCAAAGAGGAGAAAGGGAGACCAAATCATACACTTATTTACTTTCCAATATTACTTGTTTCATTTATTTAAATAAAAGTCTAATGTATTATCTATGTAACCTTTTATGTGTCATATACATTTTGAATTATAAATGTAACTTAAATTTTCAATGTCTTGAGTAAACATTTTAAATTAAATACCCAACCAAATTAACGAGCTCGTTTATTTTTTTACGGATTTTTTTTATTGAGGGGTATTAAGGTCATTTAACGCTGCTCACGATTTTAGGGTTTTACAATTTATGTGCTTAATCGATATGCTGCTAACAAACAATGGTACTATTTCGTTGTTTTATGATTATAGCAAAAAGAACTAGGAAGGATCCAACTGCTGAGAACTTTTTTCGGACTCACATGAAGGAAGACAAGAAGACTTTTGTGGACAACAAGCAGAAACACGGTAAGTTGTTTTTTACTTCTTGAGAAAATTGTTGTTTCGAATAAGCAAAAGAAAGTCGCTAATGTGTCATGCTTTTTATTAAGTTGTTGTTTCTGAATAAGCTGCTAATTCTTGTTTCTGCTAATTGTTGTTTCTGAATAAGCAAAAGAAACCTGGTAATGAAACCTGCTACTTGTTGTTTCGGGATAAGCAAAAGAAATCTGCTAATATAACCTGCTAATGTGTCATACTTTTTTACTTTTGTGTACAACGAAGCAAAAGAAACATGCTAATATGTCACACTTTTTATTAATGAAGGAACAATACATGACAAAGTATGGAGCAGAGGACTCTCGAGATACACAATCAGGAAACATAGCAAATACATACATCAGATGGGCAGAACATGTTGGCTCAAAGAAAGGGAAGGTTTATGGTCTTCCATCGAGGTTTAATAGATATGTTTTTGAGCAGATTGCTACTCAAAAGGTTCTAAATCGCCGTAATAACCCGCTGTTTAGATGCTTAGTCCAGCTTCTAAGTAGCAATGTGTTAACAAGTAGCAGTTTACACTCTTTGGCTAAAGTGACAATATTTAACATTGTTTGGTTTAGTTGAGATTTACAATATTTGACAATTAGCAATGTTGTTGAAGTAGCGCTTTTAATATATCGGTATATTACACCTTTTAGTGTCTTTATGTATGACTTGGAACTTATCATTGTTTATTATAATATATATTTCATTGAATCATTATGTTTCATTTGTGAATTCTTGGGGATAAATAAAGAGATGTAGTGCAATATAGAACCTAGCATGTTCAATGAGAGAGTTTTGCGACTAGATTTACGACATTGATGGATTTTTTGCTAATTTTAAGCGACGCTAGTGAGAAAAAGCGACATAGTTAGCGACTAGAACAGCGATGGATATAGATTTTTGTGACACAACTCGCGACAACTAGCGACTCCATGAAGCAAGTGAAAATCACCGCAATGCTTTTGCGACTTCATTTCCAATCGCTACGAGCAACACAATTGTTTGTCGATAGTCATGACGCTAATTTTTTGCGACGTAGTTTGAAGTGACGCATAATCGCGACGTTTAACACCGACAATTACCTACCCAACGAAATTTTGACGCAATGATAAAATCCGTCGCTAATTACGTCGCTAAATCCATCGCTAAAGGCTCAAATTCTTGTAGTGTAAATTATAGAATACATTAATATTACAATCAATTATACATTTTTTTTTCAAAATATAAACAAATAAAATTTTAGGTCCCGAAAGCATTTGGTATTTGGTAAATTGAAAAACTAAACAAAATAAATTACATGAAAATACAAATTAGATATAAATGAGATGAAATCATGTAACATTTACATATTGAATCGATTCATTATGATACGTTTACACGCATTTTGACACCTCCAAAATATGTTTTTGACTAACTATTGGCCTTTAGAAAACATAATTGCCATTATATTGTTTTCTAAAATTATTAGCCATTGTATGGTGTTTAGTCACTTTTTTATATATATTAAAACATTTTTTTACATGGATTTCTACTATAGCTATAAGACATTTTCCTAATCGGATAGCCTCTCAAAGAATAAAGAGTGAACGACCCTTCTATCTAGTATCTAGATTGGTGATTGGAAGTAGGTAGACGTAGACATAACTAGCTAGGAGGATTGACTAGGTTAGCACCACTATTCCTCTATTGATTTCCCTTTAACCATTTATTTGCTTTTATTTTATATTCTGCATTAGTAGTTTAATTAATTAAATCTCTATCAAAACCATTATTATTCTGTGACAATTAGACTTAGTAATAATCCAACACACATAGCTCTTGGGACTACCTCGGCTTTACCATTTACTACACTACACACGACCCAGTACACGCCTGTTAGTGCATTTAGGGTAGACCATAGGTATAGCGAGACACTATAAATATTAAGACCGGGTCAAGAAACCTCAAGATCAAACACGCTTTATTTTCACCACCTTTCTAGATTCAAAAACACCTTCTTTTTCAAAAAAAAGTCAAGATATAAAATTAAAGTAAAATTGCTACAAATAAACACTAAACAGAACATTAATGTCTTAAATCCAGACAATCTCTTGTGAACTGATTGTTTTAGTCATTGATCTTTTGGCATCGTTTTAATTATTAGATGTAAATTTTGGTGGTTTAAAATGATTATATTATGTTTTTCATGACGTGCTAAGAAAATAAAAATGTGGATTTCTCATACTTTTTTTTCTTTTTCTTTTTATCTTGTTTAGTTTAACATATTGGCAGAATAAAAACTCAAAATACATCAATATTTGAGTATTAAATATAACACGTTAACTAAACAATTGAATATATTATATTAGAAAGAAAAAAAAGCATGAGCATTATAGTTTACCAAATTGCTTATATTATAGCTAAAATAAATATAAATATTAATTTATTCATGTTGAGTTAATCAGTTTTGAAACTTGAAAGAGAATACATATACACAAACTCTCGACCTTAAAGAAAATTTTGCTGACCGGGTCCGGCTCAACTCGAATACATTTTATTTTTTATTCATTTATTTTTTTTTTCTAAAGTTGGCAAGAAAAACAAAAAGAAAAATACATGAAAAAAAATAAACAAAAAATGTTTTACTCGAACAATAATGCGGATCAAATTTGAAACCCAAATAAAGGTATAATTTTATAATTATAATTTTTATAATTATAATTATAAAAATTATGTAGAAAATTAAGTAAAGAAAATTAGATTGGGTGTCAAAGATGAACATCTTGACACCCAAACGGAAGTTGGAATTGTGTAGAAACGTGAAAGCAGCTTTGTTTTTTTATAATTATTTTTTTTTCACCTGTTCAATTAAAGATCTTTCCGTATAAATTAAGTATGGGCGGCTCACCGCCAGCTTTTGAGTTAGAGGTATGGGCCCACTTCATCGGGCCTCAACAGGGCATGTGCATAAGTAATAGACTCCCCCTAATGCATCGGTCCTCAACTCGGTCAGACATGCGACTCCCCATTACCCCAATTTAGGACGCCCTTTGCACGCTGAGAAAAAGACTCGGTCTTACTGAGTCGTTGAGTATGTTTGTGTGTGTGGATGTTTTATTTAATTGATTTTTGTGGAGTATATTTTATGTTTAAGTGTGGTATGTTTTTGGTGGTGTCCTTGGTCATCTCATTACGGCCAAGTGGTCATGAAGTTGTTGGTCATGAATTGTTGTAGAAAAAGAAAGTTGATTTAACAGTAATGTCTTCGGTCCCGAGTTGAGTTGCATTATAGGTAGCCTAAAGGCTTTTTAATGAAACCCAATAAGAGAATTTTTTACGCGAGCTTACCATATTTCTAGTCTATGTAAGAATATATGTAAGATTATATTATTGAATGATTGTTTATTGATTTAATCTTACATACAGACCATGGGTATAAATACCCATAAAGCTCCTTCAATCAAGGCACTATTTCACAGCATGCTTGTACAATATAGTCACTAATTGACAGCGCATGTACATAGTTTCCAAATTTTCAGATTTTTAGTCTATATATACAAAGTCATACAATAATACTTTTGGTCGATTGCCTTTCTTCATTCTTTTGCCTATTATTGTATTTATAAGGTAACGCTTCAACTATAGTGTTTTAATTGACTAATTGCTTACTAGCTAACTAATTATCATGTTTTTTAGTTTAAGATTACTCTGATTAGTTACAGTTGTTTATCTAAGGGTGAGTTTGATTAATTACTGATTATGTCAAAGTATGATGATGACTTTTAATGTTGCATGCAATATAAAACCCTATATAGCTAATATTACTAGTATGTTTTTTTTTCTGTTTTATAGGATGATGAATATTGAGCAAGTGTTTAACTGCGTTATACCTTACATACACGATGTAGATGATCGTAACTCTATATCTTTAGTTTGCCGTACATTGTATAAACTAGACGGTATTACACGTAAGCATGTAACTGTCTATGTGCAGTACTCTCCAGACCCCTATCGTTTAAGTCAAAGATTCCCTTTTATCGAGTCGTTATCACTTGAGGGAATTCCATTTGAATGTAGTAAAATGATCGCCAATTGGGTCAAAGAAATAGCTGTTGTTAAGTTTACATGTTTGAAAGAACTTCAATTCCGTGGTGTAATTGTTCCTTTCGAAGATCTTGAGACATTGGCGAGAACACGTGGTAAAGATTTAAGGGTTCTCAAGATTAGCAAGTGTTATGGGTGTTGGGAGCATGGGTTAGTGCACGTCGGTAAGTATTGTAATCAATTGAGAACTTTGTGTTTGGATGGATGGGGTATAAGTGATACTCACACACAAGGGAAATGGTTACATGAATTGGCTTTGCATAACACGGTTTTAGAATCATTACATTGTAAGTTCAAGTATGATAAATATGAAGTTGAAGATCTTACCCTTCTTGTAAGAAAATGTAGTAAATCTTTAGTATCTTTGAGGATTCAGCCGTGCTCTTTAAGTCTTCTAGGAGATGCTTTTAGACAGGCTGTTAGGATGGAGGATATTTCTGGGGCTTATAATCGTACAGGTGAGGACTATTCTGGCTTCAAACTTCCACAGAATATGTGTTGTTTTGGTATATCTGATTTGCCTGTGACTGCATTAAAGTCTTTACTCCCGCTCGCAAATCAGCTAAAGGAATTGAATCTTCAATGTATGGAATCTGGACAGAATTGCGTGTGTTTCCTGATTAAGAGGTGTCCTAATTTGGAAGTTCTATATACCGTGGATAATTGTGGAGACACGGGATTGCAAGTTATTGTTCGATTTTGCAAGAAATTGCGCAAACTTACTCATGATGGGTGGGTGACTGACACGGGACTGATTGCTCTGGCAGAAGGATGTAATAATTTGGAGTATTTAAAGGTTAGTCTTACAAATATGTCAAATGAAGCTATGGAGTGTGTAGGAACTCATTTGAAGAATTTATGAAATTTAGTGTAATTTCATACAAGACATTATGGAATAGGAAACCAGATATACCGCTAGACAATGGGATTCGAGCTATGTTAATGGGTTGCAGCAAACTTGAAAGGCTAAATATCAGCCGTTCTCGTGGAGGATTGACAGATGTGGGTTTGGGGTACATTGGGAAGTATGGTCGTAACTTGAAGCATCTCTCTTTAGACTGTATGGGAGAATCTGATGCAGGACTTGTGGAGTTATCAAGAGGGTGCCCAAAATTAAGAAAACTAAGAATGAATTATTGTCCCTTCAGCGACCAAGCAATTACCACTTTTATGCTTAACAATCATTCGATAAGGTTTATATTTGTTGAGAGAGATTGGGGTGTTTTGCGACGCATCCGTCCAGTTTTTGAGTTTTGAAACATTAGTATGTATGTTCTTTGTCATTTAGCTTGCAAATTATTCTTTTTTTCCTATTAATATCGTTTTTTATTACTTTACTGTTAAAAGAGTGTCTTTCTTTTTGACGTGATTGTGAAATGCTGGCAATTGCATGCTTTCTATCATCTATTTAGCACGAGTCAGATTTCTTTACCGGTTTTCAAATAAACCATATATGATTCAATAACAACATTATGGTGTTTTCACATTTGTTTGGTTTGTCACTCATGGTTGTCTGCTGTAGCCGTATATACCAACAACAAGTTTCTTGTTTGCTTTTGGATCTTCATTTTTTGTCAAATGGTAGCCAATGAATCATCTAGTTGTATTGTGTACCTTGTTTTGTTAAATCCTTTTATAAGTATCATGATCTACTGGTCTACCCAATTTTTCACTCGCCGTATTGGTATTCATGAGGTTAATATATTTTTGTAACAAAGTTGGATTTCATTTTGTTACCAACAAAGGAATTTTGGCTGCCAAATGATTGTGTACCTTTGTTTTCGCTCAACCAAAACTGACCAATTTTGCCGCCTCTACATTTTATTTGAGATATTGTGTAGTTACTAAAAATTACGTTTTTTATGGATGTTGTTCCATTCTGTTTATTATTTGCTCTTCACATATCGTTCATGGCTACCTGGGGACATTGCCGTGCATTGTTCTTGGGATTGAAATCCTTTGCTCATATTCACATTGATTGAAAAGCATTTACACCGAACCAAAAGTAGACGATATCTTAGGTCAGGTTATGTTGGTTCGTATGCTACTTGAACGATTCTGGTTGTAGGTCCAAATTCAAATGGCCATCAAGGATTTTGTTTTTCTTTTACCCAAATATGATTTTTTCCCAGGTAATGGATGAATACTTTATGATTGTAGTGCTTTTTCATCAAATTCTTGCAATTTCTATGGAAGTGTAATCAGATTTCTGTTCATGTAATATCTTGACAGGATGAGGTTTAATACTCGGTTTATGTACTGATATTTTATATTCCTTATGCTCACCTGTTTTTCGGCAAATCCTTGTTGCATGTTCTGTTGTTACGTTTTGAGATCGTGTGGTTACACTTGATATTTTTTATAAAAAATTAATGTTAAGCATCTATGGGGTAGTAGAAGCCTGAAATGCTTGATTGGAACTTGTTTTATTAATATAAGAGGGCAAGTAGGGATTTTTTTTATTTGGGCCAATTATATATTTATGTTTTTATCTACATTTTATGTATGTTTTAACTTTAAAACCCATGTATGACGAGCTTAGGATGCACATACATGTGTGTGGGTATATGTGTATTTGCGCATTTCGAACAGCCTGGAAAGTCACTTTGTTCTCATGTTTGTTTTGTTGATAGACGTTGTTCTGGAGTAATTGATCGATCTGCATGTTAAAGTTATGTTATAGCGCAAAAAGTTTTAAAGACGGGCCTAGCGGATTCAGCCATTGGTTTTGAAGCCTGGGGGATATGATTCATCTTGGTAGCATGTGATACAGTGATAGATTCATAGATCAATCAAATTTGTTGAAAATGGTTTTTTCTACATGTGCTAGAGAGATTACAAAATTAACAATTTGACAAATATTGTTATTCCAGACCGTATGCTTCATTTTTTCACGATCAAACCATTTATATCATTTATGTTGAATTTTGAGAAGATGAGAAGATGAGACACAATCACGCAATTTAGTTGTTATAACCTTTTTAAAGATTTTATATTGCATATCAAGTTGACGTAGCAACTAAAAAATAGCTCTTTTAGACATTAAACTTGACATTTTTGTCTTCCTTTAAGTATTATGACCAAATTATGACCATTTTACCATTCCTAAATTATTTTCGAAATACTTTTTTTTTCGAAATTTTATTTCCAAAATTTTTTTTTGAATTTTTTTTTCGAAATACTTTTTTTTCAAATTTCAATTTTTTCAATTTTCTTTTTGAAATATTTTCGAAGGGTAAAATGGTCATAATTTTGTCATAATACTTAAAGGAAGACAAAAATATCAAGTTTAATGTCTAAAAGAAAGTATTTTTTAGTTCGCTACGTCGAACTGATATTTGTGACAAGTATAGTGCTTTAATAGGTTATTAGCCCCGCAATTTAACAATTTTACAAAGATTGTGTTAACCAGTTTAACTGTCATAAATCCCTAGCCGTTAATTCTCAAACAACTACAATAACGTGGTAGCCACTTTACCTCCTATGAAGAGAGGTTTAGGGTTTAAACCTCATTACATACAAATTTATAGTTGATTGTTGGAAACGGTCACTGAGATACCTGAGTTAAGCCGTTGCACATCTAAATAAGAAAAACTCGCCCACGATGGATAACCTTAATAGGAATAAACCTTATCGGTTTACCCGTTTTATGGACATGATGATGTTCACAACTATTTTCCCCTTTGATTTCTTGAATTTGATAGTCAGAGAATTCTTTTATTTCATCAGAATCACATACAATCGGAAGAAAGAATAAATAGGGCCTACTCACATCTAAACATGGAAGGAAATCATTGATAGACCAAGAAATAAGGATAAATTATTGGAGAAGATATGCACTAAATAAATCCCTTAATCCCCATCTTGTTTAGTAAGAAATGAAGCTGTGGCGTGCCAAGACCCTTAGTGAGTAAGTCCGCAAGCTGAAGTTTGCTGTCAATGGCCATTGGTACTATTTCTTTAGTATCCACTCGTTCACGAACAAAAAAACAATCCATTTCGACATGCTTTGTTCGCTCGTGAAAGACTGGATTGTTAGCAATGTGACGAGCTGCTTTATTATCACAAAACAAGGATGTAGGTGCCGTGATGTGAACCTGCAAATCTTTGAGTAACCACCGCACCCAAAGGATTTCACTGACTGTAGAAGACATTGCTCTATACTCAGCCTCTGCCGAAGACCGAGACACCACTGATTGTTTTTTTGTTTTCCAAGAAATAGGGCCACCACCTAAAAGAAGTAAATACCCTGTTCTTGATCGTCTTGTAAACGGGCATCCAAGCCAATCAGAATCACAATATGCAGTCAAAATTGGTGGTCCTTCTCGTGGAAGAAGAATGCCTTGCCCCGGAGTCCCTTTTAAGTACCTTAAAACCTATTTGCAGCTTCTGAGTGGTTACGTCAAGAGATCTGCTGCAAATTGGCTTAAAACATTGACTGCATATGTAATGTCGGGTTTGGTAGCTTGCAGGTACAGTAACCGTCCCACTAGTCTTCGATATTGAGTGGCATCTACTCGTGCTTCCTCATTGCCTTTGTCAAGCTTGATTCCCTGTTCAAAAGGAAACGCACTCGGCCGACATCCCAACATCCCACTATCCTTGAGAATATCCAATGTGTATTTTCTCTGGCTTAAAACCAGTCCATCGGAAGTTTTAGCCACCTCAATGCCTAGAAAATATTTCAACTGGCCAAGGTTTTTGATGCTAAACTCATCGTCGAGTTGGCTCTTTATTCGTTCACTTGTTTTAGAATTATGGGTTAATGGTCTGAAAAATACATGAACTTGCCACATTTTACTATTGTGACAATAAACTCTTAATTTTCCTATTAAAACCAAAAAGTTTCTTAATGACCCCTATTGTAACCAAATTGCTTACGTGGCACCTTTAATCCGTTGTTTTACCTGGTTAATTATCTCCTTCCCATTTTAAGAGTTGAGGGGTCTGTTTTGCCAACATTCAAAACTAATTAAACACTAACCCATTTAATCTCCTTCTTCAGTCTTCACTGCTACTAGCCTACTATCAACATTAAGCTTGAACTCATCCACCACATCCTATCATCACCTAATCAAACCAACCCTCATTCATCTTCCCTAAACCCTCATACACTCTGCAAGTACTCGATCCACTTGGATGACATCATCTCACCTTTCCATGACGTCACCACCATCACCGACCTCATCACACCTTCCTTCACCACGCTACCACCACCAACCCCTCCAATTTCCACCTCTACCTACCACTTTAAAGGCATGAAATATTTATAGAGAATATAGCCCCAACTACTTGGTACGTCTACACATTCATTCATTTGAAACCCAAATTGTTTTTAGCTTCCCATTTTAACGTGAGAAAATCGAAACATGTCAACCTCAATCTCCCGTTCAGTCACTTTGCAAATCCCACTTGAAGAAATATAAAAGCCACCAAAAATTTTTCTCGAAAAAAATATAATGGGAAAGGTGATTGCTATGTTTACAAGGGCCACTCTTGCACTCCGAAGAATTGATAAATATTTCTGCGAGGAGGTTAGATCGTAGTCAAGGGCAAGGAGATTAGAATTTTGGACAGAAGTTTATGTGCTTTCAGGTCTCAAACATCCAAATATTGTCTCTTTGATTGGGTTTTACCTAAAAAATGGTGAGAAGATCATCATAAACCGCTTTGAGGCCAAGGGAAGTCTTTGCTTGTATCTAACCGATCCGGCCAGGAGGTTAGATGGCAGTCAAGGGCAAGGAGATTTTGTTTTGGGATTTCTTATTGGTCAAGATGTTTAAAAGTATATGAGGGTTTAGGGAAAAGCAAAGTCAAAGTCAAAAGCATTAGTTTTGAATGTTGGCAAAGCAGACCCCTCAACTCTTAAAACGGGAAGGGAGACAATTAACCGTGTAAAAACGGATTAAAGGTGCCACGTAAGCAATTTGGTTACAATAGGGGTCATTAAGAAACTTTTTGGTTTTAATAGGAAAATTAAGAGTTTATTGTCACAATAGTAAAATGTAGCAAGTTCATGTATTTTTCAGACCATTAACTCTAGAATTATCTCCAACAATGATGACATCATCAACATAAATAAGAATGGCAACATAAACACCTTCCTTTTGATGAACGAATAAAGAGTAATCAGCCTTTGATTGCTCAAAGTTCAAGGAGATAAGAAACCTTGTGAATTTATGATACCAGTTTCTTGATGCTTGTTTGAGTCCGTAAATCGACTTTCGAAGACGACATACCCTAGTCTCCCCTTCCTTTGAAAAACCTTGAGGAACTTTCATGTAAACTTCTTCGGCTAGATCTCCATGCAAAAAAGCATTGTTTACGTCTAGTTGATGGATAATCCAACCTTTTTTTATTGCTACAGCTAAAAGGGTTCGAACAGTAACGAGTTTGGCAACAGGGGCGAATGTCTCATGATAATCTACCCCCTCCATTTGTGTGAAACCTTTAGCCACGAGTCTTGCTTTGTACCTTTCAACCTCTCCATTCGATTTGTATTTTGTCTTATAAACCCATTTTGAGTCTATGGCTCTTTTTCCTTCCGGCAAGTCTTCTAAAGTCCACGTCCCATTCTTTTCGAGAGCTTTTATCTCCTGTTGCATGGCATCCCGCCACTTCTCGTCCTTTCTAGCTTGTTCGAAACAGCTCGGCTCATCATTTGAATTGATGGCCGCCAAGAAAGCTTTGTGAGAATGCGAGAATTTATCATAAGAAACAAAATGAGATATAGGGTGTACCGTCGAGTTTGCTTGACTGGTGTCGGGTTGAGTGGCCGAAGGGGGAGATCTACAACATAATCGTTGAGGTGAGCTGGCTGAAAACGTGTCCTTTGAATTCTCGGTTCTGGTTCACTTGGGGTGACCGTGGATTCACCTCGGTTTTCTGAATCCAAATCTAAATCGGTACTGTCATTTATTTCAACGGCATCCTCGGTTCCTTGATGGGCTGTGGTATCTCCTGCAACACTTTCTGTTTCATCATGTGCCTTTTCGACAGACTGAGTTGGGGTTGAGAAGTCAGGTTGGGGCTCACTATAAATTTTGGTCGGCTCATCATCATTGCAAGGTAAACCTTCTGTAGTGTTTTTGAACGGAAAAACACTTTCAAAAAATTGCACATCCCTACTGACAGTGATTTTTCTATCTTCAATGTCGTAGAGCTTATACCCTTTTGTTCCTTGTGGATAACCCAAAAAAAAATCCGGGTTTCCCTTTCCCTTCAAATTTATCCCCTTTAGTGTTTGTATTTCTAAAATAAGCTAAGCATCCAAAAATCCTTAAATGCTCATACTCAGGCTTTTGATTCCAAACCAATTCGTAAGGGGTTTTGTTTTGAATCACCTTTGAAGGAAGACGATTTATTATGTACGCAACGGTTAAAATGCATTCTCCCCAAAATCTTTTTGGAATATTTGCCTCAAACCGTAAGGCTCGCGCTGTTTCAAGCAGGTGTCTGTGTTTTCTTTCCACCACCCCATTTTGTTGAGGGGTGTGAGGACAGGTAGTTTCTAATAAAATCCCATTTTTGTTATAGAATGTAATCATAGAGTTTGATGTAAATTCTCCACCATTGTCACATCTAACCCTTTTTATTTGTTTTCCAAATTGAACTTCTACAAATCTGTGAAAATTTATCAAGCATTGGCTAGCATCGCTTTTGTGCTTTATTAGAAAAACCCACACAGACCTGCTGTAATCATCAACAATGGTGAGGAAAAAATTTGCTTTTGTGTATGATGGAATCCGATAACCCCCCCAAATATCACAGTGAATAAGTTCAAAACAACTATTAGTTTTAATAAAACTACGGGTAAAAGGTGTTCGAGCATGTTTGGCCTTAGCACAAGAATCACAAAAAACAATACTATCTTTATTTAAATTACTCTTGAAGATATCAACGCTGGAAAGTTTCTCCTTTGAAGCATGTCCCATTCTTTTATGCCACGTGCTCATTGTAGTCATCATGGTCCTTCTTCTTTCATTGAACATGTCCATTAGATACAACCCCCCTTGGCGTTTACCCGCTCCAATCAAGCTCCTCGTTCGTAACTCCTGTATGACAAAAAAATCAGGGAAGAAAGTTACAGCGCATTGAAGGTCTTTGCTTAATCGGCTAACAGAAAGAAGGTTGTATTTAAAATTTGGGACATAAAGGACCCCATTTAATTTTGCTCCCCCTGGAAGTTTAAAGTCACCCTTTCCCTCAACAGGAATTGCATGCCCATTTGGTATAACAACAGGAGCCTCATTTGAGGTTCCCTTCTTATTTTCGAGAAGGTTAGGCCAATGAGTTATGTACTCAGTGCAACCTGAGTCAACAACCCAAACATCGTCTTTATTACCTGCCATGTTGGCCTCGGGTTTTATTTGAATGTTGTTACCTGAACGAGAAAAAAAATCTTAGGAACATCTGGTATTGCTCGTCACTTAAACCAGGTATGGTGCTTGTTCCGGTAGCAACACATGCGGCCTTTGGTTTGGTCTTGTTGTCTTTCTTTCCTGGCCACCAATCCGGGTAGCCGATCTCCTTGAAACAGCCTTCTACCTTGTGACCAGTCTTTCCACAACCCGTGCACTTATCATTTTGTTTGTTTTCTTTTCCTTGCTTAACAACATTATTTTCTTTTGTTTGACCATAATAGTTTTCACGTTTCTGGAAGGTTTTGAAAGCAGCAGACTCTGGTGCGGCTCGGTTTTCATTCGATATCATTCTATGTCTTTCGTCTTCTGCCACCATGTGATAAGCAGTTCCCAAAGTAGGAACAGGGTTTGTTGCCAAAATTTGGGTTTTGATAACGTTGAAGTCGTTATCTAGACCCATAAGAAATTCATAGAGCCGCTCCTTCTCAAGGTGTTCAGTGATCTTTTTTCTTAATTCACACGTGCATTTGTTACACGAGCAACATGGGAAAGAAAAAATCGACTGAGACTCGTCCCATAATGCCCTGAGACGAGTGTAATAGGTGGAAACATTGTCACCATTTTGACGAGTGGCAGCGATCTTTTGCTTTAATCTGCCCTTGGCGCGTTCTCCTTTCCAAACCTTTCCTTTAAGTCCGACCAGATCTCCGAGGCTGTGGTAGCATACTTTACACTGTCTCGGATGTTCTTTTCCATGGATGTGGCAAGCCATCCTTTTATCATCGCATCACATCTCATCCATGGTTTATATGAATGGGACGTGATCTCCGGTTTCTTTAATGTTCCATCAACAAAATCTATTTTGTTTTTGGCAAAGAGGAAGTTGGACATCTCTTGTGCCCAGTCGGTGTAGTTCCCATCAGTGAGAATCTCGTTGACATGAAGTTGTTTAGGGAAATCTGAAGGATGTAAGTAATATGGCGATGAGAAGTCAATTGCATTACTTGACTCTCCTATCATTTTTTACACATCCATTGCGTTTTTCATTAATTATTTATAGCATCGCTTACACATGTTTTTTAAATTTCTAACACTTTATTAGAGACAAAAACGCCTTCTTTTTTCTTAAAAAGTCAAGACAAAAAAATTAGGAGAAATTGCTACAAGTCAACACTAAACACAACCTTAATGTCATAAATCCAGATAACCTCTTGTTAAGTGACTGTTTTAGTCATTGATCTTTTGGCACCATTTTAATCATTAGATGTATATTTTGGTGGATTAGAACGATTATTCTCTTTTTCAAGACGTGTTAAGAAAATAAAAATTGTTTATTTCTCATACCTTTCTTTATTTTATTCTTGTTTAGTTAAACATATTAGGAAAAAAAAAATCAAAATACATCAATATTTAAGTATTAAATATAACATGTTAAAATAAACTCTTGGATACATTAAAAAAAAAGGCAATAGCATTTCAGTACACCAAATTGCTTATATTATAGCTAAAATAAATAAAAATATTAATTCATAAATATAATCCGTCAACTAAAGCAATGCTATTATTCATTTTGAGCTAATAAGTTTTGAAAGAAAAAACATATCCACAAACTCTCGACCATAAAAGAATTTTTGGTTGACTGTGGCTCAAACTCCAATAAAAAAAATGATTTAAAAAAGAAAGTTGGCAATAAAAACGATAAAACAGAACAAAAAATGTTTTACTCGAATAATAATTCAGATCAAATTTAAAACCCTAATGAAGGTAGAACTTCCACCACAATCAAACTTCGAGTTAATTCGTAAGCCACTTAACATCGGATTGGCTCATGTTGCATTTTTACACCCTAAACAAAATTGGAACATCTTTGACACCCAAACAAAAGCTGGAATAAGGCATAAAATTCAATCGCCGTAAGACTATTTTTTTTTTATAATTATAATATTTTTGTTCGCTTGTTTGATAGAGATCTTGTATAAGGAAACTAGGTAAGGCCGGCTTACTGGGCCTCAACAAGGGCACCAGATTATCCAAAAGCCCGTGTACATAAGTATTAAGGTCTTTTTATAAAACCCAATAAGCTAAGGGTACCTTTTACGCAAGATTATTAGTTTCTAAATTACTACGTACCAAATTTTTAGCAGATATGTATATATATACAAAGTCCAACATATATAGCACAAAATATTAGTAGCATCATACGATAACACTTCTGATCGATTGCCTTGCTTCATTCTTTTGCCTATAAGGTAACACCTCAACTTTAGTGTTCTAATTTACTAATTGCTCACTAGTTATTAGTTAACTTTTGAGTTTTGGCTGGGATAAATGTCTGTTAGTTTATGATTAGTTACAGTTGTTTTTCTAAGGGCGAGTTTGATTAATTAATGATTATGTCAAAGTATGATGATGACTTTTAATGTTCCATGCAATATAAAACCCTAATAGCTAATATTATGTTTTTTCTTCTTTTTTTTATAGGATGATAAATATTGAGCAAGTGTTTAACTGTGTTATACCTTACATACACGACGTGGATGATCGTAACTCTATATCTTTAGTTTGCCGCACATTGTATAAACTTGACGGTATTACACGTAGCGTAACTGTCTATGTGCAGTACTCTCCAGACCTTATCATTAAATCAAAGATTCTTTATCGAGTCGTTATCACTTAAGGGATTTATTTAATTTCCATAGGCGCAGGTACACGTAAGAAAATCACCACTTGGGTCAAAGAAATAACTGTTAAGTTTACGTGTTTGAAAGAACTTCAGTTCCATGGTCTAGTTGTTACTGTCAAAGATCTTGAGACATTGACGAACACGGGTTAAGATTTATGGTTCTCAAGATTAATAGTGTTATGGGTGCTGGGAGAATGGCTTAGTGCACGTCGTAAGTATTGTAATCATTGAGAACTTGTGTTTGGATGGATGGGGTGAGAATATAACAAACAAGGGAAATGGTTACATGAATCGCTATGTGTAACACGTTTTAGAATCATTACATTGTAAGTTCAAGTATGATAAATATGAAGTTGAAGATCTTACCCTTCTTGTAAGAAAATGTAGTAAATCTTTAGTATCTTTGAGGATTCAGCCGTGCTCTTTAAGTCTTCTAGGAGATGCTTTTAGACAAGCTGTTAGGTTGGAGGATATTTCTGAGCTATTATTATCATCATACAGGTGAGGACTATTCTGGCTTCAAACTTCCAATCAATATTTGTTGTTTTGGTATATCTTATTTGCCTGTGACTGCATTATAGTCTTTACTCCCCGCCGCAAAATCAGCTAAAGGAATTGAATCTTCAATGTATGGAATCTGGACCGAATTAAGTGTGTTTCCTGATTAGAGGTGTCCTAATTTGGAAGTTCTATATACCAAGGATATTGTGGAGACATGGATTGCAAGTTATTGTTCAATTTGCAAGAAATTATGCCAAACTTACTCATGATGGCTGGGTGACTAACACGGGACTGATTGCTCTGGCAGAAGGATGTAATAATTTGGAGTATTTAAAGGTTAGACTTACAGATATATCAAATGAAGCTATGGAGTGTGTAGGAACTCATTTAAAGAATTTGCGGAAATTCCGGATAATTTCAAACGAGACATATGGGAAAGCAGATATACCGTTAGACAATGGGATTCGAGCTATGTTAATGGGTTGCAGCAAACTTGAAAAGCTATATATCAGCCATTGTTATAAAGGATTGAGTCGATTGACAGACGTGGGTTTGGGGTACATTGGGAAGTATGGTCGTAACTTGAAGCATCTCTCTCTAGACTATATAGGAGAATCTGATGCAGGACTTGTGGAGTTATCAAAAGGGTGCCCAAAATTAAGATACCTAAGAATGAATTATTGTCCCTTCAGCGACCAAGCAATTACCACTTTTATGCTTAATAATCATTCGATAAGGTTTATATGTGTCGAAAGAGATTGGCCGGGAAACTGTTTTACGACGCATCCGTCCAGATTTTGAGTTTTGAAACATCAGTATGTATGTTCTTTGTCATTTAGCTTGCAAATTATTCTTTTTTTCTATTAATATCGTATTTTATTACTTTACTGTTTAAAGAGTGTCTTTCTTTTTGACGTGATTGTGAAATGCTGGCAATTGCATGCTTTCTATCATCTATTTAGCATGAGTTAGAGTTTTTTTACCGGTTATCAAATAAACGATATACGATTCGATAACAACGTTTGGGTGTTTCTACATTTGTTTGGTTAGTCAGCCGTGGTTGTGTGCTGTAGCCATATATACCAACAGAAAGTTTCTTGTTTGCTTTTGGATCTTCATTTTTTGACTATTACAACTATCAAATCGTAGCCAACGAATCCTCTAGTTGTATTGTGTACCTTGTTTTGTTAAATCCTTTTATAAGTATCATGATCTACTGGTCTACCCAATTTTTCACTTGTTGTATTGGTATTCATGAAGTTAATATACTCTTGTAAAAAAGTTGGATTTCATTTTGATACTGACAATGGAACTTTGGCTGCCAATTGATTGTGTACCTTTCTTTCACTTAACCAAAACTGACCCATTTTGTCGCCTCTAAATTTTATTTTAAATATTGTATAGTTACTAAAAAGTTACGTTTTTTATGGATGTTGTTCCATTCTGTTTAATATTTGCTCTTCACATCGTTCATGGTTACCTGGTGACATTGCCGTGCATGGTTCTTAATATTGAAATCCTTTGCTCATATTCGCGTTGATTGAAAAGCATTTACACCGAACTGAAAGTAGAAGATATCTCAGGTCAGGTTACATTAGAACAGACAGAAATGGAACGAGTTCATAGTGATTGATTCATAGTTTGGAATGATTTGGTCGATCATCATGTGTTGGTTTTGTTGTGGATCTTATTTATGTCACTTCTATCAAGATATTATGATTTATCTACTTTCTCTTTACTACATAGCTAAAGCTTATGTGCATTGTTATATAAGTTGCGAGTGTTAGATGCATATACTTTTGGTATGATTATAAGGGTGTTTGGATGTGTAAAGTCGTGACATTGACTTCTAGAATCAGATAAGTGTCCCAAATATGTTGCTATAATCACATTTCTGTAGAACATCTAAATGCACGCATATATGCGTATGTGGTTCACCTTGGACAATATATTATTTTTCAGGTCAAGAGGATATTTGGGCATTGGATGCAATTCATGAATCCATCTTGTTGAGTTGTTGATAAAATTAATCAGATTTGTTGAACATAGTTTTTGTACATGTGTTAGATCGAGCAATGTTATGTTAGATCTCTAATGCCGCAAAATGCTTCTTTATAATAAAGAAAAGTACTCTGACCCAATCCACGATATTATAGTCCAAGGGTAACAAACTTGAACTAACTAAAAGTTTCACTCATCGGCAACGATAATCTGTAAGAACAAACTTGCAAATTTTTTAAACTTTTATTTGTAAATTTTATAAGTAAACAAATCTATTCCGGACCATATGGTTATATTTTTCACAATCATACCAGTTATATTATGCACGCAAAGTTTCGTTCAAGAAAATGTAAAACTTGTGACACAAGCATGAAATTAACAATTTCACAAAGATTATGTCAACCACTTTAACCGTCATACAACCTTGGCCATTAACTGTCACACGACTACAAGCAGCATGTTATTAATCACAGGCAGCGTTCATGACTACAATGAAGTTTACAACTATTTTTCAATCTTTTTATAAACCTGTAAATTCTAACGTAGTAGAAAATGTCAAGGTCTCTATCGTGTTTGAACTTGAGGAAATGCTAAAAAGCTTTTGCTGTCAAGAGTTCATGTACAATGGCATGTTTTTTTAGTGAATAGGGGTTATGTGGTCTCAGAACGAGATAGGTGAGACTTAGCCAAAGCGAAGCACTCATTTTTACGCTTCTTGTATTCGTTGTACCTCAGGAAGAAGTAGTCAAGATAGTCGAAATCAATTGGTGACATTTTTGCCTGTCATGTAATGAATCACACCATTAAGCAAGGCTCACTACTTATTCAACATTATATATTTTTGTGAAAACACCACATAGAAAACTATCTTTCTTAAGTGGAAAAATGACGGATTAACATACCCCGTCCCGATGATAATTTTGTGGTAATTAGTCAAAACATAATGCTTATGTGTTCACGTGCATTGTCTCGAGAACAATATTTTGTTAAGTAGTTAAAACATAAGGTTGACGGGTCCACACGCCTCGTGTCATGTTAGTTACTACACCTGGATTCGTTTATGACCGCTCTAAATTGGTTATTTAGAAATAACTTAGAAAAAATAACAACTTTGTATACAATGTTCCCTTGAGTCAAGTAAATTGACAAATCAAAACTATATATTTTTCTTTTTGATATAGGGAATGATTACAAGTTGAAAAACTGTGAGTTAGGAAAGACACAGATCCCGTGTGAGTTAGAATCATGAGATTGGGTGCTCCAACAAACTGCATCAGCTTAGGTCTATATGTCAAGTGCAGTACATGTCACCAAATGCAAAAATGATATATTTCTTACCATTTTATGAACAAAAATTGTGTATATGTGACACTCATCTGATATACTTTTATGGAATGTTCGTTAGATTACCTTCTGATATAATTTCTTGAGATTGTAGGAATTCTTGTTGTAAAGTCAGTTTATCCATTTTATGTATTGTGTGTGATTGGATTTGACTTTGACAGGGAGCTTTTCAAGCACTGGTCAAATTTGGATGAATCACACTTCTCTGCCGAGAGATGCATTACAAATCTCTGCAGGTATCTTTTATTCATTCATGCATATTTGACCAAAGATGGCAGCTGAAATTGCAAAACAGCTCAAGAGCTTCCATCAGGTAGATGTTCCAGGATCTACATTCCTCTTCTTGCTAATGGTTTTTCTGTTCATCACAGCTTCCAACAACATTAATGGATTTGGACCATGATCAGAGCCCATTAATATTCAATCAAGTCTAGTCTGTATTGATCTTTCACCAGGATATGGAGGTCCTTAAAAGCAAAGCTTATCTTCTCTTAAGAAGAAAATGGTCAAAAATCCAAGACAAAAGACAAATATATTGATAGGCACATGTATTAACTGAATTCCAATACCCCCAAACGCTTAAAGTTAATCACCTTTTTGCAGGGAATTGATAATAAATCAAATAGATGCAACACATGCTCAAGCCAATTTAGGTATCAACTTCCAATACTATTACAATTTTTTCGAAAGAAAGGTTGTAACATAATCAGATGAGTCTAAGATGCTGAGAGTGGATTACTTGTAGAAATCAAAGTCAGTGTCGGGCTTCTTCACGTTGGTCCTGTATCCCTTCTCGAAGTCCTTGGGAAGAATAACATATCTGTTCTTGCGCACTGCATGCATGCCTGCTTCTTGACAAATTGCTGATATCTGTATGTAACATTAAGGATCAAATAATGCAAAAGAGATGGGACCCATAAACACTCTAGTAAGAAAAAACACCTCAGCAGCACTAATCTTGTCGGGTCGAGAAACATAATCTTCCAAGTCAACTTCATCACTGAGATTCATTTTAGCAGTGCATACCTACACAACAAATCTCATCTTAGGACCACCTTACAACAATAATGCATAAAATAGAAAGTTGAAAAATAGGACCAAACTATATTATAATGCCATTGCTTGTAATATATGTAACTTTTTCTAGCTACTTGCTAGTTTTCTTTATATGATTTTTGCTGTTAAAAAAAAGTATTATAATGCCATGTGAAGAAGAAAAGAAAACATGCAACAATGGTGGTAATTTAAACCCATATACTTTTTAGAATGGCTCGAATCGTATTAGGATTTATCTACAGCAGTTTAATTGAGAATATTAAGATTGATATTTAAATAATCTAATTTTCACACTCATATTTACAAATTAGTAACTTAAGGAAAATACAATTAATCTAAAGTATTACACATGTTGATGCAAACACTTTTTGACCCATTACCCAACCCACCCACTTTGCCAATACTAATCAGGACATCCACAAGTAATCAGAAATAGACAGAAGTTGGGTAATTTAGAGGACGAAATTAGATAAGATATATAGGGGAGAGAATGGGATGCTAGAATTACACCTGAAAAACAAGCCTCTTTTGTCTTCTATCCGGCAAAGGGAACTCGATCTTACGGTCAAGCCTGCCAGGACGTAGAAGTGCGGGATCCAATGTATCAGCCCGGTTAGTTGCCATTATGACTTTCACATTTACTGTCTGGTCAAATCCATCCATCTAAACAAAGCAAATTCAAGATTTTGTAAGTTCCCACTGATATATATTGAGAAAGAACAATGTAATATGGTTCCACAACCCTTTTCATAGGCTTAATTCCTTAGCTCACCTGATTTAAAAGTTCCATTAGAATTCGTTGCACTTCTCTATCAGCTCCAGTCTGAGCATCAAATCTGGCAGTAGCTATTGCATCTACCTCATCAATAAATATGATTGCAGGCGCATTTTCTTTGGCAAGTCGGAAGACATCACGCACCATTCGCGGGCCCTACATCAATCATGAAATATTTAAGAGAACTAAAGTTGACCGAGTCACTAGTGTACCATATTGTGTAATGGCAAGCAAGTATTATGTCACATTTGTGGTGTCCATAAATTAGAAAATGTTTTACAACCATTATATATGTTGGTTCAATGGTATAGCTTGCAGCTTTTTGTATTAGCAATACACGACAGCCTGCCCATGGAAACGTAAGAAAAGAAATTCCTAGAAGCACCCTAGAAGCATACCTCGCCCAAATACTTCTGAACAAATTCTGAGCCAGCTACTCTGATAAAAGCTGCTGTAGTATGGTTTGCCACGGCTTTGGCAAGCATGGTCTTTCCGGTTCCCGGTGGACCATAGAACAAAACACCACGAGGAGGGTCTATTCCTATCTGCTTGTACAACTCGTGATGAGTCAAAGGTAACTCAACAGCTTCACGTATTTCCTGCTTTTGAATGTCACAGCCTCCAATATCCTAGCAAAGTTACAGAGACATTGAAAATAGTTACTAAAACAACTGATTAGGGGATAAAAGTCATATCCCATAGCATGTTTTCATTCAACTAATAATCAACGTTAAGTACACCACAAGCGGCAAGGTGATTGGCTAACAAAATCTCATTATAAGACATAGTTATATTACGTTGACTTATGATCTAAAAATACAGATTGGAATGGTATAAACTTCCATGAATCCCATGTTATTTATCAACTATCCTGATTGACCTCCCAAACACTTTCCTTAATCAGAAAATTTTGATATTTTAGCAGAGTTACATAGGTATGAAAGACAGAAGCTAATGAATGGCAGTTCCCGAGATCTATCAAGGTTAAGAAACATACATTTCTAATTAAATTCAATAAGCTTGAACTTCGTCCACTATTATAGTATAATTCAGCGGCTTGGCCAACCACAAGATGCCAGCGTTAATTAGTATCAGAAAACTGAATTTTTTAGGCTCTTTGCTACAGAAAAAACAAATCTAAGGTGACAATTTACGGACAATGGTTGAAGTATAAGTGTAACATGTATGTAATACTGTTTTGTTGTTATTCTTAGTAAGCATTGTATAAGCCACAGCAAAAAGTTAAGGGGAGTATAAGCATATGTAATTCTTTTAGTTATCAGACTACAAATATCACCTGCTTTAACGGACACAACAATCGTCTATTTCAAAGAAAGGCACACATTCTTAAACAGCATATTCACAAAGGTTTTCTGCAAAAAAACGTATCTTTTGAACTTTTGGGAAAATAAAATCATAATAGCTACCAATTGATTGATGTTTAGAATGTGTGCCTGATTCAGTTAATCGAAGATGATATTTACATTTACAGAAAGTCTACTCAATCATATCCATTGTCATTCTACCCCATACCAAATCCGATACCCATTGCCATTCCTAGCAACAAACCAAACGGGCCCTTAATCTCCTCCAAAATGCAATCCCATGCACCCTTTTACTTCCAAGGTAATCCACTATAGCTTGTGTACAAGATACAAACCTAAATAATGCTAACACAGCGACCGGTACTTTAAATACTAAATACTAAACTGACGTATTTATCAATAACCAAAGGGCATTAACAATTATACCTTGCTACATGTATATTATTGACGAAGATTTAAACACTCACATTCACCATTTCATTAGTTTAATTTGTATCCGATAATATAAGTAATCAGATAGAGTTCATCAACTAACTAAAAAACTATACCCTAGAAGTATAACAATAATCCATAATAGTTTAAATTGGTTTTCACCAAACCGTATAGTAAAAAGAATTCAAAAAACTTAATATTCGAGGAATAGTAAAATCACTCACATTATACGTAACATCCGGTTTCTCAGACTGACTAAGAAGCGAAAAACTAGAATCAGCCTCCGGTGGCAACACCTCAACAAGCGCATGCGAATGCTTGTGCAAAGCAACAGGCGCCGAGGGTTTCAGCATCTCACGATTAACAGTACTAGAAACTTTAACATAGTAATTTTGTCCATTAGTTGAGCCAACAATGCCATAGTTGTCATCAATCATCTCCAAAAACTGACCGATCTCAAGTGGGACAGATTGAATCCGCTTAACATCCTCTTGCGACCTCAGTTCTTCATGTTTCAAAATTTTTTGCTCCTCTTTGACGTAATCTTGTTGGATATCGACAAACTGGACATCGTGGTAAGAGGTTTTGAGGACAGTATAATCATCGTCTTTGGGTAACGACGATGATAATGAGGAGTTAGGGTGAAGAACCATCGTTGCAGCCATTGGTGCTGGTGTGAAGAGAAGTAAACAAGTAATGTTTATGATTTCTTGAGGAACAGTCTATCGCATGCAAAAAGTTGAAGAAGGATTTTTCTTTGGGTTTGTTTTTTCATAAGTCGATCTTGTAAAGCAAACGTATTTATAGTATCATCATTAAGTTTGTGATACGATATGGTTTGCTTTTTATAAATTTTAGAATTACGCTTAATTAAGCCCGAATACCATCTTCAAAAGTATATGGACTTAACCTAAGCTCGCTTGGCCCAATACCATCTTCATCTACTTTTGAAACTACTGTACATGGATTCACTATTACAAAATTGAACAATTTTTTCTTCCTTTATTAAGTGTATTTTTGTTATCTTTATGTTTTTTTCCATCTTTCGTGATCGAACAGGATCAAATGTCGTTTTTGGTCTCAATTCATATATATACTTTTTTCATTTTATTTCCTAATTCTTAACAAGATACAGAAATGTGGAAAATACTTGCAGTTTTTCATGATTTTCGAAATTATTATCACTTAAACAGTGCTATAAATTATTGAGCAATGCTAGATCTACAAAAACTTTACAAAATTATATCTACAAAATGAGTTGGTAAGTGTAGTTGTACAATCATATTGCATCATAATCTCTCTCTTACATTTTATCGTCCATGTTAAGTTGACAGCTCATTATGTGGATATAATTTTGTAAAGTTTTTGTGCATCTAGCATTACTCTAAATTTTATCACATAGTTAAGTGTTTCTAAGGTTGTGTAAGCATGGCCTTCGTGTATAAAAAAAATTGTAATGACGTGCACAATAATACACATTTTGACCTACAATTTATAACTATTAATAGTCGTTGATATTTGATAAGATAAAAGTTGAAGGTAACTTTGTATTTCCTTAACTTAACTTGAGTAAATAAAAACTAAAATTGTAGTTTAATATTGTGTCAAAAATAAAAACTAACACTACTAGAATTTAGTGGAATAGCGATGGAAATAGCGACGTACATTAAAAAGTCGCAAATTTCCGACATCCGAGCGACACGTTTAGCGTCACGGCCGTCGATAGATGTCGTAACACATGTCGCGACCTATTCTCAAGGTTAATTATGTCGCAATACATGTCGCAATGCTTGTCGCTATCTAAAGAGGCATGTTTAAAAGTCGCAATAAAAGTCGCAGATTTACCGTCTTCCTTGCTTTCATCGCAATACATGTCGCTGGAATAACGTCTTTTATGTGTGTGTCGCAAAATACGTCGCTGGTTAGCTTCGTAGTTATATGATGTCTCAAAGTTAGTCACTTTTTTTTCACTCTTACAGTATATTTTTTACTTTTTGGACACAAAAGCCTAAAAGTAAACAAATAAAAAATCACCATAAATTTTTACAACAAAAAAATTACCAAAACACCACTCTAATATTCTCTTACATCTCAGCTCAGGTATGAATCGAACACCATCTCTCATCTTCTCTCATCTCTCATCTCTCATCTCACATCTCAGCTCAGGTATGAATCGAACACCACTCTCTCCATCTCAGGTCACCATCTCTATGTTGTTTAATCGAGTGTTTGGTTATTTAGCTGTATTAGCTTACATATAATGTTTAATCGAGTATTTGATTATTTAGCTGTAGTAGCTTATTTATGATATGCAATCGAGTGTTATTATTTGCGTATGTGATCAAGTGTTATTATGTGATTTTAACTTGTTTATGATGCAAACGACAATTCATGCTTATGCAATCGAGACGTGATTTAACTGAAATTTTATGTAGTTTAGAAGTGTAGACCAACTGTTCGACGAAATGTCTCACTCAATTTGTATAGTGTAGACCCAGTGTTTGATGAAGTGTCTCACTAGTTTCATGTATTTTTTCCGCTGAAAAACGTACTGATTGTATTTGTATAGTGTAGACCAAGTGTTTGATGAATTTCCTCACTAGTTTCGTGTATTTTTTTCGCTGAAACCGTATTGAACTGTATGTGTAGAGTGTAAAACAAGTGTTCTACCAAATGTGTAACCGAGTTGTTTGGTTTTTGACCAAATGATAGGTAGCTAACTACTAGTACCGATATACTCAAAGGAGTTTGACCCACTTTTGACTTAGACCAGGAGTAGTTTAATAATCCACAAAGTAGCTAATGGGCAATCTAACATAGTTTTAAGTAATCTGTTGTTAGTTACAAAATTAGTTGTTTGAGAACCAAGAAATGGGACCAGATGTCTATTTTGGAGTCTTAAACATATCTCAAGAAATTAGTTGTTTGAGAACCAAGAAATTAGTTTTAATGGTTCTATGTTTCTTTGTAGATTTAATCCCTCGAATAACGTGACGAGCACAATAGCTAGCATATGGAAATCACGGTTTACAGGATCATGGGATACTTGAAAAATATGTTCCCGAAGAACAAAGAAATTTGGTTTAGCTCGTTCAAGGTATTATGTTTGATCCTACAACCATTTAAATTGACTCTTAAGTGATTAGACTACTTTGCTACACATGGCTTCATGATTCTGTAACTTTATCCAAATTGGTTATTTTTACCGAGTCATTAAAATGTAATAATGATAATTGATTGCTAATTGTGTAGAGTTTGTAGTCAATTCCACTTGCAACTATTGTTTATGGTAACTTATCCTTGAATCTTCTTTATCGTAATGAATGACGCTTTCTTATGAACCACTATATTGAATTTCTTAAACTGTCTTTACTCTTTAGTGCGTAACTTATAAGGAGTGCCTATCTTCTTGCCTCACACTTGTAGTATCGACTCTTATTATTGTAAGACAATTCAAAGTAGCTCATAAGCCACAAATAAGATTAATCAAATTATTGTTTTAGTCTGGTAGGTCAACTATTGTTACTGTAAACAATTAAGTTTTGGAAATTAAGTAACTTTTATTTAGTTTTTAGAGAATTTAGGCTGAAATAATTATTAAAACGGATGAGGTTTTCCCGTGTTTAGGTTACCCCGGGAGGGCCAGTCTTTAACTGAGATGTACGCGGTCTAACCGGGGTATTGCGTGACCGTTTTTTAACCTTTTCCCTGGCCACCCAACATGTGTACCTAGTGAGTACTGAGTAGTGAAGAGTGAGGATATTAGTGTGCTTGACCACTTGGCCACATTGGTGGTGGTTGTTATAAATATTAGTGGATTGATTTTGTTACTGCTTAAAGCGTTAAAGGTGTCATTTTTTTGTTTCATATTCTTATATACTTGGTTGAATATACATTGCGTTTTAGGATTGGTTATTAGAATTGCTTGTGCTTTATAAAAAAAGGGGGTGTTTGGTTGAACTTATTTTTCTGGCTTATTTGAATTTGGGAATGCTCATAAGCTCACTTTTTCAGGCTTTTGAGGTTATTAAGTTGAGCTTATGGGCTTAAATAATTCATAAACTGAAGGCTGATAAGGCCATAAGCTGAAAAAAGTGAGCTTATGAGCTTTCCTCATTTCAATTAAACCCATAAGCTTGGTAAATTAGCTGTAACAGAACATAATTTAGAAGTAGTGTTTGGATATGGAAATAAAATGATGGATTGTTAGTTATACAAGTGTCTGGAGATTATGATGATCCAAGGACTTTAGAGGTAAAATAATCAGAATTATGTAATGGGTTTGAACAAAGGGCTGCTTGGGACTGCGTATTGATACAGCAAAAAAGCAGTTTTTAGGGTGTTTGGGAGTATGCTTATCCGATTGATTGAGAGATAAATAAGTAGTTTTGAAGAATCGCATTATCAGTTGGTTATTCTAAATTGCTTATATGATTATCTGAAAGCGTATAAGCAAAGCAATCCCAATTCCCAACCACCGCTAAGAAGCTCTAAAATGGATAGTTTGTCTCTCGGATAATGTAGTAGTAATAAGTTTGACATCATCCAATTTGCTGTATTAGAACTCAATAATTAAGCCCTTATTCTATGATGTTTGCTTGTGATACAACATTGGATGGAATCAGCTTTTCAAACAGCAATATATTCATTATTATCGATCATGCAGATTTATTAAGGCTAAGAGTGAAGTTTCATTGGAAGATGTTGCTTCTCTCGTGGAACTCGGGTTGCAAATATTTATTGCGTCACAAGACAAGCTCTATGCTCAGGTGTTATTTCATGTTGCAAAAATATTTCTAACATGTGTTTGTTAAGCTATTTTATACTGTGGTACTAATAATGAAAATTGTTTATAGCAAAATCTGAAAAAGGGAGAGCTGCTCGACAATGTAATAAGCGTTTGCACGTTGCTGGTTCAGTCTCGATCGCTGAGCACAGAAGGAGATTGGTGTGTAAATTTTCTTTACCATGTTACTACTTACTCCAAACACTTTACTACTAAAAGTAGTTTTGAATCTATCATTTGTCCAAAGGCATACTCACATTCCTTAAATGTCATGGAATTCTAAGCATAGTAATCGTCCATTATGGTGCACAAAAAGTGACAAAATGTAGATGCTTATAGTAGGAATTAGCTGTAATATACTCTTATGGTTACTTGTGCAAATGCCTGGAAAAATATCTTGCGAATTAGTTGTAATCCACTCTTATGGTTACTTCTACAAAAAGTGATAAAATGTATCTGCTTATTGTAGGAATTAGCTGTAATCTACTATAATGGTTACTTCTGCAAAAAGTGATATAATGTAGATGCTTATTATAGGAATTAGCTGTAATCTACACTTATGATCTATGGTTGCTGATGCTATCTATGTAGTATTTGTTGGTTAGATAATTGAAAGTGTAGTATTTATGTAACACCCCAACCCGACAAGGGTAGAAGTGTCACATTCTGGTGTCATATCAGAACATACAGATAAAATCCTTACAAACCAAAACCTTGAAAATGAAGTATCAAATCATATAAACAATCGACTGACAAGGAAGATTACAAAATCCAAAATGTCTAAAATAAAAATGAAATCTCAAAACAATAGCCCGACAAGATAAATCCAAATAATAAGGTAACTAGGGTTGGTCCACTCAAATACTCCAACTCTCAGCCCATCAAAGCCCATCTTCAAACCTAACACCTGCCGCAGGAAAAGAAATGCGGCTGAGCTTAAAAAGCCCAGTGAACAGATATAACAAAACGAAAGCTAAATGGAATCTGAAATGCAAAATGAACAAAGGAAGCGGATAATAAAGTCACAGCGAAATGCGAACAATGAGTCAATGAGGATCCTGCATAACACAATTATACAGATATCCAAAATGAACAGATAACAAGGAGAACGAATCAAAGCAAAGCATCGATGACATATAAACAAGCACATACGAACCAGACATACGAGAACTGAAACATAAGCAACCATAGCAGGCGTCGCATCCACACAACATATAAATGACATACAATCAATTCAGGAACTCAGAAGACATACAAATCAAACAGAAATCTAAAGGCAAACGGAAGCAATTAGTTAATAAGTGAGCATGGCAATTCACACAGGTCAAAACCCTTAGTTGAAAGCATAACCAGTATCATAACAGCGGAAGTACTAACAGCAGTCAACACACGGCAGTCACACGTAATAAGTAAGAATACAGTATAAAGATATAATTAAATGAATTAAAGACATAACAGGGCAACTAAACAAATTAACAAGCCAGACGTCATAAGTTGAACCATTTACCCAAATCAACCCGAAGTATAGACAGAAATGTAAACATGGCAGGTCAACAATAAGCCGATAAGGACACAACGAATAGTCACAGTCCACGAGATTAACTTACGAAGTACACATAATAAATAAACAAAACTATCGATTACACATTAGCATGGTCAATAAACAAATGCAAAGGTTCACATAACAATGAGATCACATATCAACAGATGAAAACAGGTAACTCAGATAACCGCATATTAATCACATCATAGCAGGATAATCAGTAGTCACATAAAACGTAAATAGCATAAACAATCCAATAAACATATAATAACCCGGTACGTGAATGGAACGATAGTCTGAAGTAATGGAATGAGAGTGTAACAGATCAAAGCAATGGAACATATATATCTTGGTAGTAGAGTGAGTCATATAAGGGTATTGGGTAAAGGACAGTCAATTCATAATATTGTGCAGTGGGGAGTCCAGAAGGTCCAATATAGGTATATCAAAAGTGTAAGGGTTGTCAGAAATCTATCCTGAGCCAACAAAACAAACCATATCAATAGTGGCAATAGCAGCCAAGCAACCAATAGTAACCATTGTATTCGGAGGGGTGACCTCGGAATACCAAACCAATAGGATGGGAGACCTCAGTAACCGCTGGAGTAGCTAGCTCCCAAAATGTGAGGGGTGTATTGCACACACGCACCGCATCACCAAAACAAATCATATCATATCAAATTCAAATCAAATCAAATCTAGGATGCATCCATACGCCCCTGCAAAACAATAGTGGCCATACAATATATCTGAAGCGCGCATAATCAATACAAAATAGGGACGGTGTGGAACATCACTCAACCACACTAAAGTCATGCCATTGGTGCATCAATGACACGGACATGGAACCCCCATGCCTAGTTAATGGCTCGGGTATCAATCTGAAGGGTCAAACAAAGGTTCAAAGTGTAGCAATGTATATGTCTTCATAAGCAAAGGTGCAATATCAATAGTTCACAATTCAGAGGTTCATAACAATAGTTCAATGTCAAGGTCCAATATCAATATTTCAATATTAAGGTTCAATAGCACATATTAAATAGCACAGGTCAATAGCAACAGTTCAATAGCAAAGATTCAGTAGCAAAGGGTTCAATAACGGCAGTTCAGTAACAGTGGTTCAATAACATAAAGGTCAATAGCAAAGCATCGATAGCAAAGGTTCAATATCAGAGGGTCAATAGCAATGAAACATCGTAAGCGAACAAATTCAAGAGATCAGAAAGTCATGGAAACCCCTACTGAAAAGGGATAGAATATCTGTACCTCAATCGAAGCAAGCAAAATAGAAACGTAAGGTCACACGATGAATCAATCCCGCCGTCCGGAACCTATGAATTAAATATCGCTCATTAAGATCAATTACTCATTTTTAGACGGCTTTCCATTTTTAGCAGTTTTCCACTTTTAGTAACTTTCCATATATAGCAGGTTTCTATATTTAATAAGTTTCCATAATTAGCAGGTTTCCGTATTTAGAAGTTTAGCCGTTCATGAAGCATTTACAGACACATTAAGATAAATAAGTAATTTATGTACTTTGAGGATCATTTATGCTGATTTACACAAGTTTAGGGTCTAAATTGTAATTATTACAAAGTGTAGGGTCTTAAGTGTAAATATGCCATTTTACACATTTAGCCCCTTTAGTCATTATATTTGCAAATCAACCCTTTAATTTCAATAATTATGCATATGACATTAATTCTACGTAATTCGTACATGTATACGTATAATAAGTATAAGTTTCCGTATTAGCATCGATTAACACAAGATTTTATGAGTTAATGTGTTTAAGTGTTTTAGGTCGAGACAAACAAAACAACATGTAATGATATCAACGTAACCTTAAATCCATTTTACGAATACTATATACGTTATTTACCCTTTAATCATGCTTAATACAAAATACTTAAACCCTTATATGAACCTTAACTTTAACGTGACATAATCCTTAATCCAAAACAGATTTATACACCCTTTTTAACCCTTCAAAACATCCCCTTATACCATGTTTCGTTTCACATTGATATTACTAAATGTACGCTTCATTCAAGTCCCATTTGCACATGTTTAAAGACCATAGAAAAGGGTTACAATGAGAGGTTTATAAACATATATATAGGACCAGATTTTAACCTCTTTAACGCCATGTATATCAAGGTTCAAGGCCTGCTTTTAAGTGTTTAGATATCATGTTATAATAGTCTTAGGTTTAACATTCAACTAACGTGTGATTTAGGATCCAAATTATAGGCGTATGGTACCATGAACCCCACGACCAGATTATCAAAACACGACCAGGTTCAAAGGTATATAAGTCGACATTTATAGGGTTGTTTTCCTGATTTACATAGCCTTTACATTAGGTTTATAATCCCCTTCACTCTATCATAGAAATGGGTATGATTTTATGTTTTAAAAGTGCACACAAGGGGTCATAGACCCACGACCAGATTCTATAAATATAATCAGATTTGTAAGGTTCATGTCGACACAATGAAGGCTCGTTTCATGGTTTTAAAAATAGCATAACATCAGGTTATACGACTTATGTTTGGTACATGATCATAACATGGTTTTTAACAACAAAAACATGCGTGTAAGGGTCTTAAACCCCACGACCAGAAATCAGAAAACACGAGGAGGAAAACGAGATATAATTGTACCTTTGAAGCGTGTAATGAGACGAGAAAACAATGGACAAAAACAGAACCAAGGCACCCCTCTTTGTGCCCTTTAACCACGGCTACAACAGCAGCAATACACGACCCAAACAACCAAGGAAAACCCCGTACAAATACGTAACGATAGCTGTTTTACAAGCACTCCGAAGCCTCTTCTTGGACTGGTATGTGTCGACAGAAAAGTGGAGATGAAGGAGGAATCATTTTTGCCGTGAAGTTGTATTAGGAGGCTAGGGTTTTCTTTTTGTGTGAAACTCTTTGAATGAGGCTAAGGAATATAAGAAATAAAGATGAGACAAATCAGGAAATTATTTGGGAGCCTAGGCGTGTTAAATGAGCCGATCAAAGAGGAGAAAGGGAGACCAAATCATACACTTATTTACTTTCCAATATTACTTGTTTCATTTATTTAAATAAAAGTCTAATGTATTATCTATGTAACCTTTTATGTGTCATATACATTTTGAATTATAAATGTAACTTAAATTTTCAATGTCTTGAGTAAACATTTTAAATTAAATACCCAACGAAATTAACGAGCTCGTTTTATTTTTTTTACGGATTTTTTTTTATTGAGGGGTATTAAGGTCATTTAACGCGTTCACGATTTTTAGGGTTTTACAATTTATGTGCTTAATCGATTATGCTGCTAACAACAGGGTACTATTTCTGTTGTTTTATGATTATAGCAAAAAGAACTAGGAAGGGATCCAACTGCTGCAGAACTTTTTTTTCGGACTCACATGAAGGAAGACAAGAAGACTTTTGTGGACAACGAAGCAAAAGAAACCTGGGTAAGTTGTTTTTTTTACTTCTTGAGAAAATTGTTGTTTCTGAATAAGCAAAAGAAAGCTGTTAATGTGTCATGCTTTTTATTAAGTTGTTGTTTCTGAATAAGCTGCTAATTCTTGTTTCTGCTAATTGTTGTTTCTGAATAAGCAAAATAAACCTGGTAATGAAACCTGCTACTTGTTGTTTCTGAATAAGCAAAAGAAATCTGCTAATATAACCTGCTAATGTGTCATACTTTTTTACTTTTGTGTACAACGAAGCAAAAGAAACATGCTAATATGTCACACTTTTTATTAATGAAGGAACAATACATGACAAAGTATGGAGCAGAGGACTCTCGAGATACACAATCAGAAAAAATAGCAAATACATACATCAGATGGGCAGAACATGTTGGCTCAAAGAAAGGGAAGGTTTATGGTCTTCCATCGAGGTTTAATAGATATGTTTTTGAGCAGATTGCTACTCAAAAGGTTCTAAATCTGCTTCAACGCCGACAACTGGCTGTTTAGATGCTTAGTCCAGTTTCTAAGTAGCAATGCTGTTAACAAGTAGCAGGTTTACACTCTTTGGCTAAAGTGACAATATTTAACATTGTTTGGTTTAGTTGAGATTTACAATATTTGACAATTAGCAATGTTGTTGAAGTAGCAGTTTTACAATATCGGTTTATACGACACCTTTTAGTGTCTTTATGTATGACTTGGAACTTATCATTGTTTATTATAATATATATTTCATTGAATCATTATGTTTCATTTGTGAATTCTTGGGGATAAATAAAGAGATGTAGTGCAATATAGAACCTAGCATGTTCAACAGAGAGAGTTTTGCGACTAGATTTACGACATTGATGGATTTTTTTTGCGACTTTAAGCGACGTTTAGTGAGAAAAAGCGACATAGTTAGCGACTAGAATAGCGATGGATATAGATTTTTGTGACACAACTCGCGACAACTAGCGACTCCATGAAGCAAGTGAAAATCAGTCGCAATGCTTTTTGCGACTTCATTTCCAGTCGCTACGAGCAACACAATTGTTTGTCGATAGTCATGACGCTAATTTTTTGCGACGTAGTTTGAAGTGACGCATAATCTGCGACGTTTTAACACCGACAGGTACCTACCCAACGCAAATTTTGACGCAATGATAAAATCCGTCGCTAATTACGTCGCTAAATCCATCGCTAAAGGCTCAAATTCTTGTAGTGTAAATTATAGAATACATTAATATTACAATCAATTATACATTTTTTTTACAAAATATAAACAAATAAAATTTTAGGTCCCGAAAGCATTTGGTATTTGGTAAATTGAAAAACTAAACAAAATAAATTACATGAAAATACAAATTAGATATAAATGAGATGAAATCATGTAACATTTACATATTGAATCGATTCATTATGAATTATTTTGATGATCCAATCAACCATAGATAAACTTTCACTTTTAAAAATTAAATATTCGAATCCGTTAATGAGTTCAACAAAAATCATATATGATTTAAAATCATATGATTTTGAAAACATATATGATTCGATTTTTTCACATATGATTTTGAGAATCATATATGATTGCTATACATGTAAAAATCATATAGACGTAAAAATTTTGAAAAAACACCTCCAAAATATGTTTTTGACTAACTATTGGCCTTTAGAAAACATAATTGCCATTATATTGTTTTCTAAAATTATTAGCCATTGTATGGTGTTTAGTCACTTTTTTATATATATTAAAACATCTTTTTACATGGATTTCTACTATAGCTATAAGACATTTTCCTAATCGGATAGCCTCTCAAAGAATAAAGAGTGAACGACCCTTCTATCTAGTATCTAGATTGGTGATTGGAAGTAGGTAGATGTAGACATAACTAGCTAGGAGGATTGACTAGGTTAGCACCACTATTCCTCTATTGATTTCCCTTTAACCATTTATTTGCTTTTATTTTATATTCTGCATTAGTAGTTTAATTAATTAAATCTCTATCAAAACCATTATTATTCTGTGACAATTAGACTTAGTAATAATCCAACACACATAGCTCTTGGGACGACCTCGGCTTTACCATTTACTACACTACACACGACCGGGTACACTGCCCGTTAGTGCATTAGGGTAGACCATAGGTATAGCGAGACACTATAAATATTAAGACCTGGTCAGTAAAACCTGCATCAAACACGTTTTCTTATTTTCACCACCTTTCTAGATTCAAAAACACCTTCTTTTTCAAAAAAAAGTCAAGATATAAAATTAAAGTAAAATTGCTACAAATAAACACTAAACAGAACATTAATGTCTTAAATCCAGACAATCTCTTGTGAACTGATTGTTTTAGTCATTGATCTTTTGGCATCGTTTTAATTATTAGATGTAAATTTTGGTGGTTTAAAATGATTATATTATGTTTTTCATGACGTGCTAAGAAAATAAAAATGTGGATTTCTCATACTTTTTTTTCTTTTTCTTTTTATCTTGTTTAGTTTAACATATTGGCAGAATAAAAACTCAAAATACATCAATATTTGAGTATTAAATATAACACGTTAACTAAACAATTGAATATATTATATTAGAAAGAAAAAAAAGCATGAGCATTATAGTTTACCAAATTGCTTATATTATAGCTAAAATAAATATAAATATTAATTTATTCATGTTGAGTTAATCAGTTTTGAAACTTGAAAGAGAATACATATACACAAACTCTCGACCTTAAAGAAAATTTTGCTGACCGGGTCCGGCTCAACTCGAATACATTTTATTTTTTATTTATTTATTTTTTTTTTCTAAAGTTGGCAAGAAAAACAAAAAGAAAAATACATGAAAAAAAATAAACAAAAAATGTTTTACTCGAACAATAATGCGGATCAAATTTGAAACCCAAATAAAGGTATAATTTTATAATTATAATTTTTATAATTATAATTATAAAAATTATGTAGAAAATTCGTAAAGAAAAATTGGGATTGGGTGTCAAAGACAGAACATCTTTGACACCCAAACGGAAGTTGGAATTGTGTAGAAAATTCGTAAAGCAGTTTGTTTTTTTATAATTATATTTTTTTTTCACTGTTCAATTAAAGATCTTTCCGTATAAATTAAGTATGGGCGGGCTCACTGGCCAGTTTTGAGTTAGAGGTATGGGCCGACTCACTGGGCCTCAACAGGGCATGTGCATAAGTAATAGACTCCCCCTAATGCATCGGTCCTCAACTCGGTCAGGACATGCGTACTCCCCATTACGCCCCAATTTAGGACGCGCCTTTGCACGCAGAAAAAAGACTCGGTCTTACTGAGTCGTTGAGTATGTTTGTGTGTGTGGATGTTTTATTTAATTGATTTTTGTGGAGTATATTTTATGTTTAAGTGTGGTATGTTTTTGGTGGTGTCCTTGGTCATCTCATTACGGCCAAGTGGTCATGAAGTTGTTGGTCATGAATTGTTGTAGAAAAAGAAAGTTGATTTAACAGTAATGTCTTCGGTCCCGAGTTGAGTTGCATTATAGGTAGCCTAAAGGCTTTTTAATGAAACCCAATAAGAGAATTTTTTACGCGAGCTTACCATATTTCTAGTCTATGTAAGAATATATGTAAGATTATATTATTGAATGATTGTTTATTGATTTAATCTTACATACAGACCATGGGTATAAATACCCATAAAGCTCCTTCAATCAAGGCACTATTTCACAGCATGCTTGTACAATATAGTCACTAATTGACAGCGCATGTACATAGTTTCCAAATTTTCAGATTTTTAGTCTATATATACAAAGTCATACAATAATACTTCTGGTCGATTGCCTTTCTTCATTCTTTTGCCTATTATTGTATTTATAAGGTAACGCTTCAACTATAGTGTTTTAATTGACTAATTGCTTACTAGCTAACTAATTATCATGTTTTTTAGTTTATGATTACTCTGATTAGTTACAGTTGTTTATCTAAGGGTGAGTTTGATTAATTACTGATTATGTCAAAGTATGATGATGACTTTTAATGTTGCATGCAATATAAAACCCTATATAGCTAATATTACTAGTATGTTTTTTTTTTTTTTTTTTTTTTTTCTGTTTTATAGGATGATGAATATTGAGCAAGTGTTTAACTGCGTTATACCTTACATACACGATGTAGATGATCGTAACTCTATATCTTTAGTTTGCCGTACATTGTATAAACTAGACGGTATTACACGTAAGCATGTAACTGTCTATGTGCAGTACTCTCCAATTGGGTCAAAGAAATAGCTGTTGTTAAGTTTACATGTTTGAAAGAACTTCAATTCCGTGGTGTAATTGTTCCTTTCGAAGATCTTGAGACATTGGCGAGAACACGTGGTAAAGATTTAAGGGTTCTCAAGATTAGCAAGTGTTATGGGTGTTGGGAGCATGGGTTAGTGCACGTCGGTAAGTATTGTAATCAATTGAGAACTTTGTGTTTGGATGGATGGGGTATAAGTGATACTCACACACAAGGGAAATGGTTACATGAATTGGCTTTGCATAACACGGTTTTAGAATCATTACATTGTAAGTTCAAGTATGATAAATATGAAGTTGAAGATCTTACCCTTCTTGTAAGAAAATGTAGTAAATCTTTAGTATCTTTGAGGATTCAGCCGTGCTCTTTAAGTCTTCTAGGAGATGCTTTTAGACAGGCTGTTAGGATGGAGGATATTTCTGGGGCTTATAATCGTACAGGTGAGGACTATTCTGGCTTCAAACTTCCACAGAATATGTGTTGTTTTGGTATATCTGATTTGCCTGTGACTGCATTAAAGTCTTTACTCCCGCTCGCAAATCAGCTAAAGGAATTGAATCTTCAATGTATGGAATCTGGACAGAATTGCGTGTGTTTCCTGATTAAGAGGTGTCCTAATTTGGAAGTTCTATATACCGTGGATAATTGTGGAGACACGGGATTGCAAGTTATTGTTCGATTTTGCAAGAAATTGCGCAAACTTACTCATGATGGGTGGGTGACTGACATGGGACTGATTGCTCTGGCAGAAGGATGTAATAATTTGGAGTATTTAAAGGTTAGTCTTACAAATATGTCAAATGAAGCTATGGAGTGTGTAGGAACTCATTTGAAGAATTTGCGGAAATTTAGTGTAATTTCATACAAGACATTATGGAATAGGAAACCAGATATACCGCTAGACAATGGGATTCGAGCTATGTTAATGGGTTGCAGCAAACTTGAAAGGCTAAATATCAGCCGTTCTCGTGGAGGATTGACAGATGTGGGTTTGGGGTACATTGGGAAGTATGGTCGTAACTTGAAGCATCTCTCTTTAGACTGTATGGAAGAATCTGATGCAGGACTTGTGGAGTTATCAAAAGGGTGCCCAAAATTAAGAAAACTAAGAATGAATCATTGTCCCTTTAGCGACAAAGCAATTACCACTTTTATGCTTAATAATCATTCGATAAGGTTTATATGTGTTGAAAGAGATTGGGAAACTGTTTTGCGACGCATCCGTCCAGAATTTGAGTTTTGAAACATCAGTATGTATGTTCTTTGTCATTTAGCTTGCAAATTCTTCTTTTTTCCTATTAATATCGTATTTTATTACTTTACTGTTTAAAGAGTGTCTTTCTTTTTGACGTGATTGTGAAATGCTGGCAATTGCATGCTTTCTATCATCTATTTAGCATGAGTTAGAGTTTTTTTACCAGTTTTCAAATAAACGATATACGATTCGATAACAACGTTAGGGTGTTTCTACATTTGTTTGGTTAGTCAGTCGTGGTTGTGTGCTGTAGCCATATATACCAACAGCAAGTTTCTTGTTTGCTTTTGGATCTTCATTTTTTGACAATTACAACTATCAAATGGTAGCTAACGAATCCTCTAGTTGTATTGTGTACCTTGTATTGGATCTACTGGTCTACCCAATTTTTCACTCGCCGTATTGGTATTCATGAGGTTAATATATTTTTGTAACAAAGTTGGATTTCATTTTGTTACCAACAAAGGAATTTTGGCTGCCAAATGATTGTGTACCTTGTTTTCGCTCAACCGAAACTGACCCATTTTGCCGCCTCTACATTTTATTTTAGATATTGTGTAGTTACTAAAAAATTACGTTTTTGATGGATGTTGTTCCATTCTGTTTATTATTTGCACTTCACATATCGTTCATGGCTACCTGGTGATATTGCCGTGCAGTGTTCTTGGGATTGAAATCCTTTGCTCATATTCGCATTGATTGAAAAGCATTTACACCGAACCAAAAGTAGACGATATCTCAGGTCAGGTTATGTTGGTTCGTATGCTACTTGAACGATTCTGGTTGTAGGTCCAAATTCAAATGGCCATCAAAGATTTTGTTTTTCTTTACCCAAATATGATTTTTTTTTCCCGTGTAATGGATAAATACTTTATGATTGTAGTAATTTTTCATCAAATTTTTGCAATTTCTATGGAAGTGTAATCAGATTTCTGTTCATGTAATATCTTGACAGGATGAGGTTTAATACTCGGTTTATGTACTGATATTTTATATTCCTTATGCTCACCTGTTTTTCGCCTAATCCTTGTTGCATGTTCTGTTGTTACGTTTTGAGATCGTGTGGTTACGCTTTGATATTTTTTATAAAATACAATAATGCTAAGCATCTATGTGGTAGTAGAAGCCTGAAATGCTTGATTGGAACTTGTTTTATTAATATAAGAGGGCAATTAGGGATTTTTTTTAGTTGGACCAATTATATATTATGTTCTGTATGTTACATGTGAGCTTAGGATGAGATCAAATGTGTGTGGTTACGATCTAATTTAAAATATTTTTTCAGGATTGTTTTATTTTCAAGATTATAAAATACTTTTGTAATAATGCTAAGCATCTATGTGGTAGTAGAAGCCTGAAATGCTTGATTTTTTGGATAACAAACCTTGATTTTAATTTAATATTATTAATATAAGAGGGCAATTAGGGATTTTTTTTAGTTGGACCAATTATATATTATGTTTTTATCTACATTTTATGTATGTTTTAACTTTAAAGCCCATGTAATGAGCTTAGGATGCACATACATGGCTACATGGACACATATGTGCGTTTATGTGTATTTGCCCATTTTGAACAGTTTGGAAAGTCACTTTGTTCTCATGTTTGTTTTGTTGATAGACGTTGTTCTGGAGTAATTGATCGATCTGCATGTTAAAGTTATGTTATAGCGCAAAAAGTTTTAAAGACGGGCCTAGGAGACACAGCCATTGGTTGCAACTCAATACATCGATCTTGTTAGCATGCGATACAGTGATAGATTCATAGATCAATCAGATTTGTTGAAAATAGTTTTTTCTAAATGTGCTTCAGAGATTACAAAATTAACAATTTGACAAATATTGTTCTTCCAGACCGTATGCTTCATTTCTTCACGATCATACCTTTTATATCATTTATGGCGAATTTTGATCAAATAAATGAGAGAGATGAGACACAAGCACGAAATTTAACAATTTTACAAAGATTGTGTTAACCAGTTTAACTGTCATAAATCCCTGGCCATTAATTCTCAAACAGATACGATAACGTGGTAGCCAGTTTACCTCCTATGAAGAGGGGTCTCGGGTTTAAACCTCATTACATATATATTTATGGTAGATTACTGGAAACGGTCGCGGGCATACCTCAGTTAGGCCACATCTAAGTAAAAAAGATTCGCTTTCTCCGGATAACCCGAATAGGAATAAACCTCATCGGTTTACCCGTTTTATGACCATGATGATGTTCACAACTATTTTCCCCTTTGATTTCTTCTTTCAGAGTAAAGAATGTCACGGTGTTTAAACTTTATGTAGATAAAAATCTAGCTATTGCCAAAAGTTGTTCCCAGATAATGGGACTCAACGTCTTACTAGAAGACACGTACGTTCTTTCTCTTCATGTATTCACTATACCCTTCGGAAGAAGTCGGTTTGAGAATTGAAAAGGAGTCCCATGAAATTTTTGCCTATCACTTAGCTTAATGAATAGAGTCACTTTGACCAAAATCAACATAATCTAGGGCCGAGCAAAATCACGCGAAAACCAACCAGAATCGACAAACCGACCGAAACCAAGCCAAACCGAACCGAACCAACCTTATTCGGCCTCGTTTTCAGTTTGGTATAACTATTTCAGTTTTACTTGGTTCGGGTCAAAACACACTTATTCGGTTCAAAATAGCTAAACCGACCTTATTCGGTTCGGTTTCGATTTCGATTTCGATAGTTTTTACTCGGTTTGGTTCTCGGTTACCATTTTACCTTTATTCGGTTTTCGGGTAGGATCAGGTTTGGTCGGTTCGGGTCGGGTTTGAACAATTGCTCAACCCTAATAATCTATATAACTTAGTCACTAACCATTAGAATCTTTATAATTCTTCACTAAGTTTTTTCCCAATAAACTTCAAAATCAATATGCTGTGTTTTGTCTGTGAGAAATGAGACATTTTCCTAAAATAGTTTTACAAAAAAGTATTACAAAAAAGTATTGAAAATGTAGAAAACCTTTTTAATCGTAAATTTTTGAAAAGCTTTTCAAGTAAAGTGAAAAGATCAAGTTTTAAACTCTATCTATAAAACATAAAAATTTGTTTACACTTCTTAATATTTTTCTTGCGGTTTTCATTAATTTTTTATAGTATCGCCTACACACGTTTTCTAAATTTCTAACATTTTTTTAGAGACAAAAGCGCATTCTTTTTTCTTAAAAAGTCAAGACAAAAATTAAAATTGCTACAAGTCAATACTAAACCTCTTGTTAAGTGATTGTTTTAGTCATTGATCTTTTGGCACAATTTTAATTATTAGATGTATATTTTGTTGGACCTTGTAATTGCATAAGTCTTGTATTATGTAAATAACGATAGACGAAGGACCAAAGTTGTTAAGTAGAAAGTGTATAACCGAAAGTTAGTTATTTCGGTTAGTAGTTAAGTTAGTTATTTGTAGGAAGTTAGTTACTTTTCTAAAAGGGTATGTCGTTTGGTTTATGTCTATTCAAACAGACATGATGGTTCACTCGCAACCTTTCATACCCTATATATAGTCATTTACATGTACGTTTTTAGAGTGTCTCAAATACAATGTAACCACTGTTATATTGATTAATACATGAATCATCTTCTTGTTAATCTTGTGCATATATTGATCCTGGAAATATCAATTAGAAGACCTGTGAAAAATACAACATGGCATCAGAGCCGAAGGTTTACAAGATTACAATTTGTGATTCAAGTTTTTTGATCAAGAAGATCAAGAGACCGAGAAGGGAGGACACCAAGGATGTTGGGGAAGATAATGCATGATCAAAACCAACGGAAGTTGCAAGATAGCAACGACTTCAATCCAACGAAGATTGAAGGAAACTTTTGTGGGAGCGGCAAGTTTTGATAAGTTTTGATTACCGACACAAAAGGAAGCAAACGTTGACACCAAACGTATTGGTGGGAGAAAACTTAGAAGAACAATTGTTACAACCCCTTGTTGGCGACTGAAATAGCGTGACAACAAAGAAGGGAAGACTCTTGACGCTTAGCGTGGAACAAGAGTAGATGTTGTTTGAAGCAAGAAGAAAAGAACAATTGTTAGGAAGCCTTTGTTGGTGTCTTGCACATGACAACAAAGAAGGAAGAAGAGGCTTGTTGCTTTAAAACGCAACAATAAGAAAGGAACGACGTCAAGTAGAAACCATTGTGTATAAATAACGAGATACACAAAGAAGAAAGAAAGGCGTTGCTTGTAGATTTGATAAGGTATACCGAGACAACAAGACACAAGGATTGTTTGGAGAGACGTTTAGAGCAATACGGAACAACAACAATAACGAAAGAAGGAAGGAAAGTCGATCACTTGCTTTGTTGAAAAAAGAAATACCGACGGGTATTAAGGAGTTGTTGAAGAACACGGTGTGGAATTAAGAAAGAAACAAGGAAGTATTGTGGTACAACGCAGGAAAGGAACAAGCAACAACAGAACGACAAACAAATTCTCATTTTTTTAGACGTTGAAAGTAATACCGTGGGGTATTAGTGAAAGATAGGAAAGCAAACGACTTGCTTTGGTAAATACCAAGAGGTATTTGTTAAGAACTTGTGAAGAACTTGGAACGAAACAACAACAAACAACAAAGTTTGATTGTGGCCAAGAACACGTTGGGTTTTTTTTGAAGAAAGAAGCCGAGACAAAAAGGAGGTCTAGCGCACACACGCCTTGTACCAAGTCAGACGAAAAAGAAAGAGAAAGACAACGTGACAAGAAGTAAACAACGAAAAACAACAACACGTTGGTAAGACAGGAAGAAGGAAAGAAAGAGACGCGGAGAAGAGCATGAAGACTCGAAGAACAAGACTTAAACAATTAGGGGGGAAATTGTTGGACCTTGTAATTGCATACATCTTGAATTATGTAAATAACGATAGACGAAGGACCAAAGTTGTTAAGTAGAAAGTGTATAACCAAAAGTTAGTTATTTCGGTTAGTAGTTAAGTTAGTTTTGTAGGAAGTTAGTTATTTTTCTAAAAGGGTATGTCGTTTGGTTTATGTCTATTCAAACAGACATGATGGTTCACTCGCAACCTTTCTGTGGAAAACTAGAAGGGGGGTTGAATAGTTTTACCAATTAAAACTTTGTTTTAAAACATTTAGATCAACTTATGTGTCACAATTCTCAATTTTTGGTCATTTCTCAAACTCAACATTCATCATACTAGCTCATGCATAGTTTTGCATTTCACATTAAACACATAATTCCTTATTAAATAAACGCTATCGTGTAATTAATTATTTTGAACATTTGATCCGACACTTCCAAAAATCATTCTGATATTTTTTTTATACTCATTTTAATATTATAAAAACTATAATATTAGTTTACCCGATGTTTTCAATTTATTTTGTATATAAATTGTTAAGTATAAATAATTACGACAATTTTCGTATAAGCAACTCGATAATTATTATTTCACTCAACTCATGTAAGAAATGTATTTTTATAATTTTTACGGCTTCAATATATTTTATTTTGTTCCGTTAAAATTTATTTTTAGTTAACGCTACATTAAATACCTAATAATATTTATCAAATACACAACATACATAACATTACTTACATTTATACAACAAAAATACATCAAACCCCCAAATACCCCATGGCCGGCCAACCCTCCCCATGACTCCCCATATTTTGTAAAATATCTTGATTTATTATAACATTATTATTATACATGACTAGGCTCATATATTGCAAAATATTTACAAAGAAACACATACAAGCACACATTAAAAGGTGAAATAAAAATCTCTCTTTCTCTCTTCTTCACCATTGAACCGGCCAACCCAAGGAGTCAAGAGGAAACCATTAATTTTCGAAGTCCAAGTGATTATCAAGTTCAATTAGTAATCTATGTTAAGGTTTTGGAATAAAAACCTAAAGATTAATTAAGGTTTTAGCTCAAAAACTCTTCAATCATTCAAGTAAGCATTCCATGATTTTTATTACTCTTTCATATTCATATTTATGATATTTCATCATTTTTGCAAGAAAATATGCAAGTATCATGTGTGTCTATACCACTTTTAGTGTTTTTATTACTTATTATGAATTATAATCATCCTATATATAATCCCTTGAAACATATTAGTTTTGATGATGTCTAGGAACCCATGACACCCTAAGAAGGTGTATGGTAGGATTAGAATAGCTTCGGAGTTGTTTTGAATTGGTTAGAATAGGTTTTGCACGAGAAAAACTCATTTCGACAACTATAAATAGTGGTCTGATCTTATTTGTGAAATCTGGAAAATTCGACAGTTTGTAAAATATTTTGGGCTAGATATTCAGAAAATATACTTTAAAACGAAAACGTGGCCGCTTGAACGGGTTAAAACGGAGTTATAACGAAGAAGTTATGAATTTTTCAAGTTGACGACGAAAACTAATTGTTTCAGAAAATTCAGCATGTATTCTCAACTTTTTACGAGTAAAAAAATGAGGTTTAGGCGTTATAAAATGTGTCAATTTAAAAAATATATATAAGTTACTTTGATACAAACATTTGGAGAACAACCATTTGGAGAACAAATCTTTTGGAGAACAACCATTTGGAGAACAAATCTTTTGGAGAACAAACATTTGGATAACAAATCATTTGGAGGACAAATCCTTTGGAGAACAAATATTTTGGAGAACAAATATTTTGGAGAACAAATATTTTGGAGAACTAATTGGTAGTACTTTTTCTTATAACATGATGTCTTCTAGTAAAAGTAAGTTCGCCAAGCATATTTTCCAAAATGTCCAACCATTTGTCAAGCGAAGTTGTAACGAATAAAATACGGTCACTTAAAATTTGCCGAAAACCATCCTTAAACTATATTTTGGACAAAAGTACCATACTTAACCAATATTTTTCTCCATGATCGAGACCTCTAGGATGAAAACTTAAAAGCTAAAACTTTGAGATAATAATACAAGCTTCCCAAAACCGATGAATTTGTTTCCTAACACTCGATGTGCACCATTTTATGACTAGCTTTTCGAGACCGTTTAGTCACTTTCATGAAATTGTCAAATGACATTGTTTTACGACGAAAATCTATAATTTCATAATAAATCACTAAATGATTATCGTAGGATATCATTTCGACGTAAATACTTGTAAAGTATTTTATAATATGACGAGATGCCATAAACATATATTTCGACGATCAACATTATTTTCAAGTGTACAAGTGGTATGGATATCATATGAGTTTGCATGCACGACATTGTTTCATGACTTATATTAGAGCATATCATTCATATTAGGTTGCGGATAGAGATCGCACCTCATTTCAGTGTATCTACTTTTGTCACCATAATCATTGCATCAGATGAGTTCGTAGCCCCACTTTTACTCGTTTAATTGTTTTATAAACTCTTCGGGGGAGATACATGCTCAACTACTTGCTTTTACTTTACATCTATATGAACTTAAATATCTTTTGTTCCACTCTATGTGCGCGTAAGTAGATTATGCCCGAACTAAATTGATCACTATCTTTTGAACGCTATTAGTTGAAACACTTTCCTTGATTTTGAACCCTTCGACATGTATATTTGAGCTCTTTTAAAATGATTCGGACCCTTTAACATATAAGTGAACACTTTGGACTTGATATGAACCTTTTGACATATAGTTAAACTCTTTTAACTTGTACAAGGACCCTTTTGATATATTTTAAACTTGTTTGATGTGATTTTGAACGCTTCGACTATCTTGAACCCTTTTGATATTATTCGAGCTCTTTGACTGTTCTGAACTTTTGAACTCGACTTAAATCTTTGAACTTAACTACGAACTTTTGAACGGAACTCTTGAACTTAAATACAAACTTATGACTTGTTTGAACTTATTGAACCGTACATGTTATGACCTTGACCTAAAGTCTCTCATGTTCGGAGCATCACTATAAAGTCTCCCATGTTCGGAGCATCACTATAAAGTCTCCCATGATCGGAGCATCACTATAAAGTCTCCCATGTTCGGAGCATCACTATAAAGTCTCGCCTTATTGGTGGAGCGTTCTCAATAATTCTCGCCTTATCAGTGGAGTGTGCAAAGTCTCCCCATATTACGGAGCAGAACGTCTCACTATGTTACGGAGCGTTCTTGACCCAAAGTCTCCCCTGTTCGGAGCAGAACGTCTCACTATGTTACGGAGCGTTCTTGACCCAAAGTCTCCCCTGCTCGGAGCAGTGCAAATTCTCCCATGTTCGGAGTGTTCTTAATTGTATATAATAGTTGTATGATGTACAGTTCGTACATTCGCATTGTTAGCCTCCTATTAGTAGGTAGTATGGATAGCGCTATTAGAGGTCGGCCAACCTCTCGTCCACTATGTTACGGGACGCATATTATTTATTCTAGGGGCTTTGCCTGGCATACATTATTATATACGTGGTACTATATTGTGAACTATTATGGCCAATTATACTTGACTACTTGATACGCTATATTTTGTGCAATGGGTTGTGAACACACAGGTTGCAAGTTTTGTATGGGCGGAACTTGGAACTGAGCGGATTCACAATGCCTTTGCTTTGTGAACTCTTATGATAATGTGCACTTGACTGCTAGACATACTACTTTTGGCAGTGGGTTGTGAACACACAGGTTGCAAGTTTTGTATGGGCGGAACTTGGAACTGAGTGGATTTACGATGCCTTTGCTTTGTGGACTATTCTAAATGACCAAAAACTTTGCCTTTGTCGCATGAACGCTCTTTAAAAGCTTTACTTGTTAAACAAACTCTATGAACTCTCTCAACCATTGTGTTGACACTTTTAGCATGTTTTATCTCAGGTATCTAAGGCATTCACTTCATGGCATGCATGTGGATTTATCATAGAGTCGCGGTGTCGACGCGTCCCACCTATATTTTATGCACTTAACTATCATTTGATTGTAACAAACTCATTTTGGTATATTGGAAATATTTTTGGGACCTATCTTTTGTAAACTCTGATTGTTTTATTAAATCAACCGAAGTGTTTTCCAAACGACACTTTAGGTCGTTCAATATAACTGTGATTGTGGTGCTATGACAGTCATCCCCCAGGAATTCCATTCCGCTGCAAAACAGGTAATTTGGGGGTGTGACATTATGTCAATCTATTTAGATGTGTATGTTGGATGTTGATAGATAGATATATAAAAGTGTAATGAAAGATAAAGAGTAAGAAGCACATAACCACGACACGAGTATTTATAGTGGTTCGGCTACAAGGACACCTTCCTTGCCCTACTTCACTCCCCGAGTCACCTACTCGAGAGTTCGTTATCACTACACGACACCAACTGCTTATGGCGGAGAAGCCTTTACAACGTCACCTACTCTTTTTCCGGTACTAGGCTAACCACCGGGTTCTTTACACCAAGGTGAACCACACCTACCACGCCTACCCTTTATCCGGTACTAGGCTAAGTACCGAGTTCCATTACAATGGAGGAACTACTACCCAACATTACACAACACCTAATTCCCAAAGGAGACCAACTTCTTATTACAACATCATCAAGGATATCAATATCCTTGGATCCAATACTAATCTATCTTGTACATCGAAACACACCATATCGAATGTACACCTTAGGCACCTTTCACTAATGCCCTTGGCTTGACTTCTAGGCATCCTTCACTAATGCCTTGTAACTTGTCTCCTTTAGCATTCTTCACTAATGCTTTCTACACCGACGTTAAGCACCTTTCACTAATGCTTTCGTCTTGACTCTTTCGGCATCCTTCACTAATGCCTTCAACACAACACTTCTATAGAGGAAGAAAGAACTATCAACAAGAGAACCTCAGTAGTCTTGATGATGACGAAGCATGGCAACTCATGAACTTGAGCTTGCTCGACTTCAAGAAGTGGTGATCTCGCCTTTAAGAGGAACCTAGAGAATCACACAAAAACAAAAGACAAACTACATAGAAAGATCCCTTAGGATCAGTGGTTAGAGAGTTACAATACTTGGGGAAAGTATGTGTAGGAGTGGCAAAGCAAAAGGAAGAAATGGCTCACTATTTAATATTTATAAAGGAGAAACTAGCTACTGTTCCCCGGATCTCACAGATCCCTCCCTTAAGGGATCTGTCTAGTATAAAACTAGGGATCCGTGGGACGCTCCTCTTTGCCCATGGGTATTTTGGTTATGGGTCATGGGTTACGGGTTGATCTATGGGTATTTTATTAGATAAAATATATCTAATGAGTGCAATGCACCTAGTGGTGGATATGGGTCAATACCATGGGTTGTAGTTTTTACCCATTTATAATACATATTAGTTATGTATATATTTGCCCAATATGTAAACACTAGTTGTTGTACATATGTATTACTAAATCATAAAATCACTTATACTTGTTTTAGTGTTTTATGTGAAAACGTAAGTGTGTTAGAAAACTATTGGCTCAAACCATTTACGTATTTTATTTGTTTCGTTAAAATGATTTTACGTTTGTTATCGACAAAATATTAGATGATCGTAAAATATAAATAAACGTTTTTACGGCTTATTTGTATTTACACTTTCATACCCTATATATAGTCATTTACATGTAACGTTTTTAGAGTGTCTCAAATACAATGTAACCATTGTTATATTGATTAATACATGAATCATCTTCTTGTTAATCTTGTGCATATATCGATCCTGAAAATATCAATTAGAAGACCTGTGAAAAATACAACATATTTTGATAGATTAGAATGATTATTCTGTTTTTCATGACGTGTTAAGAAAATAAAAACCGTTTATTTCTCATACCTTTCTTTATTTTATTCTTGTTTAGTTAAACATATTACAATATATATATATATATATATATTTTTTAAGTATTGAATATAACATGTTAAAATAAACTCTTGGATATATTAAAAAAATAAAAAATAAAAGCAATTGCATTTCAGTTCACCAAATTGCTTATATTATAGCTAAAATAAATAAAAATGTTAATTTATAAATAGGGCAAATGATTGAAAAAAGTATCATACTTGTCATATTTTTCTTTTGTGGGTAGCGAACAAATTTTTTTGCTTTTGTGGGTACTTTTCTTTCAAATTTATCCTTTTTAGGGTACTATGTGACAATTTTGCCCTTCGGGAAAAAAAATTTATGTTAGCTAAGAGGGGCAAAAATGTCCAAAAAATTCGCAAAATACCCTAAAAATGATAAATTTGACAGAAAAGTACCCACAAAAGTAAAAAAAATTGTTCGCTACCCACAAAAGAAAATGGTGGCAAATATGATACTTTTTTCAATCATTTGCCCTTATATTATAAATATAATCTATCAACTAAAGCAATGTTATTATTCATTTTGAGCTAATAAGTTTTGAAAGAAAAAATAAATCCACAAACTCTCGACCTTAAAAGAATTTTTGGTTGACTGGCTACGGCTCAACTCCAATAAAAATTGATTTATAAAAGAAAGTTGGAGATAAAAACGAAAAAAATAAGTGAAAAAAACTAACAAAAAATGTTTTACTCGAATAATAATTCAGATCAAATTTAAAACCCTAATGAAGGTAGAACTTCCACCACAATCAAACTTCGAGTTAATTCGTAAGCCACTTAACATCGGATTGGCTCATGTTGCATTTTTACACCCTAAACAAAATTGGAACATCTTTGACACCCAAACAAAAGCTGGAATTGCGTACAAAATTCACCGCCGGTAAGACTATTTTTGTTTTATAATTATAATATTTTGTTCTCGTTGTTTGATTAGAGATCTTTTTGTATAAGGAAACTAGGTAAGGCCGGCTTACTGGGCCTCAACAAGGGCACCAGATTATCCAAAAGCCCGTGTACATAAGTATTAAGGTCTTTTTATTAAACCCAATAAGGGTACCTTTTACGCAAGATTATTAGTTTCCAAATTACCAAATTTCTAGTATATATATAAGAGTAAATTATGTAGCCGGTCCCTGTGGTTTGTCCAAAATAACAACTTCCATCCCTCAAAGTTTAAAGTTGCATTGGTAGTCCCTAAATATGTAAACAAATAACACACCTGGTCAAAACGTTAACATGCCGCTAGTATTATCAAAATGTCAGACCACGTGGCAAAGATGGGGGGTATTTTTGTCTTTCCATAGGAAATTCTTATTCAACCCATCTTACACTCATTGGTGCATAATTATACTATTTTTGTAACACGGGTTGAACTAATGTCTTTATGAATTAGTGATCAACTTACAGAGTAGCATCAGAACACATAAGAACTTTATGATTTTTATCATGAGTCTTGAAAACTCTAAAGAAAACCGGAGTGTATTCTTCGAGATTCTTGGAGGAAAGTGCCAGGATCCCAAAAGGTCCAAGTCCACCTTGTACAGTTGCACCCTTGATCCCGCATAGATTTTTCGCAAGATCTTGTGGTGGAAATTTGTCCCACTTTCTATCATATGCTTCAGCTTTACTTAAGGCTTACCTTGAAAGCAAATTTAGTGGCTCCAACCAGTGATGAAGTGTCCAACCCATTTCTACGACCCTTAGATGATACTGGATAAAAGTTTGGGCATTCCCACATACATGTATCTGATTTTTCATGAAACGGTTGCTTGGCACGCTTCCACTTTACAAAATCTCGGCTTTTGTACAAGTAAGCAATGCCTCGTTTATAATGTCTACTGCCAATTAACATTTCCATTGACCATTAAACCAAGCTGTTGACGGGTCACGGAAAGATGAAATATTCTCTACAGTGGGCTTTAGAATCGGATTATTTTATGGCTTAACCCAGTCTTGGAGATATGGATCTGAGTAATTGGCAGGTATAGCGTAGTTTTGGACTTGGTAACTTGGTGCTAGCTTCTTTTTTATAGATCCAGTATACAAAATGACCGGTTTATCACCAGGGAGGATTGTGGCAGACCCCGACCAGCACCCATACTTATCAAACCATTTAGATGGTTCCATTGCGGGTTTTAGCCATTTCCAATTCACCATTGTTTTTATTTGACGGTTTTAATTAAACGGAAGAAAAAGATAAGAGAATAAAAGGAAGAAGATGAAATCAGTGGTAGGGGTGGGTTTTTATTAAATAGGGAGTAAATAATAACTTTGGAACATGGAAAGACAAAAATACCCCTCATCTTTGCCACGTGGTCTGACTTTTTGGTCTTAATAACGGCAGGTTAACGTTTGGACCAGGTGTGTTATTTGTTTACATACTTAGGGACTTCCAATGCAACTTTAAACTTCGAGGGACGAAAGTTGTTATTTTGGACAAACCACATGGACCAACCATGTAATTTACTCTATATATAACAAAAAAATATTAACATCATACAATAACACTTCTGATCGATTGCCTTGCTTCATTCTTTTGCCTATTATTGTATTTATAAGGTAACACAAAACTTTAGTGTTCTAATTTACTAATTGCTCACTAGTTAACTGGTTATTAGTTAACTTTTGAGTTTAGGCTGGGATAAATGTTTGTTAGTTTATGATTAGTTACATTTGTTTTTCTAAGGGCGAGTTTGATTAATTAATGATTATGTCAAAGTATGATGATGACTTTTAATGTTGCATGCAATATTAAACCCTAATCGCTAATATTGTGTTTTTCTGTTTTATAGGATGACAAATATTGAGCAAGTGTTTAACTGTGTTATACCTTACATACACGACGTGGATGATCGTAACTCTATATCTTTAGTTTGCCGCACATTGTATAAACTTGACGGTATTGCACGTAAGCGTGTAACTGTCTATGTGCAGTACTCTCCAGACCCTTATCGTTTAAATCAAAGATTCCCTTTTATCGAGTCGTTATCACTAAAGGGATTTCCATTTAATTTCCATAGGCGAGGTACACATGCACGTGATAAGAAAATCACCACTTGGGTCAAAGAAATAACTGTTAAGTTTACGTGTTTGAAAGAACTTCAGTTCCATGGTCTAGTTGTTACTGTCAAAGATCTTGAGACATTGGCGAGAACACGTGGTAAAGATTTAAGGGTTCTCAAGATTAGCGAGTGTTATGGTCGTTGGGAGAATGGCTTAGTGCACGTCGGTAAGTATTGTAATCAGTTGAGAACTTTGTGTTTGGATGGATGGGGTGTGGAGAATATTAACAAACAAGGGAAATGGTTACATGAATTGGCTATGCGTAACACGGTTTTAGAATCATTACGTTGTAAGTTCAAGTATGATAAATATGAAGTTGAAGATCTTACCCTTCTTGTAAGAAAATGTAGTAAATCTTTAGTATCTTTGAGGATTCAGCCGTGCTCTTTAAGTCTTCTAGGAGATGCTTTTAGACAAGCTGTTAGGTTGGAGGATATTTCTGGAGCTTATAATTATCATACAGGTGAGGACTATTCTGGCTTCAAACTTCCACCGAATATGTGTTGTTTTGGTATATCTTATTTGCCTGTGACTGCATTACAGTCTTTACTCCCGCTCGCAAATCAGCTAAAGGAATTGAATCTTCAATGTATGGAATCTGGACCGAATTGCGTGTGTTACCTGATTAAGAGGTGTCCTAATTTGGAAGTTCTATATACTAAGGACAATTGTGGAGACACGGGATTGCAAGTTATTGTTCAATTTTGCAAGAAATTGCGCAAACTTACTCATGATGGGTGGGTGACTGACACGGGACTGATTGCTCTGGCAGAAGGATGTAATAATTTGGAGTATTTAAAGGTTAGTCTTACAAATATGTCAAATGAAGCTATGGAGTGTGTAGGAACTCATTTGAGGAATTTGCGAAAATTCAGTGTAATTTCAAAAAAGATATATGGGAAAGCATATATACCGTTAGACAATGGGATTCGAGCTATGTTAATGGGTTGCAGCAAACTTGAAACGCTAGATATCAGCCTTTCTCGTGGAGGATTGACAGATGTGGGTTTGGGGTACATTGGGAAGTATGGTCGTAACTTGAAGCATCTCTCTCTAGACTGTATAGGAGAATCTGATGCAGGACTTTTGGAGTTATCAAACGGGTGCCCAAAATTAAGAAAACTAAGAATGAATCATTGTCCCTTTAGCGACAAAGCAATTACCACTTTTATGCTTAATAATCATTCGATAAGGTTTATATGTGCTGAAAGACATTGGGAAACTGTTTTGCGACGCATCCGTCCAGATTTTGAGTTTTGAAACATCAGTATGTATGTTCTTTGTCATTTAGCTTGCAAATTATTCTTTTTTCCTATTAATATCGTATTTTATTACTTTACTGTTAAAAGAGTATCTTCCTTTTTGACGTGATTGTGAATTGCTGGCTATTGCATGCTTTCTATCATCTATTTAGCATGAGTTAGAGTTTTTTTTACCAGTTTTCAAATAAACGATATATGATTCGATAACAACGTTAGGGTGTTTCTACATTTGTTTGGTTAGTCAGTCGTGGTTGTGTGCTGTAGCCATATATACCAACAGAAAGTTTCTTGTTTGCTTTTGGATCTTCATTTTTGACAATTACAACTATCAAATCGTAGCCAACGAATCCTCTAGTTGTATTTTGTACCTTGTTTTGTTAAACGCTTTTATAAGTATCATGATCTACTGGTCTACCCAATTTTTCACTTGTTGTATTGGTATTCATGAAGTTAATATACTCTTGTAAAAAAGTTGGATTTCATTTTGATACTGACAATGGAACTTTGGCTGCCAATTGATTGTGTACCTTTTTTTCACTTAACCAAAACTGACCCATTCTATCGCCTCTAAATTTTATTTTAAATATTGTATAGTTACTAAAAAGTTACGTTTTTGATGGATGTTGTTCCATTCTGTTTAATATTTGCAGTTCACATCGTTCATGGTTACCTGGTGACATTGCTGTGCATGGTTCTTAATATTGAAATCCTTTGCTCATATTCGCGTTGATTGAAAAGCATTTACACCAAACTGAAAGTAGAAGATATCTCAGGTCAGGTTACATTAGAACAAACAGCAATGGAACGAGTTCATAGTAATTAATTCATAGTTTGGAATGATTTGGTCGGTTGTTGGTTTTGTTGTGGATCTTATTTATGTCACTTCTATTAAGATATTATGATTTATCTACTTTCTCTTTACTACATAGCTAAAGCTTATGTGCATTGTTATATAAGCTGCGAGTGTAAGATGCATATACTTTTGGAATGATTATAAGGGTGTTTGGATGTGTAAAGTCATGACATTGACTTTTAGAATCAGATAAGTGTCCCAAATATATTGTTCACATTACTGTACTATTTTAAATTTGTCCCCAATAAATGTCGCTATAATCACTTTTTCTGTAGAACATCTAAATGCACGCAGCGTAGATGCACGTTTGGTACGCTTTGGACAATATATTTTTTTTTTCAGACGGTTGTCTTGTATGTTAAAGGCACCTGATGGTGCCAAAAGTTCTAGGGTCGTCCAAGAGGATACCCGGCCATTGGTTGCAATTCATGAATCCATCTTGTTGATAAAATTAATCAGATTTGTTGAACATAGTTTTTGTACATGATAAAGAAAAGTGCTCTTACCCAATCCACGATCTTGTAGTCCAAGGCTAACAAACTTGAACTAACAAAAAGTTTCACTCACCGGAAACAATAATCTGTAAGAACAAACATGCAAATAAAATTTTATTTGTAAATTTTATAAGTAAACAAAAGTATTCTGGACCATGTAATATATTTTTCACAATCATACCAGTTTTATTATGCACGCAAAGTTTTGTTCAATAAAATGTAAAACTTGTGAAACAAGCATAAAATGAACAATTTCACAAAGATTATGACTTTAACTGTCATACATATATGATATTAATCACAGATAGCGTTCATGATTACAATGAAGTTTACAACTATTTTTCAATCCTTTTGCAAACCTTTAAATTCTTCTAGTGAAGTAGAAAATGTCAAGGTCTCTATCGTGTTTGAGCTTGAGGAAACGCTAAAAAGCTTTTGCTGTCAAAAGTTCATGTACAATGGCATGTTTTTTAACGAATAGGGGTTATGTGGTCTCAGAACGAGATAGGTGAGACTTAGCCAAAGAAAAGCACTCATTTTTACGCTTCTTGTACCTCAGGAAGAAATAGTCAAGATAGTCGAAATCAATTGGTGATATTTTTGCCTGTCGTGTAATGAATCACACCATTAAGCAAGGCTCACTACTTATTCAACGTTAAATATTTTTGTGAAGAAATAACTCTTGTAATCTAAAACTAGGCTCAACTAATGAAAACGATAAATATGATTGTGTGAAAACACCACATAGAAAACTATCTTTCTTAAGTGGAAAAATGACGGATTAACATACCCCGTCCCGATGATAATTTTGTGGTAATTAGTCAAAACATAATGCTTATGTGTTCACGCGCATTGTCTGCAAGAACAATATTTTGTTAAGTAATTAAAACATAAGGTTGACGGGTCCACACGCCTCGTGTCATGTTAGTTACTACACCTGGATTCGTTTATGACTGCTCTAAATTGGTTATTTAGAAATAAAAAATAACAACTTTGTATACAATGTTCAAGTAAATTGACAAATCAAAACTATTTATTTTTCTTTGTGAAATAGGGAATGATTACAAGCTGAAAAACTGTGAGTTAGGAAACACAGATCCCGTGTGAGTTAGAATCATGAGATTCGGTGCTCCAACAAACTGCATCAACTTAGGTCTTTATGTCAAGCGCAGTACATGTCACCAAATGCAAAAATGATATATTTCTTACCATTTTATGAACAAAAATTGTGTATATGTGATACTCATCTGATATACTTTTATAGAATGTTCGTTAAATTACCTTCTGATATAATTTATTGAGATTGTAGGACCTCTTGTCGTAAAGTCAGTTTATCCATTTTATGTATTGTGTGTGATTGGATTTGACTTTGACAGGGAGCTTTTCAAGCACTGGTCAAATTTGGATGAATAACACTTCCTGCCGAGAAAGAGCAAGGTTGGATCAAGTGGTTAACACCCTTGCCTCTGGAGACAGAGGTCAAGGGTTCGATCCTCACCCCTTGCTAGGCCCGAGGTCCTTTTCTATCTTTGGTAGAACCGGAAGCAGCCCCTCTACCTTAGGTAGGGGTAGGGAAGTCTATGTCTCAACCTCCCCCATACACAGTGGAAGACGCTATTGGGACCCATAACCCGTGGAAGACGGTATTGGGAGTTACTTTACTTTTTTTTTCTACACTTCTCTGCCGAGAGATGCATTACAAATCTCTGTAGGTATCTTTTATTCATTCATGCATATTTGACCAATGAATAAGTCACTATTTTTGTGATATGTTATTGTATACTAGAGATCAAGGGTATCTTGATTTTTCTTTGTTTTAGTGGCTCTTTTCTTTATCAGGTTGGATTTTCATGTCTATAAGATTAGTTTTCGTAAATAACTGAATGTTGTTACTGCAGTACTCAAGGGATCTATCCGTAAAGAGGAAGAAAATTGGAATATGGTGCACGCGCGTGAAAGTAAGACTATATGGTCCAAATATCGAATATGTTATCAATCGTGATAGCTAGGGAACTGCAGGTTAGTATCTGTGTTTTAATACTAAATTCAGACTATATTTTCCCGTACGTGTCTTGTAGAGGTGGCAAAATGTGCCCAAAAGCAAAAAGATGGGTAAAATGGGCACATTTTTAGAAGATTTGGGCACATTTAGCCCCCTTCCTTTTTTTGAATTGGGCACATATAGCCCATTGAAAACTTAAATGGGCACTAGCGGGCACGTTTTTTTTTTCTCAATTGTAGAACATTACAATCGTTTTAAATAATTTTTTTTTTATATAATATATTTGAGTTTTTAAAAATAAATAAAATATTACGTTTAAGGAATTTATTTCGTCTTTTTAGGTATTATTTTAAGCAATTTGTATAACATGTGCCCGTTTGGCCCGTGCCCGTTTAAGCCCGTGCCCATTCTAGCCCGTGCCCGTTTTAGCCCGTGCCGGTGCCCGCCCGTTTTGCCACCTCTAGTGTCTTGTATCAAATTTCATTACCTCACGATATATACAAAAACCCTGATTTGTTTACGTATTATTTTTCCTCGTTTCATTAGACTATCTTCTTCTGCAATAATTATAATCATATTTCACATATAGGAGTAGGCCAAAGATGGCAGCTGAAATTGCAAAACAGCTCAAGAGCTTCCATCAGGTAGATGTTCCAGGATCTACAATATTCCTCTTCTTGCTAATGGTTTTTCTGTTCATTACAGCTTCCAACAACATTAATGGATTTGGACCATGATCAGAGCCCATTAATATTCAAGCAAGTCTAGTCTGTATTGATCTTTCACCAGGATATGGAGGTCCTTAAAAGCAAGCTTATCTTCTCTTAAGAAGAAAATGGTCAAAAATCCAAGACAAAAGACAAATATATTGATAGGCACATGTATTACCTGAATTCCGATACCCCCAAACGCTTAAAGTTGATCACCTTTTTGCAGGGAATTGATAATAAATAAAATAGATGCAACACATGCTCAAGCCAATTTAGGCATCAACTTCCAATACTATTACAGTTTTTTCGAAAGAAAGGTTGTAACATAATCAGATGAGTCTAAGATGCTGAGAGTGGATTACTTGTAGAAATCAAAGTCAGTGTCGGGCTTCTTTACGTTGGTCCTGTATCCCTTCTCGAAGTCCTTGGGAAGAATAACATATCTGTTCTTGCGCACTGCATGCATGCCTGCTTCTTGACAAATTGCTGATATCTGTATGTAACATTAAGGATCAAATAATGCAAAAGAGATGGGACCCGTAAACACTCTAGTAAGAAAAAACACCTCAGCAGCACTAATCTTGTCTGGTCGAGAAACATAATCTTCCAAGTCAACTTCATCACTGAGATTCATTTTAGCAGTGCATACCTACACAACAAATCTCATCTTAGGACCACCTTACAACAATAATGCATAAAATAGAAAGTCGAAAAATAGGACCAAATTGTATTATAATGCCATTGCTTGTAATATGTAACTTTTTCTAGCTGCTTGCTAGTTTTCTTTATATAATTTTTGCTGTTAAAAAAAAGTATTATAATGCCATGTGAAGAAGAAAAGAAAACATGCAACAATGGTGGTAATTTAAACCCATACACTTTTAGAATGGCACGAATCGTATTAGGTTTTATCTACAGCAGTTTTATTGAGAATATTAAGACTGATATTCAAATAATCTAATTTTCTCACTCATATTTACAAATTAGTAACTTAAGGAAAATACAATTTTTCGCAGAAGTGCTCCAGGACACTTGTCTCAACCTGAATCTAAAGTATTACACATGTTGATGCAAACACTTTTTGACCCATTACCCAAACCACCCACTTTGCCAATACTAATCAGGACATCCACAAGTAATCAGAAATAGACAGAAGTTGGGTGCTTCAGAGGACGAAATTAGATAAGATAGGGGAGAGAATGGGATGCTAGAATTACACCTGAAAAACAAGCCTCTTTTGTCTTCTATCCGGCAAAGGGAACTCGATCTTACGGTCAAGCCTGCCAGGACGTAGAAGTGCGGGATCCAATGTATCAGCCCGGTTAGTTGCCATTATGACTTTCACATTTACTGTCTGGTCAAATCCATCCATCTAAACAAATTAAAGCAAATTCAAGATTTTGTAAGTTCCCACTGATATATATTGAGAAAGAACAATGTAATATAGTTCCACAACCCTTTTCATAGGCTTAATTCTTTAGCTCACCTGATTTAAAAGTTCCATTAGAATTCGTTGCACTTCTCTATCAGCTCCAGTCTGAGCATCAAATCTGGCAGTAGCTATTGCATCTACCTCATCAATAAATATGATTGCAGGCGCATTTTCTTTGGCAAGTCGGAAGACATCACGAACCATTCGCGGGCCCTACATCAATCATGAAATATTTAAGAGACTAAAGTTGACCGAGTCACGTTTGTGTAATGGCAAGCACGTATTACGTCACATTTGTGGTGTCCATAAATTAGAAAATGTTTTACAACCATTATGTTGGTTCAATGGTATAGCTTGCAGCTTTTTGCATTAGCAATACACGACAACCTGCCCATGGAAACGTAAGAAAAGAAATGCCTAGAAGCACCCTAGAAGCATACCTCGCCCAAATACTTCTGAACAAATTCTGAGCCAACTACTCTGATAAAAGCTGCTGTAGTATGGTTTGCCACGGCTTTGGCAAGCATGGTCTTTCCGGTTCCCGGTGGACCATAGAGCAAAACACCACGAGGAGGGTCTATTCCTATCTGCTTGTACAACTCGTGATGAGTCAAAGGTAACTCAACAGCTTCACGTATTTCCTGCTTTTGAATGTCACAGCCTCCAATATCCTAGCAAAGTTACAGAGACATTGAAAATAGTTACTAAAACAACTGATTAGGGGATAAAAGTCATACCCCATAGCTTGTTTTCATTCAACTAATAATCAACCTTAAGTACACCACAAGCAGCAAGGTGATTGGCTAACAAAATCTCATTATAAGACATAGTTATATTACGTTGACTTATGATCGAAAAATACAGATTGGAATTGAATGGTATAAACTTCCATGAATTCCATGTTATTTATCAACTATCCTGATTGACCTCCCAAACACTTTCCTTAATCAGAAAATTTTGATATTTTAGCAGAGTTACATAGGTATGAAAGACAGAAGCTAATGAATGGCAGTTCCCGAGATCTATCAAGGTTAAGAAACATACATTTCTAATTAAATTCAATAAGCTTGAACTTCGTCCACTATTATAGTATAATTCAGCGGCTTGGCCAACCACAAGATGCCAGCGTTTTACTAATTAGTATCAGAAAACTGAATTTTTTAGGCTCTTTGCTACAGAAAAAACAAATCTAAGGTGACAATTTATGGACAATGGTTGAAGTATAAGTGTAACATGCATGTCTGTAATACTGTTTTGTTGTTATTCTTTTAGTTAAGGGGAGTATAAGCATATGTAATTCTTTTAGTTATCAGACTACAAATATCACCTGCTTTAACGGACACAACAATCGGCTATTTCAAAGAAAGGCACACATTCTTAAATAGCATATTCACAAAGGTTTTCTGCAAAAAAACATATCTTTTGAACTTTTGGGAAAATAAAATCATAATAGCTACCAATTGATTGATGTTTAGAATGTGTGCCTGATTCAGTTAATCGAAGATGATATTTACATTTACAGAAAGTCTAGTCAATCATATCCGTTGTCATTCTACCCCATACCAAATCCGATACCCATTGCCATTCCTAGCAACAAACCAAACGGGCCCTTAATCTCCTCCAAAATGCAATCCCATGCACCCTTTTACTTCCAAGGTAATCCACTATAGCTTGTGTACAAGATACAAACCTAAATAATGCTAACACAGCGACCGGCACTTTAAATACTAAATACTAAACTGACGTATTTATCAATAACCAAAGGGCATTAACAATTATACCTTGCTACATGTATATTATTGACGAAGATTTAAACACTCACATTCACCATTTCATTAGTTTAATTTGTATCCGATAATATAAGTAATCAGATAGAGTTCATCAACTAACTAAAAAACTATACCCTAGAAGTATAACAATAATCCATAATAGTTTAAATTGGTTTTCACCAAACCGTAAAAAGAATTCAAAAAACTTAATATTCGAGGAATAGTAAAATCACTCACATTATACGTAACATCCGGTTTCTCAGACTGACTAAGAAGCGAAAAACTAGAATCAGCCTCCGGTGGCAACACCTCAACAAGCGCATGCGAATGCTTGTGCAAAGCAACAGGCGCCGAGGGTTTCAGCATCTCACGATTAACAGTACTAGAAACATTAACATAGTAATTTTGTCCATTAGTTGAGCCAACAATGCCATAGTTGTCATCAATCATCTCCAAAAACTGACCGATCTCAAGTGGGACAGATTGAATCCGCTTAACATCCTCTTGCGACCTCAGTTCTTCATGTTTCAAATTTTTTTGCTCCTCTTTGACGTAATCTTGTTGGATATCGACAAACTGGACATCGTGGTAAGAGGTTTTGAGGACAGTGTAATCATCGTCTTTGGGTAACGACGATGATAGTGAGGAGTTAGGGTGAAGAACCATCGTTGCAGCCATTGGTGCTGGTGTGAAGAGATCGAAGTAAATAAGTAATGTTTATGATTTCTTGAGGAACAGTCTATCGCATGCAGAAAGTTGAAGAAGGATTTTTCTTTGGGTTTGTTTTTTCATAAGTCGATCTTGTATAGCAAACGTATTTATAGTATCATCATTAAGTTTGTGTGATACGATATGGTTTGCTTTTTATAAATTTTAGAATTACGCTTAGTTAAGCCCGAATACTATCTTCAAAAGTATGGACTTAACCTAAGCTCGCTTGGCCCAATACCATCTTCATCTACTTCTTTTTATATCTTTTAATTACAGTATTATTATTATTATTATATAATATAAAACAAAACCCCTAGTGGGAATTTTTATTTCAAAAAAATCAAATCATACCTTATTTATTAATACTTTTTTAATTATTGTTTATTAATTTTATAAGTGTTTTTAATTAAAAAGTCTAAATATTTCCTTATTTGGCAAAAGTATTTGTAAATTCGGTTTTTTAAGAAAATTTGAGCTAAAAAACACATGTGTCAAAAATTAAAAGATTAAAACTTATGAGGAGGCGGGGTAATCTAAAAATATTGAAGGGCTTACGATGTAATTTGAAACTAAACAAAAAACCCAATTCTATCCCAAAGCCTAAATCAAATTCACTGGAGTTCCTAACCCTAAATCATACCAATTCACTGAGTATGTTATACTTCCCAAAACCTAAAAGAGAAACCCTAATTCGATTTTCGTTAATCATAAATTGTGGAATAAGGATTTATATTTTAATTGTTGGTTTGGTTTAGGGTTCTTTTCACCTTAATTTTGTGTTTTTTTTGGAAGATCAACAGTTCACTGATAAAGAAAGGTACAATTTTGTGTAACCTTGCTATCATATTTTTTAGTTGTTATTTGTTTATATGTAATTTGATTGTTTTATTGTTCCATATACGCTAGATTATATGATTATGTAATCGTCAAAGGAAGAATGAGGTCTTTTGAGATAAGTTGATCCAAATACATAGAAATTGTTTTGTGGTTTCACTATGCATAAGAGTTGGAGTAGTTTTTTTAGGCATTGATTAACTGTTTCAGTTCGCGGGTCGATATCAGTAAAGTAGTTATCAGGGGAAGGCGATGTGGTAATGCTTTCGAGTTTTGTGCAGGAGGGGTTTACGGAGGCCGTGTAGAGGTCCAGGTGTGAATTTAAGCTTTTGTTTATGTGTTTGCACTCATATATGGGACGATCATGGTACGCAACGGTTCTAAATGTCATTTGTTCAGGATTCAAGGAGACAACCAAACCAGTCATTTTTTTATGAGCTGGTCAGTTTTACAGTTCCGGTTTCACTATTACATGTTAATTTTCCTTATTATATGCCGAGACTATATAATACACTTTATAAGTAGAATTTCTCCTTGCTCCTTTTGGTATTATTACAAACACCTGATATTATTTTGACTTTTTCACTACATAAGTTTTCTTGATCCTTAGTGCTAATTATATGGACGGCTAAGACCTAAGACAAAAGCTTTACCATCAATGAATATCAAAGTCATATCAAAGGCCTGAGTTGTTTTTTTATTTTATTTTTTTTTAATTTAAAAATTTTTTTTTTTGGGAACGACAAGTTAAGTATTTTATCGGTGACCGATTTTGCACATCTAACATGTACTATTTAATTTCGGGCCGGGGGGGAGGGTACCAGCGTTGGTTCTTTGTAAGGTGGTTGGTGTTAGGTATTTGGGATATTGAGAATGATGAGGTTTATGCGTAGGTCCGTTAAGAAATGGGGATGGGGAGGTTGATGATGGGGTAACGGGTGGCAGGGATAATGGGAATCAGTATGGGTGTTTTGATAAGTTGTCATCGTTTGCTAAAACGTTGACTCAATCTGATGCAAATAATGGTGGGGGTTTAGTGTGCCTAGGTATTGTGTCCAAGCTGATCCCACTTTCAGACTGTGGAAGCTAAAGACTTTCATGTTGAGATTTGGAAGTTTAGGCATATATATTGGGGAACGCCTAGGACACATCTTTTGGCGACTTGGTCGATAAGTTTTGTAAACCAGAAGAAATTATTCATTGGTGATTCTATCGTATTGTGAGGACCGAGAATGGGGAGATTTGTGTTGGGATTACACGGACTAAGTGAGGGGGCGTCGATGGTCCTGAATCTCCGTCTGGTTGGCTGCTTTATTCTATGGGGCGTTCTCTTCTTACTTGTGTGAAAATGAGAATAAGTTGATTAGAAGTGATAGTAATAGGAATATGAATATTGATTATGATGAAGGGGAAAATGAGGCATGAAGACGTTATCAAAGCGACATCCCTTGCAGCTAATGGGCAGACATTTGAATTTGCTTATTACCCACGTGCATGCACTATGGATTTTTGTCTTAAGGCTTCAACTTTGATTGCGTTGCTGAATAATAAGAGGTGCGTTGGAATGAGGTTCAAAATGGCTTTTGAAACAGAGGAAGTATAAGCTGGTTCATGGGAACTGTATCGTCTGTTGAAGTTGTTGACCTGTTTAACTGGTCTAATTCTCCATGGCATCTTCTACAGGTAACAAATATATTTGAAAAAGCTCTTTATAATCTTATGTCTATAATAAAGGAATAAAGTGTCTCATGCACTGCATTCCGGTAACATTGTTGGATCGATTTGTTGAATAGAGTATGTCTGCCATAGTTTCTCTAAAAGACAGGCCTGATTTTTCATTTATGGTTTCCTTGAAATGTTATTGCCGACTTCGTTTGTTAAGCATCATAATGTAACACTTTGCAACATTTCTCACTCTTATATATAGTGTTCCCCTGATTTTTGATGATGCAAATCATGCCATAACTGTATCGCCACCCTTATGAGTTTTACTGATTGTTAAATTGATAGATTACGCTTAGTGTTATTGAACCTGACTGAACCCCATGATGCACTATGTTTATATTTGTTTTTTCTCGCCACAACCCAAAGAAAAGATAAAATCTACCTAAGCTTAGTCCTAGGGTGCCGCTTCCACTCTAATCCGATAGAAGTAGTATCGAAAGGAAAAAACAACAGATTAAGAATGTTTGTATAAAGAAAAGTATTAATTTGCTTATCGATTGTATGCATATTAGTTTTATAGAAGTTTTTGGAGTTGATCTATATTTTCACTTTGTTCAATCCAACAAATTCTCAGCACCCTATTAAAACTACTGAAGAACCAAAACCAAAATTCACATGAAAGGTTATGATAGTACATGGCTATACTTTCTGTTTCAGTTTTTATTTTTGAAAGATTTTTGGTATTCGATTGGTTACTAACAACATCTTAGGAACAAGATTAATGTAAGTATCTTTTTAAAGGTCATAATTCACCTATTTTGATAATGATATGTTGGTTTTATTCTAATCTTATAATTGATTGAATCTAATACGTTTTGGATCATCGATAAGAGATCGTAGCGAGAAGATATTGATTCTTGCGGATAATACAGAGAATTTTCACTTACTAAATGTGATTCGCTCTTTATGAAGCTCCAAATATTTGAATATGGGAATGTCCTATTTTTTTTTCCTGTGGTTGATAGTACGAGTGGGCTTGATACATCCGTTATATGCATGAATGGTACTTCCTTCACCAGAACTCAAACTTCCATACCATCCAATTAATGTGGAGTTGAGTGAAGAAATATGAATTACAATTTACAAGCATATTTCTTGTCAGTTATGGCTTCGAGAACTAATCTCAGGATTCCGACCACTACATATAACAATTTAAGGATTCAGTCTGTTATGGCTTCGAGAACTAAATATCGAAATCGTGATGATGTCGACGCAGCAGCATTGCAACAATAGCAGTCCGTAGGTGTATGTAACAATGTTATGTTGTACTCATCTTTTATTATTTAAGCAAATACGTTGCGTCTGGCCATATTTTTTAATTTAGAAGTGATATGGATTGTATAGATTTTGGAATGTTAATTCAAAAGTAAGGCATGTGTTTAAAGTATGATTATCTGAATGAAAATTATGTTCCTCAAAATGAATTAACATTTGGTATTTTAAGGCATGAATATGGGAAACATGAATATGGAAAGTATGACGCTTCAAAATCGTTTTTTTTTTATCTTGTGAAAACCATAAGGATATTGATGGCTTGGGTGAACAAGTCTGATTCAGGAGCTGATGATATTGCTAAAAGATGGTTCGGACTTCATGCAACTAAGATTATTTTTTTATGGTTTTCAATCTTATTGTATTTATGTTTTTTTTAGTGAGTGAGTATTTTTTGGTGGAGTATTTTGTGGGACTTACAAAGTGTATGGTTTTTTTGTTGGGAGGGTGTTTTAATTATTGGTGTGTTATTGGGCGGATAGTGAGATGACACTAAAGTGACAGACGAATAACGTGTTTTTTGTCGCTCCCAAACCGAACACTCTTAGACGTAGCAAGATGGCGCTATTAAAGGTATCATGATAGCCAACTGTAGTAATAAAAAACCAACATCTAAATAGAATTTGTAACATTTAAATTCTTAAATTAACACAAATAAACGCTTATGATATGAAAAACTAATCTCTTATATAATACTCCCTCCGTCCCTAAATAAATGTCCAATATTGACTTTCAAAGTCATTTTTTTTATTAACTTTGACTATAAATTATTTTGTTTGTGTTATGCAATACTTGATGAAAATTATACTAATAAAAATACATTTAAAACTCAATCCATTCATATATTTTGCATCAAGTATTACATAACACAAACAAAATAATTTAAGGTCAAAGTTGAATAACAAAGACTTAAAAAGTCAATAGTGGACATTTATTTAGGGACGGAGGGAGTACTAAAAGATTTTAAAAAAGTGTCAAAGAAATATTGATATAATTGAAATTGGGCTAATAAGAGATTTCCATTTTAAAATACACGGGCTAAAATTTGTTTTTGAGTAAAAAAAACTTAAAAAAGATATGTGACGATTTTGTTAGAAAAACCTAAAAAAAAAAAAAAAAAAAAAAAAAAAAGGTGGTAATAAGAAAAACTTTAGTTGTTGAAAATTTATAGTTAGAATTCAAAAGTTGATAAATCTATAGACATTGTAAATTAGTGTTCTTTATTGTCTATAGAAATCTAAAAGATGTTATACTAGCTAAACTAACAATAATAATATCATAACCCAACCATCAATATCCAATAGAAGATTAAACTATTAGTTTACCAAAATTATCGATGCAAAAACATAACAAACTATTGGTTTATAAAGTTTTGTAATTAAAATTAAAAAAAAAAATATATATATATATATATATATATACACACACAACTTGGTATTTAGAGATTAAGTTAAATTTTAGGCTTACTTATCACATTCTAGGCATGGTAGAATTTTAGAATTTATCCTTGTAGAATTTTAGAATTTATCACTCCAAAGAATCAAACCTTTACAAAGCATGCTATTAGGACTGGACTCGGTTTAATTTTCCATAAATTCATATGTTCCTTTGATTATACTTATTCTTAGGTATGCCATTACCTGATGTCAATGCCACATAAGTATTTTTGACTTTGTACATTTTCTTAGATGGTTTGAGCTTCATTATGGACTTTGCATATTCAGCAAGACATAACTGTCAAAATGTAGTCTGCGATTTACTCATCATTTTTGGTTGCATACACCGCTTTGTAAAGGCTATCCACTACATTGCACAACAACGCCATAGCACATATGGTTGTGAACAAACAACAGCAACAAATCCAGCCGGAGTATGAGCTTAAAAAAGCATATATGGTGGTGCAGACAAAAAAAAGTGTATATATCACCTTATAGGGCTTATGGAACTTAAAAACAACATACTATATAGTATATACTATAAGCTTATCCATATTTTTGGCAACCAAATTGCTAGAGATAGGAATGTGCCCAGTGCATATACCATGTTGCTATGGAATGCGTTAAACTAGAGCTGATTAACTATACTTACAAAATACTAATAAGTTAGAACAAAGAATACCTGAAAGATAGACTCCCCTTTCAATCCAAGTAGTTTCTCTGAATAGCAGCTTATTGACTTATTGACAAGGCCTCTGCAATAATCTCCATAGCTTAAGTTGCTGACTCGAACGTTTCGAGTTGCAAAAGTTCAGGAAACTACTTAATACGATTAACCACATTCTGCCAGATAAAAATTACAAATCAGAAGCGGGAAAAAAGGAATGTCCATTAATTAACAACACACATGGACACATGACAGAGTGGCAACACACGCCCCCTTATATATTGTTACGTGCGCGCGCACGCACACACGAATCAAAATTAAAATTGTATATAGTATATGATACCTAAACACTTTGTAGGCCATTAGATGCTTCAGTAGTAAGGTGTAGATTTACTGCTAAAATTGTCATATGTCGGACTGAATTCTCAGTGGGTTAATACTTAGCATTTCTTTTTGAAAGGGTTTTCAAAGTCAAAGAGCAAAGAAAACCCTACTATACAAAGCAACTCCCACAAACAAGATGAAGAATCTTGAGATTTGTGCAGTCGTCCTGCTTTTATGGTCGTGATAGAACAGAAGATTATGGAAACCATATATGAGAATTTAAGTGTTATCATATTTGGTGAAACAAGGTGTGGTAACACTACCCAAGTTCCTCGGGTGAGCTTATTTAGGTTTGTTGGAACTTTTGAATGTATTGCTTCAGATATTTCTTTTAATCATTTTTGCCCTCATCTTGCAGTTTTTAAAGTGGTATGATTGGTGTTACACAACCACATTGTGTGGTTGTGCTAGAAACATCAAGATGTGTTGTATATGAGCTCGATCTTGGTCTATATAATTGGTATTATTTCGTGTGGCGTATCAGCTCTTAGTGTTGTCGGGACACTTTTACCTCTTAATCGGAGAGGGCGAAAACTTGACCATATTATTGTTTGACAATACCATTCTAGAGTGTAGTTATACCATTAGTACTGAGTCCCTCTATCATATAAAAAAGTTAATACTTATATTACTAAACTGGCATGATTAAGGTTCATGATATATTCTTAGCGGTTCATGGTATAACCTTGATTCAAGAACGGCTCATGAATACTGTAAAGTTGGTTTTTAGATATGATTGCATTTCTTGGTGATGACCCCCTCAACATGATTGTATTTTTATAATAATAATAATAATAATAGCATTTGATTTATATTTTAGAGATGCATATAGCTAAGTATAAAATAGTGTACTATCGGGTCAAATTGGTTATAATCAACATTTTGGTTTTTTAATATATAAAAATATGTTATTTAAGAATACTCTTCATTGTATAATACAAAATAAAAAACCACAAATAAAACCAAATATATATATATATATATATATATATATATATATATATATATATATATATATATATATATATATATTTGTTTTTAATAAATAAAAATAAATTATTCAAAAATTTAAAAAAACCTCGCGCGTGCGCGGGCATTATAACTAGTTTGAAACTACAGTAAAACCTTTATAAAGTAATAATTGATAAATTCATAAATTCGATAAAATTAATAATTTGTCCGATCTCAACTTGAGACAATTTAACTCTAACTTTAGGTTGTGTTTGTATAAATTATATTTCTCAGGGGTCTTATGGAACTTTGGGCTAGATAAGCACAAGTTTGCATCTAGGGTTTGGCATCTCTCATTCAATCTTCACACACACAAGTTTTCTCTCTCTAGTTCGCTTGGGTTGATAATCTTCTTCTGGGTTTTTAGTTGTTAAGTTGGTTTCATTGTTTACATCAAGATCTATTTGGTCTTGATTGTAGTATTGGTTTAGTTTCTGGGTTTATGTTTGGTTATTGGGTTAGTGTGTGAGTTATTGTAGACAGCACCTATTAGAGGGACTGTCATCTTCTTTCTTGTATTGTAAGGCTTGCATCCGTGTTGGAGACAAGTCAACTGTGTATATTGTTATAATAAAGTTAAAGATCACCAAAGGGTGGTTGGTTGGGTGATTAAAGGTGTTGTTAGTTGTTTTGATATCATTTTAACACTTCGGATAAAAAAAATTATAATAACGTGCACAATGATACACAATTTGACCTTCAATTTATAACTATAAATAGTTGTTGATATTTGAAAAGATAAAACTTAACTTGATTAAATTAAATAAAAAACTAAAACTATAATTAATATTGTGTCGAAAATAAAAAGTAAATTAAAGATTAAAATGGTAACGCATATTGTTACAATCAATTATAGATTTTTTTACAAAAATTTTAGATCTTAGAAAGCATTTGATAAATTGGAAAACTAAACAAAATAATTTACATGAAAATACAAATTATATAAATGAGATGAAATCATGTAACATTTACATATTGAATCAATTCATTATGACACTTTTACACTCGTAAGGCAATAAGCAGCTAAATACATCAAAATCTTATTGGACTTTTAGACTAATAAGGCAATGATATCAACAACATTCACTAAAGAGCCACATAAATCATAATTGCTAGACCCTAGCATCATCTGAAGCAGAAGTATCCTCCAAAACCAGTCACACGTTGCACCCAAATGGTAATTGAGTTTACCATATATTAGTTTCTTCCAATATCTCAAAAGCACCATAGGATTCATAACCATAATTGAAAAGCTAATGTTTTAATGTTTATCAATGAGCTAAGAATGAAAGTTACTAAAGGATGCAACACTATATAACTAAGCGAATCATGCAATTGATATTGTTACTTAATTCACAATATAAGTGAGGGGTCAAAGACTCAAAGGTAGTCAGGTTCCATACATTCATGACAAAGTGAATGTTCGTACATAAAATTTAATGCACGACTAGCCACCTAATATTGCATCATATCATGCAAAGGCAGGGGTTATTCATTAGGGGGCTATATTTTTAGATATATCCCCAATATATTTTTTGTTTTTTTTTTATTTTTTTTTTATTTTTATAATTTTTTTTATATCAAAAAGCTATAAACCTGAAAATGCGGAACAGTAAATATAAAGTTTAATACGTCAAACGCTTAAAACTGTCAGAAATACAGAACAGAAACTGACAAAAAACTGTGCTGTATTAAAAAAATGAGGGACAAAAGGAATATTCCCCTATGATTTGACATCATAGGTATTAATAGTATGACCCCATGCAAAAAGTGAGTATCATTGACACATATATCATGATCACTTTAAACAATTTATTAAACAAAACAAAAAAATAATAATAATAAATAAATAAAAATAAATAAATAAATAAATAAATAAATAATACCTCTTAAGGATATGCCTGCCAATATGATTGGTCTATGTATCAAAACAATTGGTTGATTTTAAGATCGAGAAAAGTATCATGTCATACGCTTAAGTATAATTTTAGGTTCATTTTAGGGCTATACATCCTAAGAGTTCACGATACGGTGGCACCATAGGCTTATGGCGTGATAATTAACACCGCTGCTCGCGTTATAGGTGGTGGCGTTATGGCCACCAGCCACGTTATCCATGTCTTATTTGTTTTTTGTTTTTTTCTTTTGATTTTTAATTAGGTTTGTATTTGTGTTTGAGTTTTTGTGGTATGTGTTTGTGTTTTTTTGTCTACACCTCGAGAGGTGAAGATGAAACTTGAAGTTTTTTAATTTTTAATTTTTTTTTCCCACTTTTAGTTAGAATTGGTTGTACTAATTTTTAATCCTCGTTGGTTAAGCTTTTATATCGTTAGTTTTTATTAGGTTTGCGTTGTTAGTCTTTTGATTTTTTTTCTTACATAATTAGTCTTTTAAAATGTATAAATACGGTAAGCTATTTTATTAAAATTATGTAATATTTTTTTTACCTGAGTTTCTGACTCGATATTGCGAGCCGACTATTCACAAGACGACATTAATGTTTTAATTTTTACAGTTTGCTTTATTTAAAAAATGAAAAATAAAAAATTATGAGGCCCGAAATGTCGTAGAAATTAAGTGATGAGAGAGTGATTCTTAGTTGATCTATAGGTTCTGAGTTATAGAATGAAAATCTCACGTAACATCACTTTTTGCTATAAACGAACGTACAGCTACACACCTCATTTTGTGAGTAAAATCCGACGAATAGTTTTTTCTAATGCTCGTTTAGAGTTAAATAAATAAAAATACAGAACTATAGTCTATGGCCCCGTGATTTGGGCCTCAATATAGATTTATATACTAAAGGTATTTAATAGGCTTATGGTCCATATTGTGTACGAACTATCCAGTATCCACTGTTGTTTAATGGACCTTGCCCATTAAAATACTTCATATACTTGAAATTTGAAAACATGTGTAAAACATGCTATTCACAATAATTTAATTTAGTAGATATGAACTAAAAATATATTCGAGACTCGCGAAATCAGTTGTGCATTTGCTTTCCATACGAAAAAGTAAAATTTCCCCCTCCAGAATAATGTTGAATGTTGGATGCAAAAGGTTAATAACTGATATCTCGAACCGGCCTATAATCGGCTGTCTTTTCATATTGTGGTGGACATACATTACTCACTCAGCGGCTGTGGCTATGGGGGTGCTAAACTCATTTGGTAATGGGTGAGAGCATCTTTGCATCCAACAAGCACATGAATAATGTTGAATGTTGATGATATATTGGTTTAAGTTTTTATTATAGAGTATTCGGTGAATAAATTTAGTTGATAAACTTTATGTATGAACATGAAACGCATGGATGCTAAGATTTACTACTCCAAGCCTATATGTACCATGAAAATAGAACTTTAAGCATATAAAACAGAAACATCATACGCAAGGAATATGAATATAGAGTATGCTTAAGTATGAAAGGAAAATGATGGTTATGTCAAAAACTCATGCCTAAAATAATGTCTAAAAGTTTTATGAAAATACTGGCAAATTCAAAGGTGACAAAGATAGATAAAATCATCATGACTCGAGTCACTATTAATATGAATCATTGAATTGTGAGTGCATTTACTCATAAGATGGGAAGGTATGGTGATATACTATAATCTCTTCATCACTACCACCTCAGCGCCACATCAGGATCTCACTTCTCGACACTAACCACAACAAACCTCCCCCCACTCATAACAAACACCAACCTCTTTATTTGAGGCCCACAACTACCACTTTATTTTTATATTCAATTTTCCAAATAAACTAAATTCATTTCATTCAAAATAAAAATACAATACATAAAACAATAATAATAAAAATAAATATGATATGAAAAAAAACGCCACGAGTAAAAAAAAAATACAACACATACTAATGGATCGGATCTTCGACATCCCACTTCGGGTAATTTTTCAAAATCTCCCAAACGTGAACATACTTGAACTCCTTTCCACCAAATTGTTGCTGAAAGTTTAGTTTCGCATTCTCGAGATGAGTGTGGTTATTTTGACCACTTCGACGCTGCAAATGTTTGTAAATCGCGTTAAATTTTCTGCAATCGACGTTAATCCTCGTCCATTTACCCGTGATTGAATTTTTGGTACGATTGTCATCGGTAGTCTGATCATTGAACATCTCCATAACGTCGTTCCAAAAAATATTTTCGGAACGGTTATTTTCCATATCTAGAGCTTGCGAAATTTCTATCCAAACTTGCGCAAGCAACATTTCTTCAGACTTGTTCCACTTCGGATTTTGAGACATTGTGTTTTTTTTGAATTGATGTAGATGTGAAAAAACGGTGGTTATAGTTTGTTATTTAAATGGGTGGTTTTCAAATTCAAATTTAAAATTCAAATTCAAATTCAAATTCAAATTCAAAACGGTAAAAATTTTGAGCGGGGTAATTCAAATTCAAATTTTAAATTCAAACGGTATAGTTTTGAGCGGGATTATATGAGCTTATATATACAACCCTACCAGTCACAAGTTACACACACAACTCATACAATTCACACACAAAAATGTCTCGCAAAGATTTTTCTCAGCAATTCCCAAGTCCATAAAAGCTGACGGAAACAAGCTTTTCAACTTCACCGCAGTTTCCTCCAACTAGCTTTTCAACTTCACCACAGTTTCCTCCAACTAGCTTTCCACCTGAACTTGAAGTTTACTCAATACCACCTGAAAATGTCTTTCCGGTGGGTCTTGAAAACATCCCAATTGTTCCAACTCCACCTGTGAACAGTCCACAGGTGGATCTTCAAAACAACCCCCACGGGTTAAGTGAGGCTTCCCTTCGTCAACTAGAACAAGATATTTAAAATGGTAGGGAGATTATGGAAGAGCAGGCACGTGAGGAAGCTGCTCGTCGTGAGCAAGAAGCAAGGGAAGCTCAGTATCTTCAAGACAACTACTTCGACATAATGGAGACTCGGCTCTTTAATGGCGAGTTTAATTCCCCTTCAAGTTCTGAGGGTTGGGTCTCAGATGATTCGTTTTTTTAAGTTTTAGTAGTTTTATTTCCATCAGTATGCGTTGTAGTTTTTTATGTTTAAGCGTATTATGTATTTCATGTTTTCAGTTAATTGTTCAAGTTTCAATTTATGTTTTTCATCATTTTTTTTCCTCTACGAACCTTTCAATCTATTCAAATAAACACCAGTGTTTTGAAAGGCTCAAGGTGCACTAAGGCGCAAAAGGGGGCAAGGAGCCTCGAGTCGAGGTGCATTCCAAGGCGCGAGATTCATGAATATGAGGCGCACTAAATACATTAAGTCTTTATAACGTATGTGAAAATTTATGTCGCTTGAATAACACAAAATAACATTAAAATACTTAATACATGGCACATAATGCCACATTTTCATGATAATATGTCATAAAGAAAATACTTAATGAAACAAAGTAACTTCTTAAAGAAAATTTCAATCAATAAAATTAACATAAATCAATTCAAATTTATAAATCATACAAATACTCACCCTATGACTTAAAAGGCCCATGTATATAACTTATAAGCCCCATTTATCTTATCTTAATATTTAGAAAAAGGGCCCAAAAACCCATTACATCTCCAAGGCGCAAAAATCCCTAAGGCGCAAAGGCGCAAAAATTTCCATGGCGCGTGATTTTTGTGGGATTCATGCATGTCGTGAGCCTCGATCTAAAAAAATCCCAAAGGCTAGAGCCTCGTGGGATTTAGAGCCTAGGCGCGCCTTAGGCGCGATTTTTAAAACTATGATAAACACTTCGCCCTATAAATACTCAACTAAAAAATCAATTTATAAAACGAAAAGAGAAGAAAAAATAAACAAATAAATAAATACACCTTCAACCTCGTCGTGCAGACGGCGAGCCATCCCACGGCGAGGCACGGCGAAAGGGGCCGGTGTGTTGGCGGCCGACGGCGAGCTGCCAACTCAGCCCCACGGCGAGTCACGAAATGCCATACCTTCCTCTCTAAGGGCAGTTTATGTGGACCCTTTTTATAGAGGGTTTTTAATAATTGCACGCATTAAAATGTTATATTGTTTGCATTGCGGTGTTATATTATGTGCTTTGCGGTTTGTACGGTTGACATATAAGGGGTTTATATAACATGACCCTTAATTATGGAGCAATGTTAAACTCACTTATAAATTCTACATAAAAAATCCACTCGCTGACGTGTCAGCGGGTGATTGGTGCATTTTATGACAGTTTCTCTCTTATCTATCTTATTAAACCATATTTGTGTGAATTTTGTGAGTGTGTCTAACATTTCTCTTAATCAGTAAATTAGACATCTTTATCATTGCTCAAAGTTTTAGACATACAAATAATCCAACTCCCAAATCACACTGGTATAAAATGAGAGCGGGATGGTGGCCATAGACGGAACTTGAACATTTTTTTTAGGAGGCCCGAATTTATTTTGGGAGGGACGAATCGGAGATTTGTTTGTAACCTCAACTAAATTACCTCTAAAACCTATGGTATTTACACTAGGTGCCGCAAATTTGGAAATGGGGGCGGGGCCCTCCCCTGCCCCTACATACTTCCGTCCGTGATTGCGCCTCTCGCTTAATTAGAGTAATCATATGAACTTATGAAGTATCCATTGTTGAAAACTTGTTTACTATAGTTAGTTGGCCGGTATCCATTGATGAAAATGCTAAACAACTTGCGTGCATTGGGGGTTTATTAATAATATGAAATACTAACATAATTAGTTGGCCCGAGTTGGCGAGTTCATTGACGACGGACAATGATCATCTTACATGGTTGTTGAAAGAGTGAGAGTAGCGTGTTATGCGTGTATCATGACTATGCCATGTTTAAAGAACGTCCAAATTCAAACTGCGAGAGAGGTGTGCATCTATCACGAGTATATCATGTTTAAAGAATGTACATGTTGTATGGCTATCCTAAACACAAGGACCACAAATACCAAGACACAATTTTTGCAACTTTTTTTTTTTTTTTTTGATGATTAATTTTTGCAACTTTCTAAAACTTGAAGAGAAGGAAGGAAAACGTATTAACCATTATTTTATACATAAATCATTTTGTACAATTTATGCAACACATCGCATAACACTAAATTGCACACATGATGGTGTGTGTGAAAAAAATGACAGCATATATCAATATCAACTCTCCAAAACAAAATGGTCAGACAATGCGTATAAGAATATAAATATTTTTGCTAATGACAGTCTTAAGGTTGTTGTTAACAAAATATAGTTTATTACAATATACGTAGTATTGTAAAAGGCGGTTTTGTTTTATGTGCATCCATATTTTTCAAGATAATATCCATTCTTTCTCGATGTTATCACTAAATCATTATCACGGATGTTTATGTACTCCCTGTGTCTCATATTAAATATTCATTTTAAATTTAAGATCAAATTTATAAAAGAAGTAAACATCAAGAGTACACAGCGGAAGACTTAAGATCATAACAAATAAATTAATTAACTGAAAGTATGCGTAACGTACCTCTTGCGAATATCAAATCCCTCGAGCAAAGCAAAACCACCCTCGAGCAAAGCAAACCAAAGAAGTACTTATTGGTGTAAGAATAATGTCTTACAACCACGTTCTTGTACACACGAATTAACCAAACGAATCAAGCGATTGCTAGATCTAACATAAGTCCTCGTTTAAGAAAAACGAAACCAAACTCCCTTACTTTGGGGTGTTCGGACGAAATATGGACTAGAGAGAGAGAGGAGAGATCTAGGGTTAATTCAATGCACAAGTGTATGAAACCCTAGAACCTACCCCTCCTTATATACTAGTAGGTAAACTTAGGGAACAAGTTTGTGAATTAGGCTTTGTTTAGCCCCTATGGCCGGCCACCAATGCAAGCCCAAAGCCCAATCCATAACTTTTCCAAGTTTTCCATTTCTAGTCCTTTCTCTTTCCATTTAACGGTCGTTAGTCATTTTTCCGTTAAATACTTAACGATCGTTAACCGACTTAATGTGCAATAATTAATCGTAAACATAAACATTAATTATTAACTTTAATTTCATTCGCTAATGTGTGCAATCCCGTGGTCACGAGTTCGAATCCGGACATTCACATGTTTGTAAATATATACATTTCCAACAGCCCCCACTTGGATATGTTTACAAAACGTGAAATGACATTGGTTAGCGTCTAGCAACACGCCAATGCCCCCGGTACAACTCGTGTATGGTTTTCTGGAGAAAACCAAGTTTTGATGATTCATCATCATATTCATCCTTTTGTTTCTAATACCATGTTAATAAGAATATGGATCTCACTCATTTCTTAATTAACTATTCTGTTTCTCGCTTTATGTGATTAATCAAGATTACCAATTCTTTCCTGAACATATTCCGAAGACCTTGGGCATGGCCATGCAAACATCTTAACAACCCTACGAGGGGCCCAGTAGTATTATACTTCAAAATAAATTTGAAGGAAACAAATCCCATTTTGACTACAAGCAGGATTCATAGATTTCGCAACACTTCTGAAAACAATCCTTATAACTACCAGCTACGATAGCATTAGATTGCTTCACAAAATGCACTACATCCATGACATATCTCTTGTATCTCAAGTCAGAGGATAAATATCCATGATATACATAATGACTAAGATCCATAAAGTATCATCATGTGGGTGGGATAAGTCCTATATTCAATTCATTGAATATCATCTGAATTAGTCATGCTACGCATCAATATACTTTCAAGTATATTCTAACTAATACTCAGATTTGTCTTAATTCAATATCATTCCCATGTTATTGATCGACAACGGACTATTTAGAATAACTTAAGTTATTCAAGAATTTAAACATGCAAATACAGGACACAATATTATAAATGAAATTAAACGTATACCGTACTTTAATTCATTATAAATAATAATTGTTTAACATCCTTTATCCAAATACTAAATAGATCAATGCATGATAATACTAGTTAATGAATTTTTGCCACAAGTCATGAAAATCATACTTGTTGACAAGGCATAATTTAAATTAACTTTGATCTATAGGAATTTTGAGAATACTTATTTCAAGAATTCAATAAGTGAATTTCTTGTATATGTTTACACATATTGTCATATCATTCCATAAGGTGCGTGATAACCTGAACCACCCTTTTATGACAATCATCTTTCAAAACTTTAAAGTTTTAAAGTATTCTTCATTCTTTAATGTATAATGCAACTATGCTCTTAGTTGAGCATAACTAGTCAACATGGTCATCATCAAGGATACCATGACTAGAATTGAGTGGCATCTCAATTATACCAAAGATCATTGTGTACAACAATATGCTCTTTAAACATCCGTAAACTTGAACAGTTATAGTGTAATGTTGGTGCCTACCAAAACTCAAGTTTGTTGGCAATGACAATTATGAAACAATTGTCATATAATCATCCATAGAATCTAGGAGCATCTCCAGATTGTGGAATGTGATTCTAAATCCAAACATATTTATTTAAAATATTTATTACACTAACAACTTTCAATGTTGTCAAATCATCTTGTAATCAAGCATGACACAACAACTTTATACATAACATGATGTTCATGATGAATCTTCAAGTTAAACTTTAAGATCTCATCTATCTTGTCAAAGATATGTATTCATCATGTTCTATTAGACTCATTTATTTACCGCATATGTTTATAATAATAAACATATATTCCAAGGTTATATATCTTATTTCCAAATCTTATAAACGAAGTTTCATTCCCAACTAAAATTTAATTTAAGTGGAATGTAGTTGCCCATACAACATATAAGATTTAAGAAAAAATAAATAATACTCCCACTAGCTTTCAGGAATACTAATGAGCAATCTTATTTTAATTATTAAATCAAACATGGATTTAATATTAAACATAAGAAACATCTCCTAGATGCTTGCATATATCCATTCATGGATTCTTGCAGTTTGTACATATCCAAGGATTATTTGAATTCATAAAACTTCTTTGTATTACTTATCGTCCTCGCAAAAGTAATTTCACAACAAAGAGTTATGACATTTATTGTCAAAATTTCATATCAATGAAACTAAGTATGACAATTATAATCTTTATACTTCTATTTAATGTATCTAGAAAGAATATTCAATCATAGTTAATTGCTTACATATGATTAATATTATTATCACTAGACATGCATTAAATATGTGTACAATATTGTCCATATGATTTCTACACAAAGATTTAAACCACTAGGGTTTCCACCCTTTGAAGAAACTCATTTTCATTATTAAGATAAATCAAGTATCTAAAGTTGATTATCTTTATGGACAACATCTCTACATTCATAGTATGATTGATTTTCCACAATTCAACATTTGGTAAATTTATCATTATGATTAACAGGCTTATCATGATCCTCAGAACTCATATTCCTCAGCATATTAAATATCTGAGATATCCTTACGGATCTATGAATGACAATTCCATCATATTAAGGTCTATCATTTTCATGTTTAGCCTCATCATGATATTTGCTAGTGCATTTTAGAAGATTATGTATTTTGTAATTCAATCTTTCAAGATCTAAACAAAACTCCCACTTGCCTTTAAAAATTTAAAGATTACCTTTAAATAGTTTAGCAAGTAGAGCAACAATACATTGTTCTCTTTTGGGATATTACAAAAAACATTTACAGTTCCTAACATTAGTTTGTTACAACTCACTCTATAAGTAGTTTAACAAATTCACAACTTCATTTATAAGACTTAATGTGATTCATCACATTCCATAAACAAATGGTGTCTTATTAATCTTCTAGGTTGGAGTCTTATTAAGTATATTCAATCTATACTCAATCTACTAACCTTGATAACTTTTTGAAGAAACTATAGTTATCTTGAATCAAATAATGCCAACAGATTTTGATTCTTCTAACAGAAAATACCATAAAACTATGGTATTTCCTTAGAATTAATATTGTAAGAAAATCTAACAATATTTTAGATAACCATCTACTCATTTGGCTTACCTATTTACCAACAAAGTAAAACTTAATGGTACAATAGAATTACCAAATCAATTGCATGCATTATAACACAAGTATTTTTGACCAAGTCAAAAGACATATTAGTTATAATCCCACTATACGTTATAAGTCATTGATCAACTCATTGACTTCATGCATATGTCTTAAAACACAGCAAGTTAACGTCTTACTTTATATTGTAAGTCTTGTATAAAAAGACTTCATGTTTGTGACTTTACAAAATCATAAACATTTATAATTAAAGTAATTATGAACACCTCATCGGGTTTCAATTCATATTTCAAGTTAATATTTACTACACATATTTAAGTCATTCAACGAATACTCAAATTCAAGGTAGTATTAGATTACTTCATTTAATTATGTCATTCCATGAAATGTTCCATGTAAGAAACTGCAGAATCATCCATGCTCGTTCTCACGACACGTGGATATTTTACCTTGGGCTACAATCTAGTTCACGTTCTCACGTAACATAAATTGTAACTACAAGTGTTTCTTAAATATTGAATGACATAAATATTTAAAATAAAGTAGTCTTTGTTATCATCTTGACACATGTTCTTAATAGGGCAATCATACATATATAAATGTATACTTCCTATTAGAACATTATTCTCTTACTTTACAGTCAAGAGAATCCTTTTAAATCATATTAATATGTGTTGTACCTTGCACACAATAAGATTTCTCCCACTTGTGCATGGAACAACATCATGTAGCATATAAACAACACGATACACGTTCGTTTATTTGATTAATATGATTTGTGTCATAGATATAACAAGTAGATGTAGAACTATATTGTTTAGTAAGGAAACGTATACGACTATCCTTAAAAACATAAGTGTCTACAATTGGAAAGTAATTATCTTTGAAGATAATCTGGGTTACTACACAGGAAATAAGGCTTGTAGCTCCCACCGAATTAGAAATCATTAAAACAACTTCTTATTCAAGAATGCAACACAAATGCTCCCACCGAATCTGACAACATTGTAAGTGTTGCATAACCAGTGAAAACAACTTGCTTGCTTTTACTTTCCTACACCTTTGAAGAACCATACGTAATCATTACTAAGGTACTAAAAGGTGTATTCTACTATATGAATGATAGGTTATCCATCAATGTTATTAACTCAAAAAATTGGGTATGCAATTTCTTCCTCAAGAGGTCTACCATCCACATACTGGTATGTAGTACCTTTAAAGGCTAAAGCAAAACAACTAGATAAAAATATGCTAGTTTGCCTTTTACCAATTTTTGCGGTAATTAGTCTAGCTTCTAATCTAGTAACTCATATACATGTTTTCCAGTTAACCAACATTCATGTTGTTACAAAGGATTCATTCACCAAATGAGGGTAATGAAATCTTTATGGAAAATAAGATGTGCAATTCATTGTTAAGAGTTACATTAGAATTTAGACAATTCAAATGTTCCTATTATGCCTTTCTCATTCATGAAAAGGAATAGGATTGAGTCTCATGCTTCTCCCATGGAAAAGAGACTTCGTTTGTCTTATCAGTAAATTATTCTCGATCAAACATTTGTTTTAATGCTAGAATGGATCAATTTACTAATCAAAGACTAAACCACGTTTACGGTTAAATGTTGCATTTATACATTCAAAAGAATTACAAAATTCAATTTTAGTATTTTCGATAATTAACCTTTTCAATAAACAATTAAATACCCAAGGTTCATATTCATATAACCAATTAATTATTATTGAAAACTAGGATCCAAATTGTCATAATTTCATCACGTCAGTTGATCTGCTAGTAATGAACCTTACACAAAATGGTAGAGCTTTTGCTCAATTGCCAATTTCAATTGCAATTCCTAGATTTATGGGATTTACATATAGTCAATATCAATTGCCATGTAAACATGTTTTATCCCATCTTATGCCTTGAGTTGCCAGCTCTCACTACAAAACTCAATTAAGTTGTCCAACTTAAGAAACTGCAAAATCGTCCATGCCCGCTCTCACGACACGTGGACATTTTACCCTTTGATTACGATCTAAGTCACGATCTCACGCAAATAAAAAGTAATCTTAGGTGTTTCCGTTTCGTTGGATGGCATATAACTTAAATTAAAGGGTAATAGTTTTGATGTTCAATCAAATATGTTCAAAGATGTCATGCATTCATCTTTGTAGCATAGTTTTTATTAAAACATTTATATCTTGTTTTAATGTATAAGCTTTTCATCATCAAACTTCAATTGAGGTATTGGGTTCACCAATCAAGGAATTTAGTGTTAATTATCATCCATTATACCGTACTTTTGCATAAGTGTAAACACTTAGTGTTTCGGATAATTACCACCGAAGTGGCGCATGGAATTAAACTAATTCGCCCTTAAGATGAGCTTGCACATTTAATGGCTTACTAAGTAGCTCCACTCGAACGTACAGGGGGCAGAGGACTGTGCACGCTAAAGCACAACCTAAGACATCCTTTCAGTGACTGCGCACTTCTTTAAACCCCTTTTAGTAGTTCATTCTCATGGGTGAGCCGTTCAGACCATTCGTACCAAAGTCATCAATCAATTAAACGATTATGATTACTAGTCTTAAAAAATACATGTTTCACCATTGTTTAGGTCAGTTTATTTTTTCTTGTAAAAATACCCTTGTTACACATAACAAACAAGCAAGTATTTATAAAAAATAAACAAATAAACAATGAATGCATAACAAATAAAAGTCATGCATACCAAATAGCCACATGCAAACGGTTTGATAAATCCTATTAATAATCAATTCTAGATTTGACAATATGCATATATTTAATTAAGACTTCCACCCGTTTTCATCTATGTACAAGGTGAACCATATGCATCGATTCATCGACAAGCAAGTCAAAATTAAATACATACCACATAGCACATAATTGATTAAATTAATAATTATTGAGGTCTTCCCCAATTTTAGATCTATCAAAAATTAGTGTATATCACTTAAATATGAAAGACATACAATAAAGCAAATCCATGATAAAACATGCAGATAATTATCATGGATATAAAATTACACTTAATAATTAATGCAATTAATCAAGGTTACGATATACACATAAAGTTGCATGCATCTTAGGGTTTCTAATCCAATTAAAACAATAGTTTACAAAACCCAAATTAGGGCACCAAAAACCCCCCTCAAAATTAGGGTTTAGGTTTTGCAAACCCTAGATCTAAGCATACAAATAATAACACATTCATGTTTATTTTAATTATGTGTTTCAGTAATTAATTACTTGTTATACAAGGCTCGTGATGCCACTGTTCAGTTTATAAAATATATAACATACAATAAACAAGTAAACATCAAGAGTACACAATGGAAGACTTAAGATCATAACAAATAAATTAATTAACTGAAAGTATGCGTAACGTACCTCTTGCGAATATCAAATCCCTCGAGCAAAGCAAAACCACCCTCGAGCAAAGCAAACCAAAGAAGTACTTATTGGTGTAAGAATAATGTCTTACAACCACGTTCTTGTACACACTAATTAACCAAACGAATCAAGCGATTGCTAGATCTAACACAAGTCCTCGTTTAAGCAAAACGAAACCAAACTCCCTTACTTTGGGGTGTTCGGCCGAATTATGGACTAGAGAGAGGAGAGGAGAGATCTAGGGTTAATTCAATGCACAAGTGTATGAAACCCTAGAACCTACCCCTCCTTATATACTAGTAGGTAAACTTAGGGAACAAGTTTGTGAATTAGGCTTTGTTTAGCCCCTATGGCCGGCCACCAATGCAAGCCCAAAGCCCATTCCATAACTTTTCCAAGTTTCCATTTCTAGTCCTTCTCTTTTCCATTTAACGGTCGTTAGTCATTTTTCCGTTAAATACTTAACGATCGTTAACCGGACTTAATGTGTAATAATTAATCGTAAACATAAACATTAATTATTAACTTTAATTCTCATTCGCTAATGTGTGCAATCCCGTGGTCACGAGTTCGAATCCGGACATTCACATGTTTGTAAATATATACATTTCCAACAGTTGTTAACAAAATATAGTTTATTACAATATACGTAGTATTGTAAAAGGCGGTTTTGTTTTATGTGCATCCATATTTTTCAAGATAATATCCATTCTTTCTCGATGTTATCACTAAATCATTATCACAGATGTTTATGTACTCCCTCTGTCTCATATTAAATATTCATTTTAAATTTAAGATCAAATTTATAAAAGAAATACTTAAAAAGTTAAACCTGGACATTTAATATGGGACGGAGGGAATAATAATTTTTTTTTTTCTCTATTATTTATTTACTCCGTATTATTTTTATTTTTTTGAATCGCTGAAGATAAATAAATTAAAAAAAAAGAAGCTCCTATTAAAGCACTAGAAGCAAAAAAGTGCAATTATATATATTAACTAAAAGGCAAGACACAAGGTCTTCACTTGACACGTGTCTCAGCATTAATTGCCAACTTTCGCAAGTTGGCAAAAATAGTCCCTGAGGTTTAAATGTCGTTGCAAAGTAAGTCCAAGTTGGCAAAAATAGTCCCTAAGGTTTAAGTGTCGCTGCAAAGTAAGTCCTTTATAGCAATTTGGCAAAAATAATCCCTATCCAAATTCACGTCTACAAAAGCAATCCCGCTGCATCGCGCGGGTTTCATCACTCGTTATAATCTAAAAATCAATAAAATAATATAACTAGACCCTACCCGAGACTTAAACTGCGAGGCCTACACAAAAGATGAAAAAACTATTGTCAATTACAGAAAAACCAACAAAAGAAAGAAATCCTCACCTACGAAGGCCGAGCCACCGATTTAACTCCAGGGTGATTTTTATGTAAACCCAAACAAGCCTCGGGGAACAAAACACCTCCATGCACCCAACAAATAAAGCAAAGGACGACATCAATCAACTGTATTTCACGTGCACCAAAGGAGACTTAAGCCACGAACCTAATGATTATTATTAGCAAATACTGAAATTTCAAATAAACAAACATTATCTTATCTTATCTAACTATTTTATAAAGCACAAAGGACTTTTCTATTATTAAATGTCTTAAAATTAAGCATTACAACTTAAAAAGCAAAATCTATAAGTAAATTAAACACAATTTTAAAACATTAAATATCTCTAAAACTTAATTTCCTAACATTAAACACATTAAATATCAAAAGATTAATTAAGACATACAACATATAACGCACTTGGTACAAATCAATTAAATACACATATCAAAATCTTATAATTAAGAAGACAACATTAAACATACTAATTAATATTATTTTTAAACTACCCCAATAATAAAAAAAAATACATGTTATTATAGACATTATACAAACAAATAAAACACACAAAGCTTTATACAATTTTTAAGCTAACAAGTTAATGGTGCATATGATTTTGAAAGCCGGACATGACCAACGGGTTTAACCGGAATCCGAAGTCGCTGTCGGTTCGGCTAGCCAATAAAAGCCGTTAAAAAACGAAACGGTGAATACGAGTCAGAACCGGTGAAAACGGGTGAACTGGGTCAGACTGGGATAATTTTTTATCCGGTTAATCAGTTCGTTATTGTTATTTTGTTGGCGCCTAAATTTTAATTATAAAGTACCCGTCGCTGCAAAGCGCAATTACCATGTTAGTTATCTTATAATAGAGGAACACACTTTCCTGCATTAGATGCACATCAAAACTTAATTTTTAATAATACAAGTTATAAAGCACATTGTACAAACATTTACTTCTCTCATAAACTTGGTTTTAAACAATACATGTTATAAAACATATACTCCCTACGTCTCAATATAATTGTCCATATTTTCATTTTAGGATGTCTCAGAAAGATTGTCCACTTTCTATTTTTAGTGAAAACTAAAGAATATATTAGGGGAATATTCTCTTTGAGGGGTTGAGATTCATAATGATCCCATTTTTATTAAACTTGGTGATTTCTCTCTCATGACAATAATTTTGAGACGAAAAAAGTAATAAAAAATGGTACAAATCTTTCAACACACTTAATTAATGTTATTTTTTTAATATCTCTTTTCTCAGAATTACAATTACTATAACACATTGTACAAACATAGCAAGCTACTAATTTATTGTTAAAATCAAAACCCAATAACTTCATCATCAAAAGAGTTAGCAATACAGACAACACCAACTTCATCATCCTTATTTACGGTTGTAAGTTGTTGCAATACACAGTTACTATGCTATATATATTTTGCATTAAGAATTCCAACAAAAAACTATCTACAATAAAAAAAAAATTACTCTTTTCGTCTCAAATTATAAATCCACTTTCACTTTGCACAAAGTTTAAGAAATTTCCACTAACTAATTTATTAATCTTTCAAATACATTCTTTCTCCACTAAACACTTTTGATTGGTTGGAATATAAAAGTGAACAAGTATTTTGGGACAACAAAAAATACTATTATGGACTCATAATTTAAGACGCAAAAAGTATTTATTACAAATTATAATTATAAAGTATCTGTCACTGTAACGCGCAAATATCCTGATAATGATAAGATGACATGCATTATGTAATGATAGCTATGATACCTCGAGGAAAATAGCACACAAATGCACTATGAAGTATGAACACATTGTAGAATAATTGATTGGTCTTTTTTCAAAAGTTTTAAATAGTGGTAATTTATAAATGGACCCATATTATTCAATAAATCAAGCAAAGGAATATATGATACATTTAAAAAATAAGGAAAAGTGGGGCCTGCCGGTTTGTTCACAACCAAAGGGGAAGCTGTCGGATAGGGTCCTCCATGTCCGCCCTTTGTCTTCATTTCTCACTACACGTGTTCCAGTCTCATTCGTCACGCGCTTTCACACACCCACGCCCACAACTACGGCTGCTTTGTTGTGGACCCCACGCGTCACATCTCACGCGCTCTTCTTACACACTCACACGTGTGACACGTGAAGGTTTTTTTTTAATTAATTGAGTATTTGGTTTTCCTTTTTTTGATTGGAGGACTTCTAATTTGATATTTAAGCATTTTCACCCTTTTACTCAATGGGGTGTTAAGTTTCGAGCAAATTTCCTATCTGTCCCATTTTTGAAGACCAAGTCTCAAAGATAAAAAAAATAATAATAATAATAATAAAATTCTCTTCCCAAAATACGATTTTACTAGAAATTTGACACATATCTCATATTATATGATTAAAATACATGTTGTGAAAGACTTGTTAGGTGCGTTTGATATTATGGCATGAATCACAACTGGTATCAGTTTCAGTATGGGACGGATCTCACACCTATAATAGATTCATTCCTTCCTTTTTTGACTCTTATGGAGAGTATAGACAATATTCGTATTTCATTCTCATATAATGTGAGTAGGGATGGCAACGGGGCGAGGAATGTCGGGGATTGTATTTACCATCCTCATCCCCGTTTTCACTCTTTATCCCCATCCCCGTCCCCATCCCCATCGGGGAATTGCTTTACATCCCCATCCCCGCCCCCAATGGGGATCGGGGATTTTCAATCCTTATGAACTAACATAAATTTTCCACCAACTCATCGAAAATATAAAGAATTTTAACTCATAATGTGTTTCAAGAAACGTGCGTACATCACATATAGTTGGATTCATTAGGATTTCAATTCAACTTTAAAGCATCCTCAACATTGTAACATCACATATAATATAAAAACAATATGTATCATGTGTCTATTCAGACAAAATAATAAGTAATATGTAGTTGGTGTTTATGCTTCTAATTCTAAAGGTTCTTGATTCTTTAAATATCACATATGCATATAAATATACATGTCGATACTCATAAACATATATACATATACATATACAAGTTAATCAAGTATGGATATAACATATAAATTCTAAATACTTATACACTAGAAAGATCGGTGTCGGGGTCGAGGTCGGATTCGGGGATTTATGTTATCCCCACCCCCGTCCCATCCCCGGTTTCATATTTTGGAGATTCCCCATCCCCATCCCCATCCCCATCCCCGGTCAACTCCGGGATTCCCCAGTCAAAATCGGGTTTGGGGATCGGATCTCCATCGGGTACGGATTTTTTTGCCATCCCTAAATGTGAGCCCATCATCTTAACCAAACACTTATAATCATTACCGTTATCATTCCCTCATTCCCATAGAGGGATACCAAACGCACCCTTAGTGTATCATTCAATTACTCGTGCGAATGACGGCTCAAAAGTTGCGCGACACATTTAAAGTTTTTTTATTGACGACTTACTCTTTAGTTAAATAGTTACTTTATTTCTTATTTAATATTATAGAGCCCGCGACCACCACCCGACAACACCACCACGACCCACCACCACCACCCGACACCACCACCCACCATCACCATCACCCACCATCACCATCATTACCCACGCACCCGACACCAGACAATCCACCACCCGTAGTGGGTGGTGGTGGTGGTGATGGTAGTGGGTGGTGATGGGTCGTCTCGTGTCGGGTGGTAGTGGTGGGGTGGTGTCGAGTGGTGGTGGTGCGGGTGACGGTGATGGGTGGTGGATCATCTGGTGTGTCACGTGGGTGGTAGCGGTGGTAGGTGGGCGATTGGTCGGTCAAAACAAGAAAAAAAAACGGAGAAAGTAGAAAAATAATTATAAAAAATCTATTTAATATAAAAGTAAACCATCAGTCGCACAATTTTGAGAGGGTCATCAAACTTTTGAGTCTCCGGACACAAGAGAAATTAAATGCTACATAATAGGGGAGACATGTCAAATTTTTAATAAAGTCGCTCGCCCAGATCTATTTTGAAAAGTGACACATTCTCTTTAGTATTTACAAGACCTAGTTTTTAAAATTGGGGCAAATTGAAAATGCGCTCTTAACTCTTAAGTTTTAGCGTATTTTACTCACAATGATTAACTATACATACATCAACAAAAACAATATCCAATCCCCAAAGTGCAGGTTATTAATTAGAGAGTCAAAATATAGACAACGATACTCTTATTTTTTTATCACTTGCACACTCATACATTCATTTTGTCGGAGCTTCTTCTAGAAGCAAGACAAGTAGAATGTAGAATGATTAACTCACAATGAGTTTTAGAAGCGAGACAAGTTTTTCATTTTGCACACTCTTAAGTTTTAGTGTATTTTACTCACAATGATTAACTATACAACAACAAAAACAATATCCAATCTCCAAAGTGCAGGTTATTAATTAGAGAGTCAAAATATAGACAACGATACTCTTATTTTTTTATCACTTGCACACTCATACATTCATTTTGTCGGAGGTCTTTATGAGAAGGTAGAATGTAGACAAATCATAACTCTAGGTGCGTACCTAGAGTTATGATTTGTCTACATTCTACCTTCTCATAACCCGCAAGACAAGTATCGTTGTTGTTGTTGTATACACTTACGAGTTACGAGTAAGTGTTGACGTTTGAGTTTAAGGAAGATATTGGATTTAGGGAGAGGCATGTCCTCTTTATAGGCATGGTTAGATTTGGTCCTTATAAGAAACCAAAATATCGTCGACGGGTGAAATTCTAACAATCAAGATGTACGTGTTATACGTGTGTATTTGAAATTTTGTGTATCAATATAGATGCAAACCTTTGGGACGACTTATCGAGTCATTTCACACATTGTCTCCTAGTGCGAAACATATGTGCTAATTACCCTTGTCGACGGCCCGCTACCTACTTGTTAAAACAAGCAAGCACTTGTGTCCATGAAGTCCACATACTATCCAACCACAACATCCTTTCTCTTTCGTCCATCCAAAAGCAAGAAACAATGTGAGAACCCATATTCACATGCTATGCTTCCGGTTTGTATGTACCACATAACGTTATTTCGCCACGTTGCATATTTTAATAAGGGCCCCAAACAAATCACATCGCATTGGACTAGTTGGATTGGTTATGTGCTACATAACAACATACCATTATGATTATTTATCGTGTTAAAACCTTTTACCTAAAAAGAAAAAAACAACATACCATTATAATCATCACAATTTTAACCTCAAACATAATAAGAGTAAGGGGGTGTTTGTTTAAGCTTATATGTGGCTTATGAGCTTATTTGTGTTTCGCATTATATTTCATAAGCCCCAATTTTCCGGCTTATTTTGAGACTTGTAGGCTTATATAAGTTTATTATGATATTATAAACTTATATAAGCCCATAAGTCTCAAAATAAGCCGGAAAATTAGGGCTTATGAAATATAAGCCGAAAACAAATAAGCTCATAAGCCCACATATAAGCTGAAACAAACACCCCCTAATCTTATAATAGACCACAATATACAAAACAAGTGATGTATATGCCATAAACACCTTTTGTTAGTTGTAACAAATTTTAGAAACATTAGTGTTGTTGTGAAAATATGAATCTCAACTTGTAACAAGTTAAGAACGTTTTACTATCAAGCTGTTAAAGAGAGATTCCCTTTCTAAAAAGGTCAGTAGTACTGTATTTAGTAGTGTGGTACCAAAAATTAGGTCAAATAATTTTTACTTTTTACACTAGTCAAAATTGTACATCTAAAAAACAGAAGCCGTAAAAATGCAATAAAACTCAAATAATAACCGGAAAACTCGAATAAATTATAATTCACCTAAACCGGTACAAAATACGATTAAAAATTAACCCAAATGTTAACTAACAACAACAACCAGAGAAATTACATCGAGAAAACATCTCTCAAAATGTTGCTAAAAAATTACTATTTACAGCGCTGACGTCATCAACCCAAACACAGATCCAACTCAAAACAGCTCAGCAGGTGGAGGCAGGTTCAGATCTAACCCGACCCGTTCCTTTACGGGCTTCACATCAACAACAGACGACGAATTCGAGTCGTCGCTAACAGACTGACGAAAAACAGGAACCTGACCAGAATACAATATCCCGTTGTAGTAAAACATCTGAGGTGCGAAAAAACCGGTCACCGGTGGAAACCGGTACATGGGCATGTTCTTAACCGGTGGAACAACCTTGTTGTACGATGATGATAAGTTGAGATCTAGCGACGGTTCTGTGGTGGTGGTGCTTCCTTGGCTTGTGCTTTGTTGTTGGTTAGTACTTTTTTTAATGCTTTGTAATTTTACAAGAGTATGGGAATTTATATTAGTTTCTTGTGGGAAATTGGTCTTGGCTTTGCAGCCGCGAAACTCACGCGCGGCTGCATCGTACGCTCGAGCGGCCTCTTCGGCCGTATCGAACGTACCAAGCCAGACACGGCTTTTTTTCCCGGGGTCGCGGATCTCGGCCGCGTAACGGCCCCAGGGGCGCTTCCTCACGCCTCTGAAATGGGCCTCTTTATTCACTGCTGGTGCATTGGTTGGTGGGTTTGGTTTAGAGGGTGTGTTTTTAGGAGACATTGGAGAGTATTTTGTTTTTGTTGTTGGATGGTTAAGGAAAATGAAGAGGGTGAGTGGGTTGTTATATAATGAATGAATTGGAGTGGTCAACGTGAGAGAAGGAGGAGCGTAGAGGGGGGGCAGCCGCCCATAAAGGATGGGGGTTACGTGGCATGGCGGCAATGCTTTTAATGTTTTTATTTATTAATTTTTTTTTTTTTTATTGTTTTGTATTTTTGTATTTGTGGTTTTTATACGTGTGGGGTTTTGTTTGATGTCGGAAGCGACTAAAGTGGAAGAGAAAAGTAACGGGTGATGAGTGGGTCGTGTTTTTCACGCGCTAGTGGATGTGTTGTTTGATGAATTTTATAGACAAGTGAAGTTTCTTCAATACTTCAGCTTGTGGGGAAGAGAAATGATAGGATGCCTAAAAAAACATGTCTAATTATATACTACCTAATATTATGTGGCAACTGCTTATTGGTTGTAGCATCCGGACTTACTTTTTCACAAACTAATAAACTCTTGTCAAATAGTGTTAGTCATGTATTTAAGCATGCCTACCATTTCTCTTTGAGAAATTACATAAATTTGATTGTTTTATACCTCGTATAATTTGATTAGTTACCCATGTGATCGAAAAAGTCTGTTATAATATTTTGGCTATGTTTGGTGAGGAACTTTTTAAGCTTTTCGAGACAATGAGCGGTGAGCAATCAGGTTTTTGATTTTTAGTGTTTGTTTGTTAAAAGAGCGGTGAGTTTTACTATTTTTTAAGAATGCTCATTTTTAAAATGTTTTTTAAAGAAGCTATGAGCGATGACCTGCAGCTACTACTCACAGCTAGTGCTCACAGCTCACTGCTACTACTCACAACTATTTTTAATAAACACGCCATTTGTAATCCTAATTTCCTATGTTTTTTATACTACGCTCAATAATTATAACACTTTACATTTCATTTCAACATTACATCAACTTTCTATCTTGTTTCGATCTTTCTCAGTTCTCACCTTCAATTGTCACACCACAACTTCATATTCGGTGAGAAGGTCACTTTTGGTGCTCTTGTTTTTTGTGTCTCACGCGCCACAATGCACTCTCCTAAGCCTCACGCTTGAGAAGGTGTAAAAAGCCTCCCTCATGCTATATCTGGCCAACATTAGAAATTTATTTTTCCCGTCTTAAAATAAATGTTTATCTTTTAATTTTTGTTTGATCTAGAATAAATATTTATTTTGTGTTCGAATCAATCAAAAGAACTTTTAGAAGGTAAGTTGATATTTGGTTAATATAAAATATAGTTAAAGAAAATTACTTAAACTTTCTATAATATAAAATTGGTCATTTAGGCTAGTCCCAGTCGTGACATGGGACATCCAAATAACGCCGCTTTCTCTCCAAATGACTGGGACAACCCGATGCCCCAAATCGACGACCCAAGTTTTTTTTTTAAGTTGCAAACGGTCGATTTTTGAAATTAATGGTGAATAATATGCAAATAGACATCGGTCTTATTCTCACTCGATGTGTCCCAAATTGATGCCACGACCGATGTGGCAACCCTTGCCCACAATCGATCCAACCGATCTTCATATCGGTCGAGGGGCTAAAATTTAGATGCCCAACCGATATTTTTGGTTCGATTGCTACCAGCCTTACTTGGGATGCATGAAAGATATTATATGGGTTTGTATATGTAACAAAACCGTGAAATATATCATTCAAGCTATCATATGTATCATGGATCATTCAAGAATACAAACATTATCTTAATTTGAAATGTGGCTGACAAATACCTTGTGCTAATTTCATGTGAAGTCTACCTTTGTGCACTCCTTTCTTAGGTCGTGCCATCTTTATTATAAGGTCAATATATCAATGTGGTGGGGTAAAAAGTTAGAGCACTCATAAATGATAATGGTTGTGTCAACATTAAAGATGATGTGTTTTTAAATTTTGCTTAGCTGGTTGTCTTAATATATGAAACATTAGGTTAAATCATATGTCATGTGTTGACACCATGACTCCACCTCCTTCTTGTTACATGTGTTGTTAGTTGTAAAAAATAAATAAATAAGATTTGACAGTGTGCACAACTGGAAAATAAAAAATAAATTTCGACTGTTTTGTGGGTATATTTGTTTTTTAAATTATGTATAAATAAACATAAGAGCATCTACAATACATCAAACTTTTAACACTTGATGCATTTAATGTATAAAACATTTAATCACCAAAGTTTGGAGGAACGACTTGAGTTTTACCAAGTCCTTGTAGAAAAGCTTTGGATGCAATAGAAAAAACTTTTTTAAAAGTCTTTTTTAAATAATAAAAAGTCTTTAACCACTTGAACCATTGTAGATGCTCTTTAATAAACCTGAAAACTACTACGCAAGTTTGATAAGAAGTTCGATGATAGGCATGTATCATGATGTAGCGTTAATGGTACAAATCACAACGACACCGTAACCTTAAATCCGTGTCATACATGTAAACAAGATTGTAATCATTGTAAACTCTTTTAACCAAAATATTTAGTCGAAAACTAAAGCTTATTTTTTTCTTCATACATTTGTTTAGGTACGTCATTATCTATAGCTTTTTCCTTGACATAAACGTGAAGTGTTTGGATAAGTTAAATGTTACTCTATTTAGAACGTTCACTATAAAATGATAGTTGTAATTTAAGTGTTAAATAATTGCAATTTTCCATTTGTCTTGTTAGACGCGAATGACGCGGTGTGATTCGTAATGTATAATGTGAAAGCTACGTGTATTTCTACTTATTTTATTCAGAGTCAATACATCCACCTTTATCCTGGGTTGTATTGTACTCGTATTAAATATAAAAAGCCGGAATATCATAATTAATTATTTATTTATTACAAATTGAGAAATGAATATTGAAAAAAGGTGACGTGTCGGATTAGGACAGACAAAGATTAAAACACGACGAGGCTGCGGTGTGGTTTTGAGGTTTGAATGTAGATGGGCCCCACCACCCAGTCCAAACCCCACCTTACACGCCACCTTGGTCCCCTTTACGTCTCTTCATATTTAAAACCCACAACTCTATTCTTTGCACACATAAAATTACATGGGGTATTATTTGTTTTATTCATTAATTGTATGTGTGCAAAGTAAAATTCAATGTGTACATATCATTACCCTTGAAATAAAGGTGAGCGGCTATGAAAAAAGGTGACGTGTCGGATTAGGACAGACAAAGATTAAAACACGACGAGGCTGCGGTGTGGTTTTGAGGTTTGAATGTAGATGGGCCCCACCACCCAGTCCAAACCCCACCTTACACGCCACCTTGGTCCACTTTACGTCTCTTCAAACCCACAACTCTTCTTGAATTTAAGTATTGCAGATTGTTTTATGTATAGTATACGAGTAGTAAATACTATACACAATAAACATTATTCACATGTTATAAAATAGTCCTTCAATATTTTAAGCAAAGATATTTTTGTATGAAAGATGTGTAGAAGGTTAAGACAAGCGTCCAAGCTCAAACCAATTGGGTGACCAAGTGGTAAGGCTAGCCACAATGGCTAAGGTTGAGATCGGTTGAAGGCATCGGTCGAGCAAGGTCGGCCCACTGTGGGTACTAGGGTTGTCGTCGGTTGAGGAGAGAAGAAGAGAGTATTCGGTTGAGCACACAACCGAGTCTTACAAGCCCAAACTTTACCACTTTTACAACATTATAAATATCAACCTCAAACACATTTTTAAACACACAATTCAAACAACTTCTCTTCAATATTCATCATGTCATAAAGAAAAACTCCCAACTCAAAAAACCGACAATCCCGACTTCCCCAAAATTCCCCGAACTTGAATTTCTCACCGGATCCACCGTTTCAATTAACCGGTTTAACACTACCACAAAATCGAGGTATTCGTTTTCAAGCACCCGGTTTTGATTATGAAACACGACTACCACAACCCAACCACAATCAAAACCCATTTTACGTCAATCGTCCATATTTCCCACCGGGTAGTCCGAGTATCAATCAAAACCAAGCACCAAGCGGGTCGTCATATCATCCTAACATGGATTTCTCCCAATCTTCCCAACCTAATCAATCGTTTTCACCGCTTCATGCTGTTAATCTTTATACGGATTTTGAGCATTTTATGAAATTCCCTCCTCCTCAATGCTACACGTCTCAACAATACCCTACTCAAGATGCTTCGATGGGATAAGGTTCGGGGCACGGTTCATACCACGGTTCTATTCGTATTGAAGACGATGTCGAAGAGACGTCACCCGTCAAATCAAAGAAGGGTTCAAAACGGGCTACAAAGGGGAAGGGCAAGAATGTTGCAACCGCACCCGTCAAACCATGGACAAAAGCAGAAGAGGTCGCGCTTTGTAGAGCTTGGGTACATGTGTCAGAAAATTCGAAAAGAGGGAACGCTATCAACCGGAGTGGGTTTTGGGATGAGGTGATAGCGTACTTTGAAAATGAAACTGGTTCAACAAGAACCTACGACTCCATAACGACCAAATGGAATGGTAGAATTCGTTCTAGGGTTGGTTTCTTTTGTGCAATTATAGATAATATCAAGGATAATCACGGAAGCGGTGAGAATGACGAAGACGACTATGAAAAGGCTTGTAACGAATACCGTGTGCTTCACAAGCATGAGTTTACACTGAAAAAGTGTTGGAAAGTTTTGAGAGGGTTTATTTATTTAGTATTTCATGCTAGATAAGGACAAATTGAAGATTGGTCCTACCAACGTTTTATATTATTATTATTTTTTTATAGAAATATGATGGTTACCACAAACCAACTCATATGATGAGGTATAGGGACACCCTTGTTTTAAGGGTTTTATCAAACCCATATCACCAATCAAACACATTAAATCATTCTTAAACCCATACCCATATTCACATACCAAACGGACCCTAAGTATTTTTATTAAAAAAGTTTAATTTTGTTTTTAAAAATATTTGAATTAAAAAAAAAAAAAAAATCTCGGTCATAACTGGGTAACTAGGTCGTCGCGCCTTCTGAGAGAAAGTTCGAGCATGACGAACTAGTTCGCCACTGTAGGTTTTGACTTTTTAAGATAAGAATGTCTAAAGGTCTTGGGTTCGAACTTTGAGGAAAAAATTAATCTCTTGTTGGCCACGCAGGTTCAGCTGCGCCGACTCCGGACTGCCCATAAAGATAGTCGCCATGTAACATTTAGTTTTGAAGGAGCTACGCGTATTGATTAAGACGAGCATATGATGACGGGGTTTTCATTTTGTGAAAGATGATTCATGCACCCGGTAAACCAAGTACGACCCTCCCAATATCCATCCACTCGGCGAAGAGGTCCTTTTCATAGAGAAATTCCACTCATGAAACACACAAAATTCCTCCTCCATTTACAAGTATAAAACCTCGCCCACTCCCGATGACAAAAACCACTCAATTAAGCAACTTTTTAATACCATTATTTTTTTTGTTCACTTGGCACAAACCATCTCCCTTTTTCAAATTGTGTTATCATGACTCGAGACACATAGACATTCCTTAAATAAAATGCAATATTAATGTATTTTAGTTATACTTGTTATCATGGGTGGACCCAAGATTATATAGATCACCAACTACACAAATTATTACTCTTACGGAGTAGGAAAAAAATACAAATAAACTAAAATGTTCAGTTTCATTAAAACTAGTAAAAGAATTAAGAAAACATGTATTTTTTCTTACATATTATTGAATTAACTAAACACGACGAGTATTTATGTAACACAAGCATCCTTGTTCAGTTCAGAAAATTTATTATTTTTAACGAAAGTGTAAACTATGCGCAAACATTCATCAAGTTTTTGTGAAACTCCAGGAACCCTACTTGGTCTGATCCTGCTTGATACAAGCTTACCTTGGTATAGAGTACTTTTATTGTCTTAAAATAAATGTACACTTTCAAAATACATAAAATTTTAAAAAAATCTAATAGTACACTCTTTATCAATAAAATATTATCTCCACTCATTAAAGTATTTTTTCGTTAGTTGAAAAATAATTTAGACACTTATATTAATACATCTGTAACAACAAGTACACTTATTATGTGACCGAAAAAAATATTAGGATGAGATCCTCTCAAGTTATTTGACTCAAGTGGGGGCAGTTTAAGCTATTGAATTTGATTCAATGGCTCAAATCAAAAGAATTTCTTTCGATTTGAGCCATTGGATCAAATCCAATGGATCATAATGCCTCACCTTGAGTCCAGTTATACTTACAACTTGAGATGATATTTGTCCAAAAATATTACCCCCTCCATTTTAAAACTATTATCGTAAGAAAGAAATCACAAAGTTTAATAAAAATGAAAGCACTATAAACCTCGATTAATTAAAAATAATATTTCTCAAATATATTCTCTAGTTTTACTTAAATATGAAAATAAGTAATTATTTTGAGACATTCAAGAAAAATTTAAAATATAATTTTGAGACGGAAGAAATTACTCCTTCCGTCTCAAATTATATGTCCGGTTTCATATTTCACAAAGTTTAAGAAAAATGAAGCCCATACAATATTTACCAATAAAAATTTATTGTCACCCACTTAAAAGTATTTTGATTGATTGAAATTAAAAAAGAACATTAATTTTGGAATAAAAAAAAATAGCAAAGTGAACTTATATTTTAGGATGGAGGGAGTATGATTTCAAACTTCTATACAGCGGCCGACTAAATGATAAAGTATTGTGTATATGAAATGTATTACTACTACTAATAAGAAAAGAGTAATAAAAAATGAATTTTTAAAAGTAAAAGATGTGGAAATAAGCAAGGTTAGGTGGTTGATTTGGTCCACCTAATAAAGCCGAAGCCGTAGACAACAGCAGCAGCAGCCACCACCTGACATCTCCACTGCCTGCCAGACGGCATGCCCACACTATTTCCATAAATTATTCCTTTTTCTTTTTTAATTATTTGGATAACAAAAAAATATCTTTAAAAAAGATTTCATATAATTTCCAAGATTTTCACGCCCACCATTTCCATTCATTGACTATACTTTAATCAACACGATACTATTGCTCCATTTGTCTAGCTTAAAATATTACTACTAGTTGATATAGTTCATTAATAAAATATATAAGTAGATGATAACGATATGTAACGCGTAAGTTTATAAAATATTTAGCCGACTTTGCAATTTCAAAATTGTCAGACATACGTGTCTTGAAAGGTATAAAATGTCGTAGGAAAAAAACAAAAAACTTGGAAACATACGGATAATGTAGAAACAAAGTAACAAACAGTCTAGGGTGTATCAAAAGATTTGAGCATGATTATTTTAAGTGTCAACTAAGCATCATAGGATGCGTCAACTAAAGGTATCATAAGGTGCATGTGATTTTTCTTTTGTGATATTATTGGCCATAGGTGATTTTTTGGTGAAATAAATATGTTTTTACTTTTTTAACTTGTATAGTACATATTCTAGTAGATATATCATTAACGCTTGTAATAAAGGTATTTTTTTAAAGAGCAATGATATATGAACTTAATGGTAGGTCTAAACTGAGGTGTCATCATTTGATTGATGACATTGAAATGGGTCATTCTGAGATCACCAATCGGAGGATGCCACTTCAGTTTAGGCCTCTTTTTAAATCTCCCAATTACGCCTTTTTATTATTTCCTTTTTTTAAAGGTCTTTCACTTGTAGAAGATGGTGCCAATTGAGAAATGATACATTGACCTAAACTTAGACCTAAAATCAAGTGTCAACATTCTGATGGCTGCAGACAGGGATCCACTTATTTTTATAACCCATCAGGATGATGCCAACTGGTTTTAGGTCTAAATTTAGGCCTAAATGCCCATGTGTCATTTCTCGATATTTTTCTTTTATAATATGCGGAAGATGACATGGTTTTTGTTGAGTGGTCTAAATGCAATGCAAAACATTTGGTGCACATTTATGATTACTTTCATAATTTGTAAGGTCTCAAAATTAATCTATCAAAGAGCAGTCTATTTGGCATTGTGGTTATGAGGAAAGGATGTGGTGACACCACCGCCCCGTTATTCCGTCGTGGCATAACAAAAGGAACTAGGGGTGAGCAATCCTGACCGACATCCGACTTCCGTCCCGATCCCGACACCCGACTCCCTTCCCGATACCGATCCGACTGTAATCGGGTCGGTAGTCGGTTTGCGTTTTTCTGGTAATCGGGATTTGGGACGGGTCGGGAGTCGGGACGGTCTCGAGAAAACGCAGCCAAAATCAAGATTCGGGACGATTCGGGACCATTATCGGGATTTGGGACGAGTCGGGACCATTATCGGGTCGGGAGTCGGTTTGGGTTTTTCCCTATTGTCGGTATTGGGATTAGTCGGGACGGGTCGGGATTCATCCCGATGCTCACCCCTAAAAGGAACTGTCGTTTGCTTGTTATCACACCGTCGATAGGCTACGCCATTTCAAATGTGACTAAATTCACATTCGCTATTTTTTTCATCTTTCTTTTTTTAGCCTTTAAGCATAGTAACTGTAAAAATTCAACTTTTTTTTTAAACCCATGTTTATAAATATTACCCATATTTAACCATTTTTCACACAAAAAACTTAATTCTCTCTACCAAAAATAATGTCTTGTTCATTTTCGCATACCGTCAATGAAATCAAAGATGGCGTTGAAAAACTAATTGATAGGGATACCATTCGTCAACAAGCGATTATCGAGTTAACTTAGTAGTTTAAAAAATTTAGCAGCTAAAAATGATCCGAGGAAAGCATACATGGAATGTCTTTACATTCCGCAAGAAAAATTAGCTTCGATTGAGCTTTAGAATCTTGGAAAGATTACGGGATTCATAATTATTTGTATAAAGTGGCGAGTAAAATACAAGATAACTCAGTGCCAAAGTTCATTGGATGCATAAAAGAAACAAATAGAACAATTGTGTTTTAGTTTTCGTATTGTTTTTAAAATATCATATTGTAATTTGTATTTTTATTTAAATGAATGAAAATTTAGTTTGTTTGATTTCATACGTGGTATATTTATATAACGGATACATAGAATTACCTCAACGGATACTTTTCCTCATATAAATGCCCTTACACTAATTCTTTTTTCCACACAACTTCTTTTTTAAACACTCAAAAACTATGGCTACTGAACAATATGATGTGATACTAACTTTGCTTTTGCAACTACGGGAGGAATTTGATGTTTTGACCGCACTGGTGAACTTGATATGTCGCTTTGCAGATCGAGTTCATAGCCGTATGCATGAAATAATCAGGGTGGGTTCGCTTCCAGATCATCCGCTTATCGACTACGGTTTGCACACTCTTGAAAGGATGATGGGCCGCAGACATGCAAAACGCAAATAACATGATGTTGGTTAGGAACGAATTGCTTCGAAGCATGGTTGAGAAGCTAGAATTCATTAAAAATTACCAAAAAATCTAAAACTCGAAGCATGTTTATTTTCATGAAATGTATTTTAATTTTCGTATTGTATTACCATTTTGAATTTTTGTATTGTCATATGTATCTATTTTAATGAATTAAATTTTAGTTTGTTTGAAAAAATGAAAAAATAAATAAATTGTGAGGCCCAAAATTAGCAAATGGCATGCAAATGGCTTGAGCCACTTTAAATGACGTATTTTTTGTATGTAAAATAAAAAATGCTGAGATGACGCTGATTTAAGAAGACGACATGCCAGCATAACCTTCACTTTTACAAGGAAATTGAGAATATTGCTAAGCTTTTAATTGTGCTTTGATTCCCTGCCTTTCTCGTTTGTTGGGCTTCCATTTAGTAGAAAAATGAAAAGGGTTGAATCTTATAATGATGTAGTTAACATGTTCAAGGTGAAACTATCGTCTTGATAAGCTAGGGTTTTCTTGATTGGCGGTAAGCTTACACTTGTAAAATCAGTACTCGGGAATTTTAGTGATAGGTTTCTTTTATTTTAAGGCTCCTTAGGCAATCATATCACATCTTGTGTTAGGAATTGGAAATTCCATGTTAAAGTGTCGATCACCCCAATTATGGTCTAGCATATGTTAGCTCGTAGACGTGTTGTTATTTACGTTATTTAGTAGTTTATTAGTTAGTTTGTAGCGTAGATTAGTTTAGTGTAACACCGTGGAGGAAGGACGGGTCTTTACCCACTGTATGCCTGATCCACAGTCCGATAGGAGGACGTAGTATTTGTAACTATAAATACCCCTTCTATCCTTGGAATGGGCCTTTCATTTTTATATTACAAGTCTCTAACAAGAACACTCTCTCATCTCTTTCTCTCTCTAAATGGCTAACATGTATTTCCATCATCCAAGGCCACCCGAATCATCAAACAACACTATATTTATGATCCTACAAATTGTATCAAGAGCCATGTTTATTGTGTTGTGTCGATTTATGGTGGTTTTTTATTCTTGGTAAAACTGTTTTTGTATTCTTTTTGGCCGGAAAATTCTTTTCCGTTTGTTACTTTTTAATGAAAACTGTTTTATACAAGTTTTGTGTGTCTTTTTTTGGTCAAACTCAGTTACTATAATATTACTTTACAAATATCAAAAGCTGTCCTTGTATTTAATCCTTATCCAAGTCAGTTTTTGTTTCCATTTTTGTAACAGTTTTTTGTACCAAACGTGAAGTAAAAGGTGGTCATTTGGTCTACTTTCGTGGTCAAACATGTGGTCATTTGAGCATTCATATGCAAGTGTTTTCTGGGTTTCTTTGATGATGGTCGGAATACTTGGTCGAAAAACGCTGGAAAAAGTCAAATAATCTTGCTAGCGACTTGTCATTATTTTGTCCAGATTCAATGAATCTCGAAAGCGACTTGTGCTCATTGAAGCGACTTGTCATGAGTTTTGACTCATGGTAGCGACTTGTGCTCATTGAAGCGATTTGTCATGAGTTTTGACTCATGGTAGCGACTTGTATTATTCATGATTTTTGACTCATGGTAGCGACTTACCAAGTAGCGAGTTGTGTTTTGTATGTGATGTAGCGACTTGACTTGACTGTAGCGACTTGACTGAAAGGTAGAAGAAGAAATGACTTTTAAGTCTTGACCACAATGCCATATACCAAAAAATCATTCGACCTCTGTTTTAAAACTTCATCAATCCATGAACAATATTACAAGCTAAGTTGACAAATTGAAAAGCACGTGTATCATCTGATTCGATCAAACAACAACCTCAATCTTACAATCACTCCTCAACTCTCAATATTCCATGACTCGATTCAAAGACCAAGACTCTAAACGAAAGCTCTAAGTTCTCAGACTCCAATCAATTTTTTTTAATCATTTAAGGATTGTTTCAATTGATTCATTTTCATCATTGATCTCTTTTCGAAGCCAAGCTTCAATGACATAAGAATCATTCAAAGAAATAAAATATAACAAGTCTGTTATTTTTATCTCTTTGATTCGTTCATAGTCGAAAAATAAAAAGAAAACTCAAAACACAATATACGACCTACCCGAGACCCCATTCAAAGGATCTTGAAGCTCTTCACCCTTCTTGACTCGGACTTGAGCTGTAATAGATAATCAAGGTTCGGTGATTTTTATTAGACGAGGGATATGAGATTTACGATTGTGATTCGTTTGTTTTGAGAAGCAGATTGATATGATGGAGATGAGAAGTGTTTTTTTTTTAGATCCGTTTTGAGAGAGGTTTGGTGACTGAAACGTTTTATTGGTAGGCGTATTTTTGAGAAGTGTTTTAGGGTTAGGTTAATATGAGATAAATTAGGGTTATTTTTATAACCGGTATTATCAATTATGTATGGATCGGGTATAGTATCATGTTGGGCTTGTATATCGAAACCGATCATTTGGGCTGTGGAAGTATGCTAAAAGCTTTGGGCTTGTGTTTCTTATTTGATTCATGGGCGGAAATAATTGGAAATGGATGTGGGTCGTTTGATACAAATGCATCATATGGACTCAGATCACGAAATGGACCATCAAAAATGCATTATGCAAATTATAGTTTTGGATCTGCAAAGTTTTGATAATAGTTGATATTGAGAGGTATTTTTGGTATGGTATATTTTTCACAGCGGGATACATTAACGGCTTGAGCTAAAATTTGAGGAAAAATGACTACGGGGTTTTTTGTACAGTATTATTGACGCGAAATGCTCTCCCATATGTGGTCATTACTATTAGCCGATGAATCATTGGAGGTTCAGTTTCAGCAATTCCCATGAGATATTCGACGCCACAAAGTGTCAATGATACTTCACAGTCTAAGCAAAATCTTTCTAAGAATCGCCAGCGTCAGTCATGCTTTTTCAAGATGTTTGCTTATGACAAGAACTTCTCGTGCAAATGGTCGTACATGTTATGATGCTTCCGAAAGTTCGAAACCATCATGGGGGAGAAACGTGTACTCTGATGTGTTATGGTCAACCTCTAGGGAAATGGAGTTTATACTACTTGACTTAGTATGGTTTGTGAAGTTGTCTACATATGGGTAAAGAATTGTTAATGAAATTGTTGAAGATGGTGAATGAACCGTTAATGAACCGTTGCATGTTTCCCTAAAACAGATATTCACCGAAACCAAAGTTGTCATAACACGTTCAAACTAACACTGTTTACGGTTTAGTCTTGATTTTGTAAAATCCCGCAAAAGAAACTATTTCTCGGTTTAAATCATAGATTTGTAAAATCCCGTGACAATGGAATCATCCCGGTGTAAGTAAAGTGCATTTCCGGCTCTATCTCTCGGTTTATTCTTGGTTTTGTAAAATCCCGCGAAAGAAACTATTTCTCGGTTTAAACTATAGAATTGTAAAATCCCGTGATGATGGAACCATCCTGGAGAAATGAAAGTGCATTTCAGGGTCTTATCTGATGCTGGTGCTACGGTTTCTGCTTCGAAGAAGGGAGAAAAGGGTGTAATTCATGAATTGGTTGTGTGTTTGGATTTTCGTCATGGTAGTTTGGTTATTACATGGGTTTACGGGGTTATGTGCTTTTAACCATGGTCGGGATGAAACCATTATCATAGTTCACTTAAAACGTTAAAGGAGGCTAGATTTGAGCTTTTAACCAGAAGATGTGACAACGGGGTTAATTCACTATTATTTATTTGAGGTTGAAGTGAAATATCACAGGTGAGTGTACTTAGTATTTGAAGGTATCGGGGATGGTTGGATGAAGATTCTTCAAGATCCTTGTTCGAGCTTATTATCATAAACGAAGACTTGGAAATCTAGTTATTGTTGGGTGACTTTTTCCTTTTCTTTTACCACTTGGGGGAATTGGGCTCTTACCACCACAAAATAACTATTATTTTAAGGAGTTACGTTGTAGTACTCAGTGTCACATTCAATTGTGGATTTTCAAGAGGTGATGTACGTCTTATACTTGATGGTTGGTTGGATGAAAAGTATAGAGTACTTAGAGATTCAATGGAGGATGAAGTCTCGGCACCTCTCTTTGTTACATATGTGCAAGTTTAAGTCACGAGTTTGGGTTAGTTTACTTCAGGGTCAAATTCATCATGTTGGGTTTTCTCCATCAGCTGTCACGACAAAGAGCCCACTGAATGATAATGGGGTTGATTACATGTTTGCCAAGAGAGGTTGAAAAGAGAGAGATAATGACGTTTGAACACAACAGTTCAAGCCTCGTACTCTAAAGAAAAGAAAAGTGTACGTGTCAGTGCGCTTTATCTTATGAAGAAGAGAAATCTTCTTATGACGTTTGAACACAACAGTTCAAGCCTCGTACTCTAAAGAAAAGAAAAGTGTACGTTTCAGTGCGCTTTATCTTTGGAAGAAGAGAAATCTTCTTATTATGACCATTCTCATCAACATGCTTCATGCTTTTTCCATGCGCTTCAGTCATCAAGTGAACCGGACTACTGTTGATTGTTCTCTTTTTCCACTTGCTCAATTATAATGACGATGGTGACATCATATGCAACCTTTGGGGGGAGAAGTGTGAAAAGACTACATTTGGATGATGTTCACTTATTTAATCAAGAATGGCATCTCTGTATGCAATTCTTGAGGGGGAGAAGAAGTATGATAATTCTACATGTTGAGTTATATCTGAGAATATATGGTCATACGGCTCCTAACTCATGTAAGAACCGAGCTTCTTCTTATCGGGTCATCTTTACATGGTGTTTCTTCTATGAGCCGCTGGTTGACATCTTCACACGGGCTGATATGATTAATGACAAAGTGCTTCTAACTGCTGGGCTAATTTCTTTGATGAACATCTTTCTGTTCTTGTTTGATTGGGAGGTATTTTAGTTAAGGAGATTTGCTACATATAAGAAAATTGGAACGCTTTTGGTGAGATGAAGATGTTAACTTTCTATTCCCCAATTGGACAATCTTGAAGAAAGTCGAGTCTACAGTCGGTTCTACATTCTCTGCTGCATGTTAGAAGACTAAAGACGAGTTGCATTTAACGATCTAAAGACTTCTTCTTAATTCAAGCATTCATCATAAAGATTGTCGGTTTAGGGGAGAGCACTAATTGGGGGAGAGTGAAATGATAAATTTAATCCCCAATTATACTTGCTCACATTCTACTTCAGCAAGTTGATTCCCACAAGATTATAAGTGTTCTTCTCAAAAGATTTCAAGTATTTGGGCTTACAATGTGTTGCTGATTCTGAAGTATCAAAACCAGCAAGGGGGAAGGAGACAAGCATCTAAACGCCAGTAAACTTGATGAACTTAATTCTTCTAAGTGATTGAAGATATCCCGGGAAGACGAATGTCATGACCGCAGAGAAACTCAAGGTTTTACTCATCAAGGCTTTTAGTGTTATTATTCCAACTACGTGGGGGAAGTGTTATTAGAGAAAGTTTCTGAAGATAAAAGAGGTACACAAGTATGACATATTCAGGGGAGATAAATGTTAAACATGAGGGAGGTGTTATCAGTTATTCTTTCGGTGGGAATGTGTGTACTTCGGGTTCTTGAGCTTCATACACGATCATCAGGGAAGAAAGCCATTATTTAGCACAAACATTGGGGAGGTGTTTTCTTTCCAGGCATGATGTGTATTCGGGAGAGTTCTTGGATATTGGTGTACTTCGGGTTCTTGAGCTTCATACACGATCATCAGGGAAGAAAATTGTTTAGCACAAACATTGGGGAGGTGTTCTCATTCCGGGCATGATGTGTATTCGGGAGATTTCTTGAGCATTATACAAAGAGACTGACTGCATCAATTCATCTACTTGGGGGAAGTGGTCTCTTGACAACCTTTTGGTATGGATCACTTCAGAGTTCAGTGTAAAAGGAATTTGAGAAGATTCATTTAAGCGTGAGATGATACGTTGATGTTCTTCTTGTTGATGATATAACCCCGAGCGGAGAATCTCGATTATCATTCTTAAAAGGAGCAGCGGGATTTATGATTATGGTGTGCTTCTCTGTGCACCTGGCTAAGGCAAGCTTGAAATAGAGCTTCGAATCTGCTCATCTAATGGACTTTCGGTTTGGGGGGAAGCTGCCAAAGTCTCTCTTTCTCAAAGGCTCATGTTCTATCTTCTATTCTGGAGCCTCGGAAGCTTTGGTGGTGAAAGTTTAAGAGATGTTGATTTCTATCTTCTGCAACGGGGCTGTTCGATATCCTTATCTCGGTACTCGTATCATCATCTTCTTAAACTATATCATCTAATCTATCTTTGTAAATATTTATCAAAAAACCAAAATACAAAATTAGAAAACCAACAAAAGATAATAGAAAAATATAAAACCTTCAAAATCCCATAAAAATCAAAAAATTTTGAAAATTTCCAAAAATATGCTTTCTCAAGACATGTCTTCTAGTATCGATAACATCTACGGTCTTAGAAATGTCATTTAACAATGCCACGTGACCATGGATGAAGTTCGAGCAGGAGGTGTAAATATTCTTTTCCAAAACATGTCTCAAAATATGGCTAGCAGTTATTTCATACTGTAACCCGTGCTTAAACTATGGTTTGCTATTATTTCAGATAGCAACCCGCTCTTCAAGGAAGGAAAGTGCTGCGCTAAACAAATTTTCAAAAATATCGTGCACTTATCCTATAAACAAAACAAGGAAAGCATGTGGTCAAAAAGACTGCTGTTCCTACACAAATATTTTTCCTTCTTAGAAAAATATTTGTTGTTTTTCAAAAATGGTGGTAAATTAAGTTGCTTGAAAATCAATCAGAATCAGAATTTTCATAAATTGAAAACTCAATCAATGACTTCAGCGCTTTTAAACTTTTCATAAAAATAAGTCATTGATTGAGGGGGAGAATGTTTTCAAAGTTTTATCATCCATCGGGCTTATCTAATTATCCTATATACTTAAATGTAAAACATGTTAACCTACGTTGAAGGACTAGGTGCCTAGGATATGATTGTTAGGATTAGATGATTAGAGTTTGATAAACACATAATTCCCATGCAATTGTATGATCTGATTGATATGTTGGATTTACTTTTATTAGTCGATTGCTGTTTGGGTGATGTCGACCACCATATATCTGTTTGTATGTCTACTAACGTATGCAGGTATATTGGTATATAAGAATGTTCCCGATCTGGATCCCACAATAGAATATGATTGGATGCCGAAAGGAAAGGGTAACTATATCTTGGGTTGACAAATTAAGAAACGGAGCTTAATTTGACTTCTATGGAAAGTTGGCATGAAAAATGCAACGTAAGAGGTCTCACTGCATCAACAGATGGTTTTCTTCATCAGCAAATGAAGAAACGGAGCTTAATTGGACCTCTATGAAGAGTTGGCATGACAAATGCAACGTCAGAGGTCTCACTGCATCAGCAGACGGTTTTCTTCCAAACCTACAGCAACAACAACAAAAGCGGCTCAACCACCTAACGTATCTTTGTGCAGGACATGTAGTGGATGATAACATTTTTTAAACAATTTTTCAATAATATTGTTTTAAAAAATGGAAAAATGTTGGTTTTGAAAATAAATTGGACTTAATTTTGAAAATCACCGGACTTCATTTTATCAAAACTTAAGTCACTCGAAGTCACTCAATCATCGACTACGGTCATCGATTGAGGGGGAGGGTGATTTAAAATAAAATATTTTCAAACAATATTTCTTCATAAAAGTTCTGGTTTGTACGTAATAAAGTGGTGATCTAAAGATTTAATGTTATGTCATGGTATGATTTTCTTTAAAAATCAAGGTCTTTCAAAATGAAATTTTTCCTGTTCTTGTTTGATTGTGAAATTATTTTATTTTACTTAAAAGATCTCTTAAAAACTATCATGCCTGACACTAACAATCTTTAATGTCAAAAAACTATTCCTTATTAATCATTTTTCAAAATTAAATTTTGCCACGTCTTTCCCTAAAATTTTCTAAATGATTTAAATCAATCGGGATCCAAAATCTCAATTGGTTTAAAATTTTTGATTGGGGGAGAGATCGTGATTTAAATCTCAAATCGGTTTTAAAGGTTGATTGTTTCAAAAGTACTCCTTCCTTCATGTGCCAAACGATTTTGAAATACATTATGCACATGATTGTGGAGGAGCATTTAACCATAAACCAGAAGAGCTTTTAAATCAGGCACATATTCTCCCATGTTTTCCAAACCTAATTAAATCACTTGGGATCCAAAATCTCAAAGGGTTTGATATTTTTGATCGGGGGAGAATTTGTGATTTAATATGAAATTTTATAAAAGATGATCGTTTTGATTCAAAGTGCAAGTTCTCTCTAATATGTGCCAAACTCTTTCGTATATCGATGCACATATTGAGGGGGAGCGAATGGTTTCTATTGGCAATCGTGAAAAGTACTTCAAAAACCTCTTGCCTCTATGTGATAAAATGATTTCAAATATCCTACGCACATATTGAGGGGGAGAATTTACCAAAGAAATTCAAATGGCTTTTTCTAAGGAAATTGTGATCAAAGAAATTATTTCAAAAGAACTCTTGCCTCCATGTGCTAAACAATTTCATAATCATATGCACATGTTGAGGGGGAGCATTTCTAAATGATCAAAACAATTAAGGTACAAAATGCGTTGATATTATATCACAAGTACCTTGATTGATTTTCCAAATGATTTTTCAATTGGTTTTAAGAAGGAAAGAACAATACCAAAAGACCGACCACTTTACTTTATGCATGGTGATATAAGGATGGTTAGGTTAGGTATTCGTTCCCACGATCCCGCCAGAGCCGGAGGGATCTACCCAGGGATTATCCACTAGATAGTGTGGAAGTCCTTAGGTATGATGAAAAAAAGAGAAAAATGAGAATATGGGAAGAGTACCGACTGAGACAGAGCTAGTACTGGAACAAACCCAACAAGATTCTATTAATCAACTATCGGTAAGCACTGAAGGGGTTGAAGAATGAAAAAGAAATGAAATGTGAAAAGGGTGAAAAGAAATAGCCCTCCAATAATTCAACCTTAGGGCAGAAACCGGGATCAATACATATGCTACTGGTGGTTACTAAGGTAACACTGGTATTGAAGACAAGACGTCATGGACCAATTGACGCACTGCACTAAACTTCCCAAGCTACTCAAGTTCCTCTTAAAAGGGCTTGTTTCATTCTCACGGGGAACCTACATAATCTATCGACTTTCTCTTAGAGGTTGTTGATATTGAAGAAGGAGACCCTCCCCCTAGTCTCCGACAGAGGAACCAAATGTGCACTATTGAGTCTAGAGCCAAGAGATCATCCACAATATCTCATTAGGACACTATTCTTGAAGACTTTCTGTTTCACACAATGTGGAAAGTAAGAATATAATAAGAGTCCTACGCATTATCCTTGTGGTATTGCCAGAACATGCGAGTGATACGTAAAAGTATTCATGATGAAGATGGAAATCCTTCTAGAGCCAACATCAAACAAGCTCTTGGTGGGTGACATGTGAGATCTTTCATAAGATCAAGCTTGTGACAACTGGATAGAAACGATGGGGCGATTCAGTCTTGAATCAACCTTGGTCCAGGAAATGAATTGACGAATACTTTTGGAAAAACCGTTCGATGTGCAAATCTTCTTTTCTCTAGCACATCGAATGTGTATTCATATTTCAAACACAAAAAGTATCTCTGATTGAAAAAATATTTTTGGAAAAACCGTTCAGTGTGCGAATCTCTTCTTTTCTCTAGCACATCGAATGTGTACTCTTTTTAAATACAAAAGGTATTTTTGATTGAAAATTGATCTTTCTCATAAAACCTTCGTCGTATTGCAAAACTCTTTCTTCAAGCAATACGCGATTGTTTTCAATTCAATTTTTCATCAATCAGTGAATCTCAATTCGCTGGTTCACCCACTCCGTGTTGTCTTCTTTGAGACGTTCCAGTTTGAGAACAGCTGCGAAACCCTGTTAAGGAGATTCTTCGAATTATACGATCACAGTAAGATACTTGTACTGATCAACGGGAACCGTGGGCCGTGTACCTCAATTCAACGAAAGTGATCAAAGACACTTTCGTGTGATTTATTGCTAACTGTTGTTTGCATGTACATTTGGACGGTTGCTGATCGTAATTGAGAAGTCAATCCAAAGCCGCATGCTCACAAAGATCCACACTTAATTGAAGAAATCATGACTAGTGCATATCTACATAACCGCTCGATATTTTTATACTATGCTTCTGCTACGCTGCTGCAAATATCATGATCCAAAGAAAGCTTTCGCTACTCTGATGGAAAGATGTCATGATCCAGAAAGTGTGAGCATGTCGGTCCGAAAGTCACAACATCACATGAAGGCAACACAACAAAGGGTGATCCAGAGATTTACTATGGCTGATAATCTCAATGAAAGCTCGAAGATCATCAAAGATGTGGACCAGTTAAAGGCCTCCACTAAAAGTACAAATCAATGCGGACTTTAAAGAATCGCTACCAAAGCACAAAGATTGCGGAACTTGAAGAATAGAAGTCTACGAGCTCAGAACTAAAGACAAAGATAGAATGCTTGGATGCAAAATGTATTTCATGGGGTGACCTCCCTTAGGGGGAGATTGTTAGGAATTGGAAATTCCATGTTAAAGTGTCGGTCACCCCAATTATGGTCTAGCATATGTTAGCTCGTAGACGTGTTGTTATTTACATTATTTAGTAGTTTATTAGTTAGTTTGTAGCGTAGATTAGTTTAGTGTAACACCGTGGAGGAAGGACGGGTCTTTACCCACTGTATGCCTGATACACAGTCCGATAGGAGGACGTAGTATTTGTAACTATGAATACCTCTTCCATCCTTGGAAGGGGTGGTGCTTTTGAATCTAGCTTTTCATTTTTATATTACAAGTCTCTAACAAGAACACCCTCTCATCTCTTTCTCTCTCTAAATGGCTAACATGTATTTCCATCATCTAAGGCCACCCGAATCATCAAACAACACTATATTTATGTTCCTACATCTTGAGTAGATTAAAAGACGTTTCTTTTGGAGCCATAAAGATAGAGATAAAAAAAACGACATGGGTTCATTGGCAATATGTTTTGGCTCATATGAAAGATAGAGGTTTAGGAGTTGGAAACACCACGGACACATGGCACTCCTTAGTAAATGGATGTGTTTTTATACCAAGAAAGGGGTGTTATGGAGGAAGCTAATTAACGAAATTCATGGGCCAACTAGTGGTTACGATTCAATTCTTAGAGCAAAAGCGAAATCCGGTACATGGACTTGTTGGTGTTTTTCAATATAAAACATTTAAAAGCATAATAAACACAGTGGATAAAGGTCACCAAATCATGGATCTGTATGATGCTTATAGCTAATTAAATAATTACAATTATTTACCTCTTGTTGCGTGATATCTTGAATTAATGGAGCAAGTAACGCGTACACATGATTTAAAACATACGTTTTTAGGAGGGGTCATTTAAGCTCTAAACTCGTACATTTGTGATCAATTATTACCTTAAATCATTTATGTTCACATTTTAGGTACTTGGGACGCAAAAGCTGGAAACCGACACGTTTTGGACTAATTTAGACAAGAAAACGAAGAAAACGACCAAGTCACGAAAAAGTATGGAAAAGGGCTGTTAGTGCAAATATTACGATATTTAATCTATACATTCTCATTTGTTTTGTTGATGACAAACATGTAACTTGTAATACATAACGTAAAATGTATAAGTTACTTGTAATTATATTTTGTCTCAACATACTCTCAACACCCCTTGACGACTCAAGTCCTTGCATGCTGCTACAACACAGGTTCGTACATGTTTGTTATGTTGCGTTATGATCAAACCCCCAACAAACCATTAACACATGTTTAGTTAAATAGTTTATGTATAACAACTAGTGTTTATATATTGGGTAAATATATACATAATGTTAGGAATTAGAAATTCTCGGTATTAAAGAGTCGGTCACCTCAAGTATATGTAATCGTTAGAAAGCTCGTAGTCATAGTAATATTAAGTTAAGTAGTATTTAGTTAAGTAACACCGTGGAGGACGGACGGGTCTTTACCCATTATATGCCTGATCCACGACCCATGTGTGTATGCGTTTTATGTAAGACTATAAATACTCTCTACCTCCCAAGGTAGAGAGTTGGAGCTAATAATAATATCTTTCACTTTCTCTCACTAAGTTCCCTAAACCTCTAACTTTCTCTCTCTAGAATTCCATCTATATGCTACCTTGTGTTAATGTTATGATGTGTATGTGAAAAGTTATATCTTACAATTGGTATCAAGAGCCAAGGTTAGATCATATCTTGCACATCTTTGGATTTATAGTGGTTTTTAGGTGGTTTTTGAGTTTGAAAAAGTTTAGTGGGTTTTGCATCATTTGGATGATTTCTTGTGTTAAAGTTTGAATTTTGTTGGTACTTTTATGTTTAGAATCATCAAAAGTGTTTAGGTTTTCATTTGGTAAGCTTGAATCATCTTGGTTGGGTTGTTTTTGGATTGAAAAGTGAGATTTTTATGGTTTTCTCAAGCTAGCGACTTAGCTCACGGAATATTTTCTTGGTAGCGACTTGCTTCACATTTTTGTAGCGACTTACAGTGTTGGAGCTAGCGAGTTAGATCTAGCGAGTTAAAGTACAAGTAGTGGATTCTCCACTACGGGTAGCGACTTGAGGTAGCGACTTGGTCAAGATGCGAGTTGCTCTTTAGCGACTTGTGTCTCTAGCGACTTGTGTAGCGAATTGCTGCCAAAAATTTGGTTAGCGACTTGGTCTCTAGCGAGTTACTACTTAGCGACTTGCTTTTCTGTTAGCGACTTGGGACTCTAGCGACTTAGGGGTGTAGCGAATTAAGGGTTAGCTTAATTTAGTGCATTAATTTCTAGCGACTTAGTGCATTAATTTCTAGCGACTTAGTGCATTATCTTCTAGCGATTTAGTATTTTATCTTCTAGAGTCTTGAGTGATTGTTTACGGTTTTCTCTTGATTCAGTAAAATCCCGTGAAAGAATCTATTTTCCGGTTTAATCATAGAGTTATAAAATCCCGTATAATCTGTTAACATGTCTACCAACGATCCCACTGTCATCTCCACCGCTGTCGAGGATGTTCAAGCAGTGGCTCGGATACTCGTCCACCCATGCTTGACAGAACCGACTACGACTCTTGGGCTCAACGAATTAGACTGTATTGCCTTGGAAAGGAAAATGGTGTCAACATTCTCAAATCCATTGATGAAGGACCATATCGAGTTGAGACGACTAGAGACATACTTGATACTAATGCAGATGGTACTACTGTTTACGGAATGGACAGACCTAAGATGTATGATGAGCTTGATGATAAGGATAAAAAGAGATTTGATGCAGATATCGGGGCTTCAAACATTGTTCTTCAAGGTCTTCCTAAAGACATCTACAAGCTGATCAATCATAACACAGATGCTAAGGCAGTTTGGGACAATGTTAAGATGCTTCTCTCAGGTTCTGAATTAACTATGGAAGACAGAGAATCCCAACTCTATGACGAATTTGAGCATTTCAAGATGAAACCCGATGAGAGTGTCTATGAGTACTATGTGAGATTTCATAAGTTAGTTAATGACATGAGGAACATCCGAATGACTATGCCTAACATTCAGTTGAACTCAAAATTTGTGAACAACATGAATCCCGAATGGCACAAGTTTGTTACCGCTGTGAAGCTCACTAAAGGATTGAAGAATACAAACTATGAGCAACTCTATGCCTTCCTCCTTCAGAATGAGAGACATGCTATGTTTGAAAAATTAATTCTCAATCAGTTCAAAACCAACCAGGGAGAGACAAGCTCGTCTAATGACTCTACAACTTTCTACTCAAACATCGGAATCACAACCAAAGCATCACAAGTCATACCCTTGGGTAATGGTAATCACAAACTCATTCCTGATCATATGTACAAACAAGCGATCGATGCTCACGCTGGTAGCTTCATTAATCAACTAGCTCTCTTCTCATCAGTCAAAACATGAATACTCTCCCACAAACCAACAACAACCTCGAAGCAGCATCTAACCCACACAATCAAGCCACTATTAAAGATGGAAGGATCGTGGTGCAACCAGGTCAGGAAAGACAGTATGATCAGGGACGAGGTGGAGCTGGGAGAGGTTATGTTGGAAACCCGAATCGAGGAAGGAATGGTAACCAAGGTCAAACTAAGCTCATCAAATGTTATAACTGTGGTGGAGAGGGACACATTGCAAGGAACTGTATATCTCCAAAGCGCCCCGAATCGATTACTTCAGAGATAAGATGTCTGCTGGCTCAAGCTCGTGACAATGGTGCTACTTTGAATGAAGAGGAATTGTTGTTTCTTGCTGAGGGCAATGCCAATACTTATGATGCTGATGTGGATGAGCAGCCTATTCAGGAGATAGGTCACAATCATCAGAATGCCTTTCAAGTCGCTGACTGTGATGCATACGACTCCGATGTGGATGATGGACCTACGGCACACACAATTTTTATGGCTAGCATTTCTCCAATGGTTTCTCCCAAGGTCTCTTCTTCATCACTAGTTGGGCCATCCCATGACAAGCTCATCTCAGAGGTATTAAAACTATACGATGATTTGATGTGCAAAAGATGCATGACAAAGTACAATCAACTGAAACTATTGAATCAAATATTGAAAATATGGGTAATATCAATATTGTCCCATATGATCAATATGTGAAACAAAGTGAAAGTGAAGTTGTACCAAGTGATGCATCTTCTGCAGTCAACAATGACTATGTTTTTGATGAATACTCTGCATGTGCCCCTGATGATTCCATTATTTCTGAACTAAATGCCTATAAAGAACGTGTTGCTATTTATGAACAACGTGCTAAGTTTGAGTTGACCACTCGTGAGCAGGAAATGGATAACCAAGTAAGTAAAGTAATTAGAAAAAGTAAGTTTAGAGAAGAAGTATTGAAACAAGAATTAAATTCCTTGCAAGAAAAACTTTCTAAAACATCTAAACAAAAACAAGAACTTCAAGAAAATGTGAAAATGCTTAAGCAAGAATTTAATGCAAAGGAATCAAAACTCTTGAGAGATTTTTCTAATCTGAAAACTTTGAAAAACAAACTTGAGAACAAGTTGTACATACAAGGAAACACCATTCAGACCGCTCACATGGTCACTAAACATCGAGTCTTAAGCGATAAGCATAGCATTCCCCTTGTTGAGGAACCAATCCGAGGTAATTAAAAAGGCTAGAAATGCTCATAAGGTGCTTTATGATGGTAATGAAATTCTTAAGCCTAGGCAGAAACCTAGTTGCGTTGAGTGCACTGAGGAAGATAAGAAATCGAATGAAGTCACTAGGGAAAGGATGAACAAAAACTAGATGATCCAAATGCAAAGAGAAAAAGATTATTATCTCCCCATGACTACAAGAAGGAAAACTGGATTTCCTTGAACATGTTTAAGCCTCAAACATTGTTGACTCCCGAACAAGTTTTCTGGAAAAAGGATTTAGAAAAGCTGAAAGCTGAAAATATTGTTGAAACAAACCCCCTTTATGGAAAATGCCTAGAGCGACTGAGTATCCTCCTAATACACCAATGCATCTAGTTCCTAGAAAAATTGCCACTAAAAGCAAGACCTTAATTAGTCAATATGTTATATTTCAACTATTTGTTGATTTTGAGAAAACTTGCAAGAAAAGGATCATACCCACTGGTATAAATGAAGGAGAAAGGGGTTTTGAGCAAATGAAAGAATGTTATTTAACTGAGGTCATGCCTTTCTTTAAACTTCTAAAAGATCACTTTGAGAGTCTTAAAAAAGGGATAGAAACGATATTAAGGAATGGAAAAGGAATTTGATGCAATGGTAGTTGAAGTTAGTGATTATGAGCGTGCACTAAAATATAATGAGATTGAGAGGAAGAACTTGCATACATTAAATGAGACTCTTATTTCTGAATGTGTTGCTCAAGATATCTTTTTCACTGCTTCAAATTACTCTATTAATGCTTCCAAATTTCATGAACTATCTGTGGCCCTGAAAGTCTCCCATGATCGTGTCATTGAGCTTGAAAAAACTAATTCTAAACTAAACGAGAAAATTGAACTGGATGATCACGACAATTTGGTTAAACATTTTTCTAAACTGGAAGTTGAGCATTTTAATTTACAACTAAAATATCAACATCTTAAAGAAAATGTTAAAACTTCAAATATCAAGACATCGTCAGATGCTCCAGAGTTTGATGCAGTTTTTCAAATTAACAAACGTGATGAACAGATTCAAGCTCATAGCAACACGATCAGAAAGTTGAAAGCCCAAATCTCTCAATTAAAGGGTCAAACGAACAATAAGACAGGCTCCCAAATGCCTCCTCCTTTAGATTCTCCGAATTCTCAAACTTTTCATCTTCAAAACTTAGTTGATGCCTTACAAAAGGAAAACGAGAGTTTTCTAGAAGAAAATGAAAAAGTTAAACGACATTTTAAAGAGTTATATGATTCAATAAAAGTCACCCGTGACCAAAACAACGAAAAATAACGTCTTTACGAAAGGAAATTGAGAATCAGAAGTCGGGAAATGGGAAACTGCCACTTGTTTTCAATAAGAATGTTGTCTCAAAGTCACCCTTAGACTGCAAATACACTGTGACTATTAAATATATTCCTCCTCATCTTAGGAATAATGAACATGCTTTTCATGAATACTGTGCTCACCTTAAGGATAGTCTAGAATGTCTCCGTGAGATTGTCGAAGAGGATTTCATTAACAAACCTCTTGATAGTGAAATTAGGTTTGCTTGCCTCCATGCCAAACGATCTCAAGAGTTGCTAGAATGTGTAATTGCCACATGTCCAAAATCCTTAACCTTAGGTGCAAAAGGCAAAGCTGTGATGCCTTGTTCTATGCCTAGTGCCAAGCATGAAATCCGTTCTATGCCCAGTCTTAAAAAAGGAAACACTAATGTGCCTTCAAGTAGTTCCGATTCCAGATATGTTAGTGCTAAGAAAGTGAACTTTAGTGTGCCTGCAAAAAGCTCAAATCACAGTCTTAAAGTATACACTAATGTGCCTTCTAGTACTTCAGATCCTTGCACATCAAGTTCAGGAATGCAAAATATAGATCAACCAACTAATGTTCCCATTCCCTCTACAGAGTAATCGTGACTTTAAAGCGAGCAGGTCAAAGTCTCAAGACAATACAAGGAATGATAGGACCTTGCAAGCTAAGAATGTGCATTGGAAGAGAGTAGAAGACCAATCTAGGAACTTTAAGCTTGAGTTGAATAAAACGAATCGTGTTGATTCAAGTATTAGCCTTAGGCGCATCTGTAATTAATTCAATTCGATACTATCTGCAAACCTTGTAATGTCAGATGCTTGAATTCTGTTGCTAATCATGAATGTGGTGTGAATGCTTTGTCTAATGCTGTCAAATGCCCCGTTAAAATTGCTAATGCTAATAATCGTGCAAATAAGGCAAAAAGGCAAAAACGAAAGATTGTTAGAAAATAGTGGAAACCCACAAGAAGAACTTTTATAAAGATAGGTTATTATTGGATACCTTTTGGCCATAAGAATAATCAGTTTGTTCTCAAACTGCTAAGATTATGCCCACTAGAAAATGGATGCCTTCTGGTAGAACTATTCCCTTAAGAAGTAAACATACTTTGAATAGGTCAAATACTGACACCAGCATTGCATCTATTCCCAATGATTCCATTGCTTCTACTTCTGATATGGATGTTTCGATTACGATGTGGGTGTTCCAATTACTGTTACTAACCAAGTGGAACCCATTCTTGCATGGGGATCCCAATTATCCAGTTATCCATTTTTGTCTGTGTTCAACTGCAGATCGTTCAAATAGTTCTGTGGTACCGGACTCATTTCCAAGCATATGACCGGAGACCGGTCGCGGCTCATGAACTTCGTGAGCAAGTTCATCGGGACTGTTAGATGTGGTAATGATCATTTCTGCTATTATGGGTTATGGAGATTATGTTGTTGGTGATAGTGTCATCTCGAGAGTCTACTATGTTGAAGGGTTGGGTCATAATCTGTTCGCTGTTGGTCAATTCTCGTGACTCGATCTAGAAGTTGCCTTAGAAAACATACCGCTTTGTTAGAGATCTTAATGGTAAGGAACTGTTAAAAGGAACTCGTGGGTCAAACCTTTACACCATCTCTATCGATGACATGATGAGGGCTTCTCCAATCTGCTTGTTGTCAAAGGCTTCAAAACAAAGTCATGGTTATGGCATCGTCGTCTCAATCACTTGAACTTCGGCACCATCAACGATCTTTCCCGAAAGGACCTAGTTGTAGGTTTACCTAGACTAAAGTATGAAAAGGATCATCTTTGTTCAGGATGTCAATTGGGAAAAAGCAAGAAATATGCCCATAAACCCAAACCTACTAACTCATCACGAAGTTCTTCATATGATTCATATGGATTTATGTGGACCAATGAGGGTACCGAATATCTTTGGGAAGAAATATGTGTTAGTTGTGGTTGATGATTACTCTAGATTCACTTGGGTCAAGTTCTTAAGGACAAAGGATGAAACTCCTGATATCATCATCAAACTCATCAACAGCGCAGTTCGACTTAACAAAACCGTCGAATTGTCGAACGACAATGGAACTGAGTTTGTCAACAAACAACTTAATGAATTCTATGAAAGCGTTGGAATCAGTCATCAAAGAAGTATTTCACGAACTCCTCAACATAACGGTGTAGTTGAACGACGAAATCGGACTCTCGTTGAAGCCGCTAGAACAATGTTGATTTACTCAAAGGTTCCAATGTTTCTCGCTAACGCCATCGCTTGCATGCTATACACAAAATCGTTCCCTAATCCACCCCGTACATGGAAAAACTCCATATGAACTTGTCCACAATGTAAAACCTAATCTCTTTCCTTCGTGTGTTTGGTGCATTGTGTTATCCAACTAATGAGGGTCAAGACTTAGGGAAACTTAGGGCTAAAGCCGACATTGGAGTATTTGTAGGATATGCACCAAACAAAAAGGGATACCGAATCTATAACAAAAGAACCCGAAATATCATGGAAACCATTCACGTTACGCTTGATGAGTGACGGTCAAATGGCTCTGACAATTGACCCGACTTCAAGACAGTCCCATTGGTTCATCTCTTGTTCCAAACTCTACTCAAGAAACTCCATATGTACCTCCATCCGAAGATGATGTAAAGAAATTGTTTGATCCTATGTTTGATGAACTGTATGATTCAAACACTAATGAGGTGATGATTCCTGCAACAGAGGATGCTCATATTCCTGTGAATGAAGTCAATCCTTCAGTTTCAATATCTTTAAGTCAAGAAGCACTGCTGATCCGATCCCCCGCCCTCATCAACAAATCATCATTCTTCAAATGTACATCATGGAAATGTTTCTCGCATCAATGATGAAGTTAATCCCTTTGCTACTCCTGAGGATGCTCCATTTGAAAACATATTTGCTATTCCTGAATCATCATCGAACCATCTTCTTGAGGAGACATCGACTCGCTACCTCGCCTCAACAACTGCCACATGAACACCTTAGAAAATGGACTCACGATCATCCATTAGACAACATCATTGGTAATCCCTCTCGTCCAGATCAACCCGGAAACAACTTGCAACCGATGCCTTATGGTGTTTCTTCAACTCCGTACTTTCTAAGATCGAACCAAAAGATGTTAAAACCTCCATGAATGAAGACAACTGGTTCAATGCCATGCAAGAAGAAATTCATGAGTTTGATCGACTTAATTTATGGGAGTTAGTACCGCCCAGAGGCGTGCTATGATTATAGCTCTCAAATGGATCTTCAAAGTAAAACTTGATGAGCATGGTGATGTGTTGAAGAACAAGGCTCGGTTAGTTGCTAAAGGATATCGTCAAGAGGAGGGTATAGACTTTGAAGAATCTTTTGCTCTGTTGCTGCTCGAATCGAGGCAATCAGAATCTTTCGGCTAACGCCGCTAGTAAGAACATGGTAGTGTATCGATGGATGTGAAGACGGCATTTCAACGGAGATCTTAAAGAAGTCGCTCACGTCCGCCAACCCGGGATTTGTGAATCAAGAGCATCCTACTCACGTTTATCGTCTGAAGAAGGCTCTCTACGGTTTAAAGCAAGCTCCAAGGGCATGGTATGATACACTGTCAAAGTTTCTTCTATCAACCGGATTCAATAAAGGAGCAGTTGATCCTACATTGTTCACCAGAAGTCGCAAACATTTAACTCATGTTCAAATTTATGTTGATGATATTATTTTTGCCTCGACCGACCCAATGGAATGTGATCGTTTTTCTAATGAAATGGGTTCTAAATTTCAAATGTCAATGATGGGACAAATGTCATTTTCTTGGGATTACAAATTTCACAAAGTCCCGGAGGCATTTTCATAAATCAATCTAAATATGCAACAGAGATTTTAAAGAAATTTGGATTTGATTCATGTGAACCTGTTGACACCCCCATGATTGATCGAACCAAACTAGATGAGGACCACTCGGGGATCATGATTGACCAAACGAAATATCGTAGTATGATTGGATCCATGATGTACCTCACAGCTAGTAGACCGACATCTTGTTGTTTGCATGTGTGCTAGATACCGAGCTAAGCCTACTAAAAAGCACCTTGAAGCGTTAAACGGGTCTTTCGGTATCTCCAAGGAACCATCAATATGGGACTATGGTACCCGAAGGACACCGGTATGTCATTAACAGCCTATGCAGATGCGATCATGCAGTTGTCAAGATACACGTCGAAGTACATCGGAGGTGCTTTCAGTTTTTGGGTGATAAGCTTGTGACCTGGTCTTCAAAGAAGCAAATGAGTACTTCTATTTCCTCTACAGAGGTTGAATACATAGCCATGTCATCTTGTTGTGCTCAAATCTTATGGATGAGATCTCAATTATCTTACTATGGCTTTGAATTCAACAAAATCCTCTCAGATAATAAAAGTGCTATTGCTCTCTCATGCAACAACGTTCAACACTCAAGAGCAAAGCATATCGACATTCGACATCATTTCATCAGGGAACAAGTGGAAAAAGGTGTGGTGGAACTATATTTTGTGAGGTCTCAATATCGTTAGCGGACATCTTCACCAAAGCTCTTCCAAGAGAACGTTTTGAGTTTATTCTTCCACGTCTTGGCTTGAAAAGCCTTCAACCAGATACTCTCAAACGTCTTCATGAGGAAGACGAGGAGTAAAGGTCTATCTTCATCTATCTCTTGTAAATATTTATTCGAAAAACAAAATACAAAATTATAAAACCCTATAAAACCAAATAGAAAAATATAAAACTTTCAAAATCCATAAAAATCTGAAAAATTCAAAAAATCTTCAAAAATATTGTCTTTTTGTCATGTTTTTTTTTTCGGTTCGAAAATATCTACGGTCTTTGTGCTGTCATTCAAAGAATGACACGGGACTTTAGATGTTGTTCAATTCTTATAAAAAAAAAATTGGGAGAAAGAGAAACAATGGTTTATTGTCATTTTCGTGCAATAACCGGTTTTAAAAGAAAGAACAGAGCCATGTTTTACCATGTTTTCAAATTCCATGCTCTGATTCTATAAACATTTATCTGCCGAAAACTAAATGCTTTGAAAAATAACTCGGTCTCTATTTTTGATAATCATGAGGACTTATTTGTCAAAATCTCTATCTCTCAATCAACAACCTATGTCATTGATTGAGGGGAGAATGATTTCAATTAAATTAAAAAGTTATTTGGCATTAAATTGTTTTCAAAAGATGTACATGCATGTTTAACCAATGGAGATTAAAATCTCAACATCGATCCTTATCGTTAAAACGCTTTCATAATCAAGTCACAATTCTCCTTAAAAGCTTTCAAAATCAATTTAAATCTATAAGAGACACAAATCTCAAATGTTTTAATAATTGTGATCGGGGAGAGTTGTGATTTAAATAGGATTTAAACCGATAATTCGATAAATGGTTTCTTAAGTGATTAGCATGTTTGCCTCCCCGTAAGTGACAAACGATTTCAAATTTTCCATGCACATTGAGGGGGAGCATCTATAATTTGAAACGTGATCATTTATCTCAATGTGCGGGTTCCTCTAGTATGTGTAAAACTCCTTTCAAACCTAGAAGCACATATTGAGGGGAGCAAAATCATGAAAATCTCATCCTTCCCCAAAATGCTTTATCTACTTGATTCGATTTGGGAAGTGATGTTGATATCTTTTAGAAAATGGTAATCAAAGAAGTTAATTTTTTCTCTTGCCTCCGTGTGCAAAACATTTTCAAATACTTGATGCACATGTTGAGGGGGAGTTCTCGTTCTAAAATATCAAAAACAATTCAAGTACAAAATGCTTTGATAATATATCACAAGTATCTGAATTGATTTTCAAATGGTTTTCAATTGGTTCCAATGGCGGATGAACAATACCAAATAGACCGACCAACTTTACTTTATGTATGGTGATATAAGGATGATAAGGTTAGGTATTTTTTTTCCCATGATCCGCTGAACCGGGAGGATCTACCCAGGAACTATCCACTAGTTAGTGTAGAGTTCTTAGGTATGATAATAAAAGGAGAAAAGTGAGATATGGGAAGAGTCGGACTGAGAGCGAGCTAGTAATCTTTGGAATAAACCCAACAAGGTTCTAGCTATGAAGTCTCGGTAAGCACTGAAGGGGTTGAAGAATTAAAAGAATTGAATGAGAAAAGGGTGAAAACAAATAGCCCTCCATTTATTCAACCTTAGAGGCGTAAAACGGGTTCAATTCATATGCTACTGATGGTAACATCGGTATTGAAGACAAAGACGTCATGGACCCAAAGGACGACTGCACTTCAACTTCCCAAACTACTCAAGTTCCTCTTAAAAGGACTTGTTTCATTCTCATGGGAACCGACATTATCTATCGACTTTCTCTTAGAGATTGTTGATATTGAAGAAGGAGACCCTTTCTCCCTAGTCTCCATATAGATCCAAATATGCACAAATTGAGTCTAGAGCCACGAGATCATCAATAAATCTCATTAGGACACTTTCAATGAAGACTCTCTATTTCACACAATGTGGAAAGAGAGATTATATATTATGAGTCCTACGCATTCTCCTTGTGGTATTGCCGTAACATCCAAGTGATATGCAAACATATTCACAATGAAGATGGAAAGCCTTCTCGAGCCAACATCTAACAAGCTCCTGGTAGGTGGCATGTGAGATCTATTATACAGATCAACCATGTGACAAGCGAACAAAACAATGGGCGATTCAATCTTTTGAATCAATCAGTTCGAGTTATGGATTGATCGGATACCTTTGAAAACCGGTCTTTGTGCTTTAAAACTCTTTTCATTAGCATGTCGATCCGGTACTAATTTTTCAAATCAAAAGGTGTTTTATGATTGATAATTGATTTTCATTAAAACCTTCGTTTATTGCAAAAACAATTTCTATTGAGCAATACACGATTGTTTTTCAAATTTCTTTCATCAATCGGTGGACGTAAATTATTTGCGGGTTCACTCACCTCGTGTTGTCTTCTTTGAGACGTTCCGGTTTGAGAAACGACTAGAGCAAATGCGAAACCTCGTCAAGGAAATTCTTCGAATTATACCGATCACGCGATGTACCGATCAGCGGAGAATAGTGGGCGAAAATACCTCAATTCATCGAAAGTGATCAAAGACACTTTCGTGCGCTTTATTGCTAACTGTCTTATGCAGTTACACCCCGACGTTTTGATCGGAATGAAGCGGTCAATCCATAGCCGCATGCTCACCTAACACATTCATCTCAAAAGAAATCATGATTAGTGCATCAATGACTTTGATATTTTTACTCCATGTTACCTTACGCTCGCTACGCCGCCAATATCATGAATCAACGAATGCTTCCGCTACTCTGATGAGAATATATCATGATCCCGAATGTGAGCATGTCGGTCCGAATGTCACAACATCACATAATACCAACACCACAATGGATGTATCAGAGATTTTCTATTAGTTGATGATCTCAAAAGTGGCTCAAAATTATTATCACGGATCGAAGACCTCCACTTGAAGTAACCAAACATGCAATGTGAAGAATCAATGACTACGAGCTTAGGAACAAAGGACTACATCAAGAATGCAAGAACAATTGTTAATGTCATATCTGATTGTATTCAATGTAATTTTAGTGCATGATTGAGGTGACCTCCCCAGGGGAGATTGTTAGGAATTAGAAATTCTAGGTATTAAAGAGTCGGTCACCTCAAGTATATGTAATCGTTAGAAAGCTCGTAGTCATAGTAATATTAAGTTAAGTAGTATTTAGTTTAGTAACACCGTGGAGGACGGACGGTCTTTACCCATCAGTATGCACGATCCAGATGTGTGGCGTTTTATGTAAGACTATAAATACTCTCTACCTCCCAAGGTAGAGAGTTTGAGCTCATAATAATATCTTTCACTTTCTCTCACTAAGTTCCCTAAACCTCTAACTTTCTCTCTCTAGAATTCCATCTATATGCTACCTTGGGTTAATGTTATGATGTGTATGTGAAAAGTTATATCTTACACATAACTAGCATGTATTATAAGGGGTAATGTAAATGGGTAGAAAACTTAAGTATTTGACCCATTAACCAAATACATTGAATGAAGTTGGGTAAAACCCAAAAGTCCATGACCCATACCCAATGTCTAGATACAATGTACCCTTGGTGGGCACTCAAAACCATAGACTAGATGCATTGCATCTTGTAGATACATTGAATCTACTTGGTACCCATAACCCATGACCCATACCCAATGTCTTGATACATTGTACCCTTGGTGGGCACTCAAAACCCATGGATCATATCCATAACCCATGGTATTGACCCATACCCATAAGACTAGATACATTGTACTCACTAGATACATTGTATCTAAAGGAATACTGATAACATCAAATTAGCCTGATCTTTTATATATCAAATTCTCGTGTTTATGGTCTCATTTGCATTAATATGGTACTTAATTCTTTCATATTCGTTCATATTTGCATTTCATGATAAATGAGGCGTTGGAGCGGAAAAGAAGTGATAAAAGGCCAAGTATATGTTTTCGAAGATTGATTTCACGAGGGCCTTTGGATTTTATGTGAAGATTACGCCGTAACTAGCTAATAAGGTTATGGCGTAAATATGAGCTTTGAAGGATACGGCGTAACCAATTCTTATGGTTACGTCGTAATTATTTTTTGTGAAGGTTACCGTAAGGTTGCAATTTAGTTACCTGTAGAGATAATTGAGGCGGATAAAAATATACGGTTGAAGAGTTCACGGCATAATTCGGTAATTTAATTATGCCAGTAATTATTACTTGGGCTTAAGGAGTTGAAGTCTAGTGGCTAAATGAAGATAATATTTACTCCGAGGATGAAAAGTAAAAATAACAAGTGCGATCAGGGACTAAAGGTGGCAACTTATATGAAGTTTATTTACTTCAAGGACTACAATATAAATGAAGAAGTACGATGAGGGGCCTAAAGCGACATCTAGTATAAAAATGTTTCAAGTAAATGAAAGGATGAAGAAAACTACGAAGTAAGGCATTAAGGCGTAATTTGATTGTTAAAGTTACGGCATAACTTTGTTACGACGTAACTAAATATATTAGTTACGGCGTAACTTTAGTTACGACGTAATTAATTTATTTATTTACGCCGTAACCATGTCGGGCCTATAAATACATCCCTAAATCTGCATTTTTAGGCATCTCTCTTCACCCCTCTCCTAGGGGTCGATTAGGGCACCACTCGGGGTATTTTCAGATCCAAAGTCGGTTTGAAGGAAGAATTCACTCGCAATCATCATCATTATTAGCTCTACATCAAGTAATTTGTATCAAACATTATGTTCAATTCAATTTATGATTTATTCATTTTTGTTGGTATGATTTACTATTTGTTTGGCTAAGCACCAGTCTTTGGCCTTGTTATGATTCCTTAATTGTTTTGTTTACGTTTACTTTATTTTGTACAATTATTTCTAAGTGTATGCATGCATAGTTCTTTGGTAGTCACCCCTGATTCGGTAGTTTTGAATGGCGGTAGATGCCAATTTCCTAGGAGATATGACCAACTGACCCTAGGTGGCGGTAGACGGAAGGGTAAGATATGACCAACTGACGACCCTTTCTACTTGTGCGATTTGACCAACTGATCACCTCAAAAGAGTAGACTGAGACGGGAAGGGTAAGATATGACCATCTGGGTCGATCAATACATGGAATCTTTTGGAGAAAGCATTTATTAGAAGATATTGTCCTCCTTCAAAGATTGCCAAGATGATGGAAGAGATAAGAAATTTCAGACAGAAGATGGATGAAACGCTTGATGAAGCTTGGGAAAGATATAATGACCTTCTTTATAGATGCCCAACGCATGATATCAGCAACCATCAGATGGTCCTTATTTTCTATGAAGGTTTAAACATCTCGTCCGCCAAATGCTCGACTCTCAAGGACCTATTCCTACAATGCCACCTGCAAAAGCCCTTAGATCAATTGAAATGATGGTGACCATTCACAAATTGGTATGATGGAGCAACCACTCGGGCCACAAATAGCAAAATTGGATGACTTTGGTGACATCACCAAGCAGCTTGATAGACTTGGATGTGAAATGAAGATGGCGGGGAGAGCATTCATGCTATACAAGAGCACTCTCTACAAGAAGAATATGAGCAGGTCAAGTTTGTTGAGTCATTGGAGGAAGCCGTCAAGAAATTCTCGGATAATTTAAAAAGGATGCACGACTCGAATGACGAAATGCTTAGGGAATTCAAGGAGGCTCTGGGACCTTAATTTAAAGAAGCTTGAAGATAAGAGGAAAAGCTTGGAGGCCAAGCTTGAAGAATTAAACCAAAAGGTCCTGGAAAGATAAGAGGAGCTGGTTCCTCGTGATTTACCTTATATCAGACCCTATGTACCACCTATCCCATTTCGGGGCGTTTGAAGACTGTGAGAAAAGAAAAAACAAGTGACGATCAATTGAAGAAAATGGAAGCAAAGAACTTACACAGTGATGAAGCAATGCCACGCTAAGCTAATGAGGAATCAACCACAACACAAAATGGTATTACTTCTAACTCTTCTTTATTCGACGATAATCTTGCTTGTTTTTCTATTCGGATGCTTTGAGATTATGGATGAAATCATGCAACCTATCACATCACCCGATGTTGGCTATGTAACCCGACTCTTGAACCTATTTTAGTTGATCTCGCAATGGAATTAGAGGACAAGATCTTGACACTTCAGTGATTAACGAGAAGACATACGAGCCTATTAATCAGCCACGTCACGAGGTGAACCAATCATCAATGCCATCAACTAAAACGGATAAGGTATGGAGGGAAATGACATCTTCTTTCAGGTATGATCATAATTTATCATTTCCCCATCCCGTAGCAATTTCACACCCTCATGGTGTTTATTGCTATTTTCACCCACACTTGATTTCAAGTGAGGGGATGAACACCCTTTTACGTTGTAAATAAGGGTGGAGTCAAGCTCGTGACTCGAACAAAAACAAGCGCTTCGTGGGAGGCACCCCATGCCTATATTTTCTTTTTCATTTTATTAGTATAGTTGGGTTTTGTGTTTTCTAACCATTTTGGCAGGAAACGAGGAAGTAATTGCCGCTACAGTTTGTCGACCACCGGAGTTACGTAACTCATCTTGGTGATTACGCGTAACCAACTTTTGCAAGTAGAATTCTTGACGCCATTGCCAATTACGCCAGTAATACCATCTCATGGTTACCGCAGTAACCACTCGCTTTGCGCTTATGTAGGGTTTTGCGCCATTTATTGGCGTAACTCCCTCAAAAGAGTTACGGCGTAACCTTCCTCTGCTTAATTCTTTCATTTTAAAACACAATAACCTTGTATTAGTATTTTAAATGAACTTTGTAGGTGTGTTCTCTGTAAACCCTCACGAGACTTTACTCGTCCACTTGGGACACCAAGTGGTTTAAAAGGCTTGTTGCATATGCTAAATGCAACCGTGATTATTACGAAAGTGAGTTAGGTTTTTCATTTTCTTTTTTTTTATTTGTTGTTTTTCTAGTATGATGCATTTGGTTGTCTTAAGTGAATTCAGGTTATTAAAGTTTGCTCATGAATCTCAAAGCAGGACACGTTTACTCGTATTGTGTATATTGACTTTTCACATCGATTAGTCAATCCCCCTGTTAAACCCTGTTTGTTGCACTCACCATTAGTGCAAGATACCCTTAGATACACCCTTCATAGCCTTTCCTTTCATTTTGTTCACCCAATATATGTTTCGTTACACCCATCGCCTAGCCTACCCTATAGTTTCCTTATGTCCATGGTCCGGGTGCTGTTGGTTAATTTTGGTTCCACTAGTGAAAGTCGCGGGTTTTGAATAAATGGTTTTGAAAGAAAATCGGGTTTAGAGGATAGCTGATCTCAAGTGGGGGGATACTTTTTATGTTCGTATTGTTTATATCCATGTATACCTTGTCTTGCATAAAAAAAAAGCATGCAAGCAAGTGTTTATTTGTGATTAGTGTTCTCGCCTTGTTCAACCAGGCGCAAATTTTTACAAATCCGTTTTGTCTTACGGATAAAATTAGAAACCTGTACATTTCTATCTCGCCTTTCAAATTTTAATCAATCTTCGTACAATAGGCACATTGTACATTTCAAGTGGGGGGATGGGAGATAGAAATGGTCGATTTTGATAGAAATATGTGCTAAATTGACCCATATTTTAAATTTTTTTATATAGCACATTCTTTTTTCATTGATGATGAAGGCCGAGTTAATGCATCTTATTTGCCTAGATTATGGAGTTTATTTACATGTCTTATGCATTAACTCGTGTATTTGATTATTGAAGACCCCTTGACTCTTGACCCTCGATTTTTGCTACGGGATTGAATGCGACTAGTGGTGGGGCGATTGTGGACTTAGGAATCTATTTGTTTCGTGTCTTTTTGTTTACACCCATTAAAATTTCCCATGTCTTATCCTACCCTTAGTCATGAATCGAGTTTAGATGAGGAAGCGAGCAATCATTGGTGTCTTGGCCATGGATTTGGTCATGTATCAATGGTTTTGTCCCCTTCACAAGCTCGTTAGTAATGACAAAATAACCCCATAAGCCTATGTTGTGTCAACCCATTGCCTTTTAGAATAGCTGCATCTATAGACTCTAGTGGTGGAGATTAGTATCTTTGCCAAGCCTATGATAGAATACTTGCCATGACTGAGCAGTTGAGTGATTACCCCAAAAATATTAAACACGTGAATTATGAGAGAGAGTGTGATTTCAATTCCCTTTTCGTGAGGTGCTCGGTTTGGAATTTTCTATCTTAGGTGATTTTTAGACTCATAACTTTCAATTAATCCTGGGAGATATCTTTTTAAGAATTATTTAAAGGGTCTACTTGAGGACAAGTAGGATTCAAGTGGGGGATATTTGATAACATCAAATTAGCCTGATCTTTTATATATCAAATTCCCGTGTTTATGGCCTCATTTGCATTGATATGGTACTTAATTATTTCATATTCATTCATATTTGCATTTCAGGATAAATGAGGCGTTGGAGCGGAAAAGAAGTGATAAAAGACCAAGTATATGTTACGAAGATTGATTTACGAGGGCCTTTGGATTTTATGTGAAGATGCAGCGTAACTAGCTAATAAGGTTACGCGTAAATATGACTTTAAAGGATACGTAACCAATTCTTATGGTTACGTCGTAATTATTTTTGTGAAGGTTCTACGGTAAGGTTGCAATTTAGTTACTGTAGAGATAATTACGGTTTAGCGGATAAAAATATACGTTGAAGAGTTATGGTAACGGTAATTTAATTACGCCAAGTAATTATTACTTGAAGCTAAGGAGTTGAAGTCCAATGGCTAAATGAAGATAATATTTACTCCGAGGATGAAAAGTAAAAATAACAAGTGCGATCAGGGACTAAAGGTGGCAACTTATATGAAGTTTATTTACTTCAAGGAGTACAATATAAATGAAGAAGTACGATGAGGGGCCTAAACCGACATCTAGTACAAAAATGTTTCAGGTAAATGAAAGGATGAAGAAAACTACGAAGTAAGGCATTAAGGCGTAATTTGATTGTTAAAGTTACGACGTAACTAAATATATTAGTTACTTGCCAGTAATCCTTTAGTTACTGGACGTAATTAATTAATTTATTTACGCCAGTAACCATGTCCGGGCCTATAAATACATCCCTAAATCTGCATTTTTAGGCATCTCTCTTCACCCTCTCCTAGGGTCGATTAGGGTACCACTCCAGGGTATTTTCCACAGTCCAAAGTCGGTTTTGAAGGAAGAATTCACTCTGAATCATCATCATTATTAGCTCTACATCAAGTAATTTGTATCAAACATTATGTTCAATTCAATTTATGATTTATTCATTTTGTTGGTATGATTTACTATATGTTTGGCTAAGCACCCCTGTCGGCCTTGTTATGATTCCTTAATTGTTTTGTTTACGTTTACTTTATTTCCGTACAATTATTTCTAAGTGTATGCATGCATAGTTCTTTGGTAGTCACCCTCGATTCGGTAGTTTTGAATGGCGGTAGAGGCCAATTGCCTAGGAGATATGACCAAATGACCCTAGGTGAGCGGACTGAGACGGGAAGGGTAAGATATGACCAACTATCGACCCTTTCTACTTGTGCGATTTGACCAACTGATCACCTATCGTTTGGATGAACTTAAGAACTGGGGGTGTAGTGTCTAAGTTCCTAACGGCCGAGCACTCACTATTTTGAATCTAGCATGTAGCGATACTTAATGACTTGGCTTAGGGGACCAGGAACAACAAGACTTATGACGGGTGCGATTTCTCCTGTGGTGCATCTTTGTGATAGGTTAGGCGAATTGACCAAATGTTGTCCTCTCAATTTGACCCCCACTTGAAGTAATTGGAAGTAAGTAGACGTAGACACAACTAGCTAGGAGGATTAACTAGGTTAGCACCACTCTCCTTTATTGATCTCACCTTTTTCTTTTTATTGCTTTTAGTAGTTAATTAATTAAATCCTTATCGAAACCATATTAAAATAGTGACATAGACTTAAGTTAATTTTCCATCGTAATCTCTTGGGACGACCTGTTTACGAATACTACACTACACACGGCCAGTACACGTTAAGTGCACTAGGGTAGACCATAGGTATTGAGACACTATAAATTTAAGACACAATTGAGTAAAACACGCATCAAATACCCATGGACCAACCCATAACCCATGACCCATAACCAAAACCCATGGGTAAAGCGCGTCCCATGGATCCCCGCATACACTGGACGGATCCCTCAGCGGAGGATCCGTGGGATCCCGGGAACAAGTGGCTACTTTTCTTCTATAAATAGTGAGCCACTTCTTACCATTTCTTCACACCTTCACACATAGTTTCTCTCCAGCAAATCTAGGATATTTAGATCATTAGGAAACATGTAAACCACCCTCATCTCATATGATCATAATGCTTCTAACTCTCATTTGTTATAAGCATACTCCCAAAGTGATCCTCCAAAGCAAGCTTAGAGATCTTGCTTCCTTACCTACTGAAGTGATCACCCATCACAAGATACAAGCACATGAAAATCTTATACAACAAGCTTGGGAAACTTGTCATCTTCATTCATAGAAGACTAACTACATCATGCTTTGGGTTCTTGATGTTTAGTCTAGGAGTTCATATCCATTAGACACATTGTCTTGGATATTGTCTAGTATCATATTCTTGTATCTATGCTAGACTAGATGGTTTATGTGTTTGTGCCATAAAACACAAGGTTTGTTATGTTGGGCCACAAAACATAACGGGTATCATAGATGTGTCAAAGGCATTAGTGAAGAGTGCCGAAGATCCGTGTTGAAGGCATTAGTGAAAGGTGTTGAAGGATCGTGTAAATGGAATTAGTGAAGAATGCCTAGGTCGTATAATCAATGAGGTGCATCGTTATACATATAGTATTTGTTTAGATCCAAGGATGGTGATATCCTTGATGGTGTTGTAACAAGGAGTGGATCTCCTTGAGATTAGGTGTTGTGTTGTGATGGGTAGTAGTTCCTCCATAGTAATGGAACTAGGTGCTTAGCCTAGTACCTAATAAAGGGTAGGCGATGTTGTGTAGGTGTGGTTCACCTTGGAGTGAAAGAACCCAGTGGTTAGCCTAGCACAGTATAAAGGGTAGGCGACGTTGTGATAGGTGTGGTTCGCCTTGGTGTGAAAGAACTTGGTATTCAGCTTTGTACCGGAAAAGGTGTAGCGGCGTTGTGAAGGCTTCTCCGCCGTAAGGAGTTGGTGTAGTGATTACGAACTCTCGAGTAGGTGACTCGGGGAGTGGAGTAGGGCAAGGAAGGTGTCCTTGTAGCGAACCACTATAAATCCTCGTGTTGGTTTGTCTATCCTTTTACTTATCGCTTTACTCTTATTCTTGCATTACATTGTTTATTTTCTATGTGGTTGATGTCTATGTTTGTGACACATACTTGGTCTTTCATATAGTCACAAACTATATTTAACACTTTACATATTATGACACGCTTGATCAAGAAAAAGCAACCGTACTAATAATGGTGAAACTTGATTTTTAATGAACCATTAATCTTACGGAATCTCATGTGATATTAAGGGGTTGGCCTTACATGCCGTAATGCGTTAAATGCATCCTCGTCGAGATTAGCAAATGCAATGGTTTATATATATTTGATACAAAAGTTTTAAGTTTGAAGCGGAAAGCGTATTCACCCCCTACGTTTTCACAATTGGTATTAGGCGGTTGGCTCTAGTTTTTAAAACAAATGGTTTTCAAAACGAGTAAGGTCCTCGTATCAAATTTTTGGTGAAGTCAAGCATAATATGAAAAGTGTTTTGTTATTTTTTTCTTTGAAGTTTTGTTGTTAGATATCTTGTTAATCAAGCTTGAATAAAGGTAAAATGGGTAATATAACTTCACTAAAAAGTCTACAAAGGTTAAACCTTTTCGTCGGGTCAAAAGCGTACATTTTGTAATTCGTGTCGATCCGGATCCCTCAGATTACTTTGGGCCGGATCCCTCAAGCAAGGGATCCGTGGGATCCGAAGACAATTTTTGTCTGAATTTCAAAAATTCATAACTAATTAACCGTAAGTCGTTAGAAGTTGTGCCACCTATCGTTTTAAAGGTATTTGAGTCTACTTTAATTTAAAATGATTTCATAAACTGATTCAAAATAAAAATTTACAGAATCATTGATTTATAATAGAAAGTCATTTTTCGGTCATAACTTTTGCACAAACTTTTGATATAATTGGAGACGGATGTTTTCATCTTTGAATAACATTTTGTCCTCTTTTGAAACTAAGGTTTTGATCATATTTATAAAGGAAACTAATCAAGCTTGGTATACATGTTTAACACAAAGCGATGAAAATAAATTTCGTATGCTATGCTAAATGATAAATTGTTTCATTTGCATTACTTGATTATTTGCTTATCTCAAATAGCTTTTGTGCTTGTTTGATTGATTAACATATGTGGTTGCCTTACCTTGCTATTCATTCTCTTGCTTGTCGATTTAGTAATTTTCTACTAATCAATGTGCTACTTGAAGGAGTGTTTGGGATAACATCTAGTTGTGTCAAAAATGTTAGTTTTATAAGTTGAAAAAATGTTTAAAACATATAACACACTAAAATGGCTTTTTGATTGAGTTTGTCATGTGTGCAACATAAATGTTTTATGTGCCTATATGATTTCTTGATTTCATATTTTCTTGTATCGTTTTCTAAAAAACAACAAGAATGTACATCGGATCATAACCTACACTTGTGTTGATGATGTACTCTCCCATTTTCCTTTTCATGATCGCTCTCCAAGCTTCATAGTAGGATTGACAACTTGATTATTTCATCCGATATACTCAAGTAAATTATTTTGCAACGCAAATATAATTGTTCATATCCGAAAGTCCAAACTCGAGCTTTCCAACAACATATGTTGAACTAGCTCATCCAACCATTTTTTTTTGTTTACCATATGGACAAATTTTAATTTTTTTGACACCTTCGTCACCTTAGTTGTTTCAAGTATAATATTAATATAAACGAAGCAAAGTATCATCATTGTTACTCTTCGATAGGCCATTATAGGAATATAAATTTTCCTAACTTGAGAATGAATACTGGAGAACTTATTGCACTAGAAACTCAATTTGACCTAACGGTTGAATTGCTTCCTTGAGAGAATTTGGGTATGTGGAATCAGCCTAGTAAAAATGGTCGTGTTTAGGCGTAATTGAGCACCGCTAGTAATAGTCTCATATTCATTCTCTCACTTGAGAAATTTATACTCCTATGTTTTCCTAAAGTAAGTTTACAATGGAAATACTTTGCATTGTCTTAGGATTACTAATCAAACAAGTCTTAAAATTAATTTTTTTTTGTTAATCACAACCACTTGCCTCATTAAGCGATTATCTTGCTTTGATCGAGAAGAGCTACATGACTTCATGGACGAAGCTCATTGTATGCTAATCACCATCCGTAATGACTAGATTTTCCTAAACTAGCACCTCACAACTCTTTTGTCTTGAACACCATTATGTGCTCTTTTCTTTCTAGACACATACCTTGCATGTCATTGTTAGTAGGGCTGTAAATGAACTGAACGTTCAGTGAACATTTCATGAACGGTTCGGTAAAAAGTTCGTTTATGTTCGTTTATTTATTAAATGAACAAACATGAACAATATTTTACGATCGTTTAGTTAAATGAACGAACATGAGCAAAAGTCACGTCCGTTTATTTGTTCGTGTCCATTATGGTTGCGTTAACGTTAAGTTTATGTTCATTTATTTATTTATGTTCATATATCAAATATTTTAATAAAATAATTTTAAAATTGGTTTGCTTAAACAAAATAACAATTATAAAACAATATAGATACATAATTTAATAAAGTTTATGATTGTTTGCGTTTATGTTCGATTTAAGCAGTTTGAGTGTCTTAGCGCTCTTTTGTCTTAACGAACATAAACGAACATGAACAACTAATTTTCTTAATAAGCGAACATGAACAAGAAAAGCGTTCGTGTTAGGTGTTCGTTTATTTGTTTAAATTAAATGAACGAACATGAACAGGCTCTGGTTACCGTAAATGATTTACTAATCTAGGCCGAAATGTTTTGGGCTTCTTGAATAGTGCTTGTTAAGTTTGCTAAACCTTTGCGTTATTTGTGAGCTCGATCTCATTTGATTGCCTATATGTGATCTCTACATGCTCTCCTTGCTTTGCTTAACGTTTATACATGTGTGCTTCTTTGTAAAACCATTAGTTACCATCAATCATTTTCTCTTAATCATTTAAGTCCATCTTCATGTAAGACACTTAAGAGTGAAGTAACTTAGGATATGTAGGTGCTAGACCTTGATAGAACCAAATCACCTCTTTTTCACCTCATCTGTTAGCCGGATCCCTAGACTTAAGCTAGCCGGATCCCTCTAGTGTGGGAACCGGTGGAACCGTGGAACAGTAGGAGCTTTATCTCTTTAGATAATCATTTCAAATTTCCTTTTTCCCACACAAACACTTGTTCAACACTTAGGATTATATGTTTCCTATATGTTTATAAATGAGTTGCATTTATATGAGTCTTTACGTGTTCTTCTTTTTTTTGTTTCATGATTTTATGTGAACAATTTATCCATTGGTATAAATGTTTTCCTTTTGTACTATCTGTTTTGGATTCTTATAGGATGACAATAGTCGATTTCATCATCAAGTTAAGTTGTGCTCATTCGCACATTTTTTGTTATTTCTAATCTTGCATCATCCTAACCATCTTACTCCACTTTTATCACTACTCACAAAGTCATCATGTCTACCATCTTTATTGAGTCATCAACCAAGTCAAAGATTCACCTTGATACCTTTCATCACCTCTACCACAACTTCCATACCTCTAAGTCATAATGATGATTTCTATCATTATCAACGTGTCCAAAGGTCTAGTTCATGATCTACGTGATGAAGTATGTCTCATGTTCTACCACATCCTATTTGTGTCAACCACATCCTACAAGTGTCTCACTACCACTACAATTCATGGTCGCTCAACCATGCTTCACAAACATCTATGTTGTCAAAAGCCAAGTGAATTTTGTAATGAAATACGTCTCATCCCTAAGCACATTTTTTTCTTACCTTGAACAAACCTTACAACCTCTAAACCAACCATGATGATGCAAGTAGTAGGATTATTCTATTTTTGAAACTAATCCTTTCGTTGTAGGTTCACACATATACACTTTGATGTGTATGGGATTCTCGTCTATTTATGGACGAAATTTTACACTAATTTTTTTTTTTGTAGGTTCTTCTTGACGCCCTCGAGCTAGGGGAGCTTCCGTGAGCTTTACAAAGTGCATCATATGACTTACTCGTCCAGGGCGAATATAAATTTGCACTAACTTTTTGTTTTGTAGATTTTCAAAACACACTAGGAGAACTTGACGCTCTCAATAAATGGGAGTTTTTAGGTCAAAGCAAAAACATTGAAAATTTTGCAATACTTTCGTCTTAGCCTTCCTAAAATACTTGCCTTAACAAGGGGAGCAAGCTGTCAAGGGGAGCATGCACACATTCATTCTTCAAAATTCCTTTATGTTTCAAAAAAAGGGAGATTTCTTTCTCATCATATATTTTTCCTTTTTCTTTTCTTCTTAACACTAACCTTGATGTAGGTTAAGCCTAAAAATTTGATCCATTGAGCCGTTGGCAATAATGGTTATAATTCAAAGGATCTTTCTATTTTTTGTGTGTGATTCTCTAGGTTCCTTTTAAAGGCGAGATCACCACCTTTTGAAGACGTGCAAGCTCAACGTCATGAGTTGCTAAGCTTCGTCGTTAGTGTTTCGTGTTGAAGGTATTGGCGTGGTGTGCCAATTGGAGCAATAAAGTGTTTTTCTTTTAACTTCACTAGGGATGATGCAAACTCGCCATTCTTGGGAGAAATTAAGGTTAAAGGACACACCCTTTTTGTTTCGACAAAAGGGGAAGAAGAGTGTAAACGGAGAAGGTAATGTATAGGAAGTACGGACACAAGTAACTTTGACATTTTACCAAGTAACTTTGACATTTTACCTATCTATTACGTTTACATATATTTTGTCATCATCAAAAAGGGGGAGATTGTTAGTGCAAATATTACGATATTTAATCTATACATTCTCATTTGTTTTGTTGATGACAAACATGTAACTTGTAATACATAACGTAAAATGTATAAGTTACTTGTAATTATATTTTGTCTCAACATACTCTCAACACCCCTCGACGACTCAAGTCCTTGCATCTGCTACAACACGAGGTTAAGTACATGTTTGTTATGTTGCGTTATGATCAAACCCCCAACAAACCATTAAAACATGTTTAGCTAAATAGTTTATGTATAACAACTAGTGTTTACATATTGGGTAAATATATACATAACTAGTATGTATTATAAGGGGTAATATAAATGGGTAGAAAACTTAAGTATTTGACCCATTGACCAAATACATTAAATGAAGTTGGGTAAAACCCAAAAGTCCATGACCCATACCCAATGTCTAGATACAATGTACCCTTGGTAGGCACTCAAAACCATAGACTAGATGCATTGCATCTTGTAGATACATTGAATCTACTTGGTACCCATAACCCATGACCCATACCCAATGTCTAGATACATTGTACCCTTGGTAGGCACTCAAAACCCATGGATCATATCCATAACCCATGGTATTGACCCATACCCATAAGACTAGATACATTGTACTCACTAGATACATTGTATCTAAAGGAATACCCATGGACCAACCCATAACCCATGACCCATAACCAAAAAAAACCCATGGGTAAAGGGGCGTCCCACGGATCCCAGTAATACACTGGGCGGATCCTCGAGGAGGATCCGTGGGATCGAGGAATAGTGGCTAGTTTTCTTCTATAAATAGTGAGCCACTTCTTACCATTTCTTCACACCTTTACACATAGTTTCTCTCCACCAAATCTAGGATATTTAGATCATTAGGAAACATGTAAACCACCCTCATCTCATATGATCATAATGCTTCTAACTCTCATTTGTTGTAAGCATACTCCCGAAGTGATCCTCCAAAACAAGCTTAGAGATCTTGCTTCCTTACCTACTGAAGTGATCACCTAGCACAAGATACAAGCACATGAAAATCTTATACAACAAGCTTGGAAAACTTGTCATCTTCATTCATAGAAGACTAACTACATCATGCTTTGGGTTCTTGATGTTTAGTCTAGGAGTTCATATCCATTAGACACATTGTCTTGGATATTGTCTAGTATCATATTCTTGTATCTATAACTAGACTAGATGGTTTATGTGTTTGTGCCATAAAACACAAGGTTTGTTATGTTGGGCCACAAAACATAACGGGTGTCATAGATGTGTCAAAGGCATTAGTGAAGAGTGCCGAAGATCCGTGTTGAAGGCATTAGTGAAAGGTGTTGAAGGATCGTGTAAATGGAATTAGTGAAGAATGCCTAGGTCGTATAATCAATGAGGTGCATCGTTATACATATAGTATTTGTTTAGATCCAAGGATGGTGATATCCTTGATGGTGTTGTAACAAGGAGTGGATCTCCTTGAGATTAGGTGTTATGTTGTGATGGGTAGTAGTTCCTCCATAGTAATAGAACTAGGTGCTTAGCCTAGTGCCTAATAAAGGGTAGGCGATGTTGTGTAGGTGTGGTTCACCTTGGAGTGAAAGAACCCTGTGGTTAGCCTAGCACGTATAAAAGGGTAGGCGGCGTTGTGATAGGTGTGGTTCGCCTTGGTGTGAAAGAACTCGGTATTTAGCTTTGTATGCGGAAAAAGGTGTAGCGGCGTTGTGAAGGCTTCTCGCCATGAAGGAGTTGGTGTAGTGATTCTGAACTCTCGAGTAGGTGACTCGGGGAGTGGAGTAGGGCAAGGAAGGTGTCCTTGTAGCGAACCACTATAAATCCTCGTGTTGGTTTGTCTATCCTTTTACTTATCGCTTTACTCTTATTCTTGCATTACATTGTTTATTTTCTATGTGGTTGATGTCTATGTTTGTGACACATACTTGGTCTTTCATATAGTCACAAACTATATTTAACACTTTACATATTATGACACGCTTGATCAAGAAAAAGCAACCGGACTAATAATGGTGAAACTTGATTTTTAATGAACCATTAATCTTGCGGAATCTTATGTGATATTAAGGGTTGGCCTTACATGCCGTAATGCGTTAAATGCATCCTCGCGTCGAGATTAGCAAATGCAATGGATTATACTATATTTGATACAAAAGTTTTAAGTTTGAAGCGGAAGCGTATTCACCCCTCTACGTTTTCACAAGGGCTCGAGGCGGCGCAACCTCATCGTGGCCTTCGCGTCACTTGCATTGAACGTGATGATTTCTTGAAAATTTTACATGTAACTGACTTCGGAACATTTGATCAAGACTTTTGTAACTTTCACACGAGCGTCACTTGTATTTGAACATCCAGATTCAGAGTAAAAATTACACGAGGAGGCTCAGAGTTTTTGAAGAGAAACGACGTCAGTGTCACAAGGAGACATCGTCACAACGGCGGCAATGCAACTGAGGAAACCCTGACGCCGTCACAATTGTAAAACTATATATATTTTTGTATATTTTCCATTATTCATGTAAGACTTTGGAGATGTGAAACTCTTGACGAATTTATGCTATTTTGCAAGGCTTTTTACAGCCATTTTATCCATGTTCTATTGAAGTTAAGTAATTCATCTCTAATCATTCAGTATGTTTATGTGTTGTTTGATTATATGATTTTCTTTTATTCACTTTAATATGCTAGGCTAGATATATTAATGTTTACTTTGATTGAATGAAACTTAGTTATTAATTATTGATTGTCGTATCTTGTTTAATTAGTTGTCTCGCGTGAGGATAAGAAAAATGGCTTAATTCTTATATGTACTAGCTTGTCCATCTTATTAAACGCAACCTTAAAATACGCTAGTGGTTTTTCTCGTTGTATTTATTGCGTAAATTACGGCTTGTAAATCCCAAGAGGCTTAAAACATAAGTAGATGATAACGATGTCAAAAACTTTTCTATCGACAACGATATGTATCGCGTAAGTTTATAAAATATTTAGCCGACTTTACAATTTCAAAATTGTCATAGATACGTGTTTTAAAAGGTATAAACTGTCGCAGGAAAAGAACAAAAAACTTGCAAACTTACGGATAATGTAGAAACAAATAACAAACGGTCTAGTGTGTATCAAAAGACTTGAGCATGATTATTTTAAGTGTATGGTAATTGCAAATGAAGCTTTTCATGACTATGGTAATTGCAAATGAAGCTTTTTATTATATTCGAAATAAAAAGAAAGGCGAACAAAGACATAGGACTTTAAAGCTCGATCTTAATAAAGCATTTGATCGTGTTGAATGAGATTTCCTAATTGCAACCTGTCGAAAGCTAGGCTTTGGAGAGACGTGGTGTAAATGGGTTATGGCGTGTATATCATCCTATGAGATGGAATTCATGATTAATGGTGAGTCTATTGGTTCAATCAAACCGTCTAGAGGTATCCGTCAAGGGGACCCGATGTTACCGTACTTGTTTATTATTATTGCTGACGTTCTCTCTCGAATGATTAATAGCGCCATGCATCAATCATATACGAAAGGGTGATCGTGATTAATCAATATGATTTGGTTTCTCATTTGAATATGGCAGATCTCCAAAGAAATTAGGGTTGTGTTTCTTTCACTTTACTTTGGCAGATCTCCCTTCAATCCAAAGAAATTAGGGTTCTGTTTCTTTCTTCGTGCTTTATTCTTGATTTGTTGTATGAGGAGTTTTAGATTGAAGGAAGACGACGTAGCCAGGATCTCTACGTCGATCTATGTCACGAATTTTCCGGATTCGTTTTCCGCTAAGGATCTGTTCCATTCATGCAAACAATATGGACACGTTGTTGACTCTTTTATTCCATTGAAGAGATCGCAAGATGGTAAGCGATTTGGATTTGTCCGTTTTATTAATGTGTTTAACATAGAGAGATTGGTCAACAATTTATGTACGATATGGGTGGGTCGTTTCAAATACCATGCTAATATTGCAAGATTCAATAGAGCTTATAAGAATGGGAATAGTGCATTCAATTAGAAGGAGACTGAGGTTCATAAGAGTAGCTATAACGATTCTCATAAGGATGTTGGTACAACTGATTCTAGAAAATCGTTTGTGCATGTGGTGAAAGGCATTAATATGGCTAAGGAGACGGAGTCCATTCACCTATTGTTTTAGAGATGAATGCTTGAATTCCAAAGACCTGTCTAACTCCTTGATTGGTAAGGTTTGTTTCCTTATCAAACCTCAAGAAGGATTTATGTAATGAAGGTTTTGATAATTTATGTGTTCGGTATATAGGAGAACTATGGGTCTTACTTGAATTCAACACTACTAAGGCCAAAGATTTATTTTGGGATAGTGTTGGTGCGGGTTCGTGGTTTTCGGTGCTGCGACAAGCTTCTAATGAACTTACACCCGAGGGTAGAATAGTTTGGGTGGAAGTTGAAGGAATCCCATTCAAATTTTGGTCGGGTTTGATAACATCAAATAGTCCTGACTTTTAAGTGTCAATTTCCCCCGATAATGCTCGTATTTTATATCATTTATATGGATTTACGCTTGTATTCTTTTATATTTCACTTTCAGGTAAATTATGATCATTGGAGCTTAAGAGAAGCAGATTTGGAGATTTTCTTAACGGATTATGATAGTATGCTAGTCATGAAGAAGCTACGGCGTAATGTATTCTCTCACATTACGCCGTAGCCAGTACTTTATCTTGGATTGCCTACTCATTACGGCATAACTCCCAACTAAGGTTAATCATCTAGGTCAAGAAATATTTTGCGCCTCCATCAACTACGTCGTAACCATGTCGCGGCGTAACTTTAAAAATAGTTACGCCCTAACTAGTTACGGAGTAACTTTAAACAAGTTACATACCAACTAGTTCTGCGGAGTAACTTTAAAATTAAGGATTCTGTAACCGTAACCATGTCGCGACTTATAAATACAACCCTAAATCTGCATTTTTAAGCATCTCTCTTCACCCCTCTCCTAGGGATCTATTAGGGCACCACTCCAGGGCAATTTCTAGCAGTCCAAAGCCATTTTCCAAGGAAGAATTCACATGCAATCATCATCATTATTAGCTTTACATCAAGTAATTTGTATCAAACATTATGTTTAATTCTATTCATGTTTTATTCATTATTGTTGGATTAATTTACTATATATTTGGCTAAGCACCTCGAGTTATGATTCCTTAATTGTTTTGTTTATGTTTACATTACTTCCGTATAATTGTTTCTAATGTATCCATGCATAGTTTGTTATAGCTACCCTTGTTTCGGTAGTTTTGAATGGCGGTAGTAGCTAGTTACTTAGGAGATATGACCAACTGTGTAACCACCGGTAAAGATCCGCATTTATACTAAGCTAATATAAGAATACTATTTCATTTTCTATGTATATTTTTTTATTATTATTTATTACCTGATCACAACGACTAGATAATATGTTGCACTCACAAACTACTCATTTGTATAGTTGATGTCTTTTGATATACACACTCTTATGTGACAATGGAAGTCTCACAACATCACTTCTATGACTTACTTGAAACTTCCCGGCATGGTCACCCATGCTAGTTGTGCTCTCACACGAGCACACTTAACTATAACTTGTTGTAATCATTAGACCACGAAACACGTTGTCTCTGGTGTATGGAAGCTTGGTTTTGATTTGTGACTCTTATTCTTGATATTCTACTCCACACCTCCTTGTAAGTTTAATCAAAGATCAGGTTATATACATATACATATACTATTCGACATACACATATACACACACTAGATCATTTGTATCACCATGTTTGTGTTCTTTTGATTTTTAATCTTTATGTACTATAGTCTTTGTGGTTAAATTGTAAGTTATGATATTTAGTCAAAAAAACATAAGAGGTTAACAAAAATTAATTGGTGGAAGGGATGACTAGGAAAGTTTGGAGTTGATTTGTGGTTAAGAAAATTGTAACAATCGTTGTAAGGATTTAGGATTTATGTATTGTTCTGGTTTGTGGTTGAAAAACTAGTTTAAACGACGAAATAAACATTTTAAATGCCCGTTGTCTCGAAATAGAAAATACACAAAATGAAACTTATAATTTTCAATATTAGACTAAAAAATAGAAACTAGACTCTATAAGCTAAACGTGGCCGCTTGAACCACTAAAAACGGACTTAAAACGAAGAAATTCCGACTAAATGAAGTTACGACAAAAAAATATTTTTCTTTCAGCAAACAACTTTGAAAAACTAAGTGTGGAAATCTAATTTCGCTTGTGACCATGTTTAGACCCGTTTTTAATAATTTTAGATTCGGATATGGTGAAAAACAATCAGTGAGACTTTTGTAGTTCACCTAACGTATTTTCTAAAAATTTTGACCACGCATCAAATGGGTTAATAACAAGTAAGATATGGCCTTGAAAACTTCAGCTGCCTAGAAACTCTGAAATTAGCGACACGCACAAACATAGTGCCTCGTTTTGAGCAAGTTAGAAGCCGAATTTGCTATGGGTTCAGTAGGATACATTTGTAGATATCGTTGTCTTGTTTCCAAATTCACTGATCCCGACAAAACATACTGAGTAACGAATGAAATACATACCAGTAAATTAGGCCACTCATCCATTTCTTTTAATCTTTGAAAAATAGTTTAAAGTGTTATATTTTGACGTAAATGACTATTTTTTGTGTCAAGCTTAAACATAAACTTTTATTGGTGATAAAATGGTTATTATGTTGAAAACCTGACAAAAAGACGAAATATTTCTGTAAACTATAAAGGAGAATTATTTTAACATACTATGAGACCATTAAAAGTAGTAAACACGGGAACGCTTGTTGAGTGTCGAAACTTACATATTTACGTAAATGACTTTTTACTTATAAAACTAAAACACAAACATGTCATGGTGATACAAAGTCTAGGAAACATTTTCACGCATATTGCATTTCATATAGTGTATACTAAGTCGAACTATACTCACTAGGTTGCGTTTCGGAACCGTCATACTCTATTTCTTGATTTACTCATTTCCAACCTACTACTTTACTAAGGTGAGTTCATAGTCCCACTCTTACATATTTTTTTTCAAACTCGTGGGGAGATACATGCTACAAAACTCGAACACAAGTATTTTTCTGTATGCTATCCTGACTGATATTGCCTAAGTACCTACTTCTATTGCCACTAAAAGTCCCTCATATCATGAACCATTAATCACTTGCGAGTGAGCGCGAATATAGTGAATAGATCTATTGGCAGTTGATGCCCCATTTGTGTTAGCCGGATAGGTAACCAAATGCACTTTATTTGAGAATACTAGGATAATGGCAAACCCCTACCAGAGGGCATTGTTGCTCACATCATTACTATGGCGTCACGTTCTGGCGTCATTATTATGGCGCGCGTGTTAAGGTTTGCGTGTCATGAGACTTAGGGAAATATACTGTACTACAATATTACTGATTTTACTACTATTCAACTTGTGTTCAACTGTTTATTATACAAACACTATGGATTCACTCAACATTTGCGTTGACTTTTTTGCATGTTTTATCTCAGGATTAAAGGCGTTAGCTAAACTTTGGAGGCACCTAGGCATTGGCACGACATGGTCATAGATGGCTCTGATATTCTATTTGGGACCTTATATTTATTATGGGCTATATATATACTATATATATATATATATATATATATATATATATATATATATATATATATATATATATATATATATATATATATATATATATATATATATATATATATATATATATATATTTCATCACAATACACTTTGTAAGATGTAAACATTAATCTTTATAAAATAAGATATTTTAAGAAAAACCGTTGTTCTATACGTTGTGTTGTGATATCAATTGAGTAGCACCCCAATAACCTTTACTTCCGCTGCAAATCATTTTTGGGGGTGTTACAAACTGACCCTAAGTAGGTAGACTGAGTGGGAAGGGTAAGAATTAACCAACTGACGACCCTTCTTCGCTTGTGCGATTTGACCAACTGATCAAATACCGTTTGAATGAACTTGAGAAGTTAGGGATGAGTGTTTAAGATGCTAGCGCCCGGGCACTCATTGTTATGAATCTTGCGTCTAGCTAAACTTAATGACTTGGCTTAGGGGACTAAAAACAACTGGACTTTCAAAGGGTCACATATTGATCTCCGGTGGAAACCTTTGCATATAGGTTAGGACGAACTGACCAAATGCTGTCCTAGCGACTTAAACCCCCACTTTAAACAATTGGAAGTAATTAAACGTGAACTTAACTTGATAGGATGAGTAACTAGGTTAGCACACTTCTCCTCTATTGATCACAACCCTCGCCTTTATTTGCTTTCTTTATTTTCTTGTTTTAGTTATTAAATATTTCAACCTATTAAAATCTGTGACACCTAGACTTAATTAGAATTCGCTCACATAGCTCTTGGGACGACCTCGGTTTTACCGAATACTACACTACACACAATTGGGTACACTGCCCGTTAGTGCATTAGGGTAGACCATAGGTATAACGAGACATTATAAATATTAAAACATGGTCAGTAAAACCTGCATCAGGTCCATCGATGAATTTTTTATCGTTGAATGTTCAAGGCCTCGCCCAAAAGGCCAAAAAAGATTGGGTAAAGGAGTTGTGTATTAAGAATAAAGTGAATTTTTTGGGGTTGCAAGAAACAAAGATGGAGACTATTGATTTGCTTAGTGTGAGACTATGTTGGGGTAATTTAAATTTTGATTATGTTCATAGCGACTCCATTAGTAACTCGGGAGGGATCTTGTGTATTTGGGATCCAAACTCTTTTCGTAGAAATAGTATTACTGTATCGGATTATTTCGTCATTATTTGAGGTGTTTGGTTGAAATCAGGGATTGACCTCTTAATTGTGGTGGTCTATGCGCCACATGATGTTAGGGATAAACGTAGGTTATGGGACTATTTGACTCATGTGACTAATCAATGGGATGGCGATGTTGTTATGATGGGTGATTTTAATGAGGTCAGATATAAATTGGATAGATTTGGATCGATTTTTAATGCTCATGGTGCGGACATGTTCAATTCTTTCATTACTAACGCGGGGTTAGAGAGGTCCCTTTAGGTGGAAGAGCTTATACTTGGTGTCACAAATCCGCTACTAAGATGAGCAAATTGGATAGGTTCCTTGTATCCGAAAATCTGTTGAATACGTGCCATAATATCAGTGCTATTACTTTGGATCGATATCTCTCGGATCATCATCCTATTTTACTACGTGAAGCTTTATACGATTATGGCCCGATACCGTTTAGGTTTTTTCATTATTGGTTGGAAGCGGATGGGTTTGATAACTTTGTTATTGATTCTTGGAATGGTGCTCCCGGTGATGGCAATAATGCTATTCGTAATTTTTTGTGTAAGTTGAAGTTCCTAAAATTAAGAATTCGGGGATGGTATGCCTACCACAGGAGTAATATAAAGGGCGTTTTTGTTAAATTCAATGAGGAACTACGGGTTATGGCGAGGCGATTGACAAAGGTAATGGATCGGACAAGATTGTTAACAAACGATTGGAGGCTCTTAATAAGTTACAACATGCGAGTAAAGTTCAAGCCTTGAAAGTTGCCCAAAAGGCCAAGATCAAATGGTGCTGTGAGGGGATGAAAATATGAAGTTTTCCATGGTATGTTAAACAAGCGTAGTCAATTGAATATTGAGGTGTCATGATAAATGGGACGTGGCGTAATAAACGGACAACGTGTGAAACAAGATTTTTTCATCATTTTAGGAGTAGATTCGATAAACCATCGGATCATCGTGTGCGTATTGACATGTGCTTTCCAAATTCCTTATCGGACGAGATCAAGAGGAAGATTTGGGCGTATGGTGTCTAAAGAGGAGGTTAAAGAGGCGGTTGGGGACTGTGCACTCGATAAATCTTCAGTCCGGGATGGTTTTACGTTTGGTTTCTATCGTCATTTTTGGTCGACTATTGAAAATGACGTGTTTGAGGCAGTTAAGTATTTTTTTCACGTATGATGACATTCCAAATGGATGTAATTCGACTTTTATTGCTTTGATCTCGAAAATTCCCGATGCTAACATGGTAAAGGACTTTCGACCTATTAGTGTTATTGGGAGCATGTATAAGATTATTGTTAAAATTTTTGACTAATCGTCACGTTGGTGTGTTAGGAGACATTGTTAATGAGGTTCAATCGGCCTTCATTTCGGAAATAAAAAGTTTAGAAGGGCCGTTTATCCTCAATGAGGTCATGCAATGGTCTCGAATGAAGATAAAACAAGCTCTTATTTTCAAAGCCGATTTTGAGAAAGCCTATGATTCGGTTCGGTGGGATTTTTTGGACTATGTTTTATATAAATTCGGTTTTGGTAATAAATGATGTGCGTGGATTCAAAGTTGTCTTAGATTGTCTAGAGGTTCCATTCTTATTAACGGTAGTCCTACGGAGGAATTTCAGTTCTTCAAAGGTCTTAAGCAAGGAGATCCGTTATCTCCGTTCTTATTTATTCCTATAATGGAGGCTTGCATTTATCGTTTCAGCGTGTGGTGGATGCGGGTATGTTTACAGGAATCAGACTTAGTTCCATGTTAAATCTTTCTCATTTGTTCTATGCGGATGACGCGATTTTTCTTGGTCAATGGAGCGATACTAATATTGACACCCTTGTTCATGTGTTGGAGTGTTTTCATCGTGCTTCTGGTCTTCAGATAAACATGTGTAAGAGTAAGATCATGGGAATTCATGTGGATGATGGGAAGGTTAAAAATGCGGCATCTAAGCTTGGGTGTCTAATTCTCAATACTCCTTTCTCATATTTAGGCACGAAAGTTGGAGAGAATATGTCCAGGGTGCATGCATGGAAAGAGGTAGTGGATAAGATGATGTCCCGTCTTTCGAGATGAAAGATGAAAACTTTATCAATTGGAGGTAGATTCACTCTTCCTAAATCGGTATTAGGGTCGATGCCGATTTTCCATATGTCTATATTTAAAGTCCCTTCGAGTGTTCTTCAAACACTTGAATCTATTCGGAGTCATTTCTTTAATGGGCATGATCCAAGAAGTAAAAAAGCATCGTGGGTGAAGTGGAGTAAGGTGTTAACAGCAAAATAAAAAGGGGGTTGCGGGGTTTCCAGCTTGTATGCACTTAACAGAGGATTAATGCTTAAATGGGTATGCCGTTTTATGCTCATAAAACATCTCTATGGACAAGAGTATTTAAGGCTATTCACGGCTCTGATGGGAGGTTGGGCAAGGATTTGAATGCAGGTGTCCGGACCTGCTGGACTTCTATTGTTCACGAAGTGAAGGTGCTGCAGAATCAGGGGGTCAATATATTCGATTATATACGGCTTAAACCGGGAATGGGGGCACCACACTGTTTTGGGAAGATAAATGGTGCGAAGGTGTTGTTCTTGAAGATCTGTTTCCACGCATATATGCGTTAGAGATGTTCAAGAATTCCACAGTTAGCATGAAATTGAATGATTCCAGTATAGATAACTCTTTTTGTCGGAAAGCGCGAAGTAGGGTTGAAGAATCGCAACTTGGTGATCTTTCTGAGTTGATTAGTGCGGCTACTCTTACGCCTATTGCTGATAGACACGTTTCGTCGTTGGAGAATTCTGGGGAATTCTTGGTGGCTTATATCCGAAAGGTGATTGATGAGAAACGTTTCCCGGGTGTTAACTCGTTGACAAGGTGGGTTAAATCCGTGCCAATTAAGGTGAATATTATTTCTTAGAAAATCAAAATTGACGCTTTGCCTACGAGATTTAATATTTCTCATCGTGGCATCGAGATTAATTCAATTACTTATCCTATTTGTAACGGGGGGTGGAATCCACCAGTCATTTATTTTTCCAATGCAGCTTGGTTAGGCAGATTGCTCGGAAAATTTCTTCTTGGTGGAACGTGGATCATGCTGATGTTACTACATATGAGGAATGGCGCACCTGGATGGTTTCTCTTCGGATTCAGGCCAACCTCAAAGCGAAGTTTGAAGGTGTCTTTTATGGCTTGTGGTGGTCGATATGGATTTTCCGTAACAAGCTCCTGTTTGATAAGGAGGCTCCTACACATGCGACGATCTTTGATAATATCGTTTCTATTTCTTTTTATTGGTGCAAGTTTAGATGTAAAGCCTCGTTCAAGTGAAATGATTGGCTTAAAAACCCGTATCTTGTAGTAGTGTAAATCTAGCTCCTTGCTAGTTTTGTTTAATAAAATTGTTGTTAAAAAAAACGCCATGCATCAATCTCTCCTTACAGGGATTAAAATGGCGAGACGTTGCCCTGTTATATCTCATATTTTCTTTGCGGACGACTCGTTATTTTTTCTTAAGGCAAAGTTTGCTGAGTGTGACTGCTTGCTTGATATTCTCAATCATTATTGTATCGCATCTGGGAAAACTATAAATTTCTCAAAATCGAAAGCTATGTTTTCACCAAATACGCCTTTGGATGTAAAGTTGTTGTTTTCCAGTCGGCTGGGTGTGAAGCTAATGGACCCTCGAGCGCGTTATCTTGGTCTTCCATTAGTACATGGACGAAATAAGCATGAACGTTTTTCTTTCATTTTGGAAAAGGTCTTAAAAAATGCAGGGGTGGAAACAAAAATTGCTCTCACAAGTCGGGCGTGAGGTATTGATTAAGTCGGTGATTCAAGCTATTCCTTCATATGCAATGCAATGTTATATGTTGCGCAAGGGTTTTCTGAATAAACTTCTGGTCCATACTAAGCGTTTCTTTTGGAGTGGTGACTCCCAAGAGCAACACATTCATTGGTTAAGTTGGGACCGCATTTCTCATACTAAAGATCAAGATGGTCTTGGTTTTTGAGACCTTCATTGTTTCAAATTGGCCCTTCTCGCTAAGCAAGGATGGCGTCTAATTACGAATCCTTGTTCTTTCTGGGCTCGTGTGTTAAAAGGTATCTATTTTCCCAATTCGAACTTTCTTACGGCTTCAAAAGGTTCACATCCTTCATGGCTATGGCATAGCTTAATCCAAGGAAGAGATCTTCTTCTCCATGGTGTTAGGTGGCAAGTTGGAAATGGGTCAAATATCGCATTCTGGACCCAGAAATGGATTCCTTATTCTGAAGATTTTCATGTTCGTCATCCTCGGGGCCCTTTCACCGAGAACACTTTAGTTTCAAAATTTATACTTGATGGTTACTGGGACCTAGCAAAGCTACACTCTGTTGTTCTTCCTGACAAGGCGAATTTCATTTCCAAAATTCCTTTATCAAGGACGGGCTCTTCAGACAAGATGGTTTGGCATTATGAAACTACAGGTAATTACACATTAAAGTCAGGGTACCGATTAGCGCTGCATCATCGCGACTCTACCTCTCAAACCATAGCTTCCTCTACTTCCTCGCCAAATAAAATTTTTTGAAGACAAATTTGGCATCTCAAAACTTTACCAAAAATTAATTTTTTTTGGGGGAGAGTGTGCTCTAATACTTTAGCCACTCGTGAGAATTTGTTTAGAAGGAATTGCTCTTGTCAGCCATTTTGTCCTATTTGTCTTTCTCAAGTTGAAACGATCGAACATATGTTGTTTGAGTACCCACGGACAAAAATGGTGTGGTTCGGATCTCATATATGTCTTCGAGCTGATTCTATTAGTGGATCTATAGTCTCACGGGTTCAAGCCCTCCTAGATACGGTGCCAACTAAGTCGGATAAAATGGAATTACACACATCTATCGCCGTTATTGCATGGCAGATCTGGAAGTCAAGGAACGGATTTATTTTTTAGCATACTCCATTAGTTCCTCTTCGTACAATAAATTTTTGCACTCGTATTGAACATGATTTCACTTCAGTTTCTCCTATGGCAGACTCAAATTCTTTGGCTGATCATGACGAATGCCAAGCAAGTTCACTCAGGTGGACCCCCCAACTACTAATACTGTGAAGCTTAATTGTGACGCGCCATTTAAATATAATCATGTTGCCGTAGGTATTATTGCTCGAGATCATCTTGGTTCTGTAATATTTTGTTCGGGAGAGGCCTTTCCTGCCACGTCTCCTCTTATGGCTGAGCTATGCGTAATCCGAAATGCTTGTCGCTTGGTTGTTGATTATGGTTGGCAGAATGCTATAGTTGAGTCTGACTCGTAGTTGGCAATCTCTTTTGCTTTAACGGAGCTGGTACCTCCTTGGAACCTTGTTGTTATCGTGGATGATATTAGAACATGGGCATCCCAATTAGACATTTGTTTTTCTTGGGTTAGTCGTAATTGTAATGTTGCAGCCCACGTGGTTGCAAAAATGTCCTTTGACTCCCATGATCGTTTCTTTTGGGATGTAATGTTTCCCGAACAAATTACCTCTGTTGTGATGAGTGATATGATCTAATGTTTTTGGGCTTCAGCCTGGTTTTGTTCAAAAAGGAAAGGGAAAAAAATGCATCATAGGATGTGTCAACTAAAGGTATCATAAGGTGCTTGTGATTTTTCTTTTGTGATACTATTGGCCATATGTGATTTTTTGTGAAATTAATATGTTTGCTTGTATAGTACATATGCAGGTAGTTATATCATAGAGGCTTTTGCATATATATATCCTTCCGAAAATGCAAAATTGCATATATATGCAAAGCATGCATAAAAACCATTAAACTATATGGATAAAAAAACTTGTACAAAGGATATATATGCAATTATTCATTTTGGGAGGGATATATATGCATTTTTGCCAAGATAAGAATGTGGAAACCCTTCTTGAGGTAAAGATCCTTTCAAGCTTCAGTGACTAACTTCTAAAAACCATTTGTATCCAACATAATAAAAAGATAATGATCTCTTTGATTAACTTCTTGCTCAACCATTTAATAGCTTGCCTTGCTATTTTGATGCAAGCAAAATACTTTGGTTGTCATCATTTTGCTTTCCATGAGTTTATGCCATTTTATGAAATAAGCTAAATGCTTGTGACACGTGTAAGTACATTGTTTGCCATCTATTTGCTCTACATGCCATTTTACGAAATAAGAAGTGGCTAGCAAGTAGCGAGCGATCGAGGTTGGAGAGCAAATGTATTTGCTTGTCATGTTTACTTTTGTATTGTGAAAAAATAATGTCAATATTAGTTATTCAATTTGATGAAAGTAGGTATAACTTGAAAAGATAAAACTTCTTGAAATACAAAAAATTAGTTTTGGCTTCCACGCTTCTAGTTCCCTCATTATAAAACCAGACCAGTTCTTAAAAAATCAAAAATAAATACAAAATATTAACAAGTTATTTTATCATGTTATGTACTCCCTCCGTCTCAAAATTATTGTCAGGAGACAAGAAGCACATAGTTTAATAAAAGTGGGACCCTTACAAATTTCAACCACTCAAATAGAATATTCCTCCACTAAATTCTCTTTTTATTACCTAAAATAGAAGACGGACAATTATTTTGAGACATCCAAAAAAGGAAATATGGACAATTATTTCGAGACGGAGGGAGTAGTTTTCTATTTTATTAAAACCACACAATTTTGGAAGATGTTGCCTGTGCATTTACTACATTGTCAACCGTTTTTGTGACTTTCATTACACTTGCACAACATTTTTGAAAAAGTAAAGGATCATAGTTGCCATTTTGAAGGATGTTACCGACATTTTTTTTTTCATACATCTATAATCTATCCCTATTTTTTTACACAATATCAAAAATATTTTCAATGAGGCTTATTAAAAGGGGAAACTCAGTATCTAATAGACACACTCTTATGTATTGGCGGGAGAGTTGATTTGCACACTCAATTTTGTGATTAGGACACTCGATTGTACAAATAATTAAAGCACATTGTGAATCTTGTACCAATATCCAATGTACAATGGGGTATCTAAATCAAAAGTTTAAATGTGCAAATCAATTCTCTATTGGCGGAGATAACAGGAGGCAGGGTGTAATTGATTAATGGGGTTGATACATACACCACTTTTTTTGATGCACACGTTAAATTTTGTGCACTGCATTGTTGTGTTGTATAGTTTGTACAGAATGGTGTATTTATCGAATAAAATTGTGTGCATATCAACACCTTTATTCATAAATATACTATTGTGCACTTTTAACCATAAATAAAAATTTATATCAAGTTTACTATATTAACTTTACTTGAGGTTATTGCTGCACACTTTAAGCTGGTGGTAATAGTTACCTTAATCATTATCGTAAACTCATAGGCACATCAACTTTTCAACATAACCAATATCACCACCATCATAGTGTAACAATACGACCAACATTCACTATCAAACATAACAAACTTAAACACAAGAACATACCTGATAAAACTAAATATCACACACATACACACAAAACAACAACTTTCACGCCCCTCACAATTCAATCGTCTGAATGACCGAGTTCTCCCATTTGTACACCTAAGACACGTCTTCATGGGGTCGGGGTAGTAAGGTGCACGCGTCATTTATTACCGCTAGTCTCAAAGAAGTACTCCATTCGTTCTAAAATATATGTTCACTTTGCAATTTTTTGTTGTCCCAAAATTAATGTCCACTATCAATTTCAACCGATCAAAATGATTTTAAGCAGGTGAGAATAATTTTGTATTGGTTAATATTGTAAATGGGTTGCTCTTCTTAAACTTTGTAAAATATGAAAGTGAACATATAATTTGAAACGAAGAGAGTATAAATTAATTAGTAAAGAGTGAAACTGTTATTTTGTAAATAAAATAAATAAATAAATATTTTGTTTTAAAAAAAAACAAAAAAAAACCTTTGCATGCATAAAAATCATTGTATTATGTGCATCAAAAACTTATAAGAAGAATATATATGAAATTATTCACCTTTGGAGGGATATATATATGCAATTCCCCTAAAAAACTATTGATCTCTTAAACTGTGTGCATCATTTTTTGTTAGAAAATTATTTTGAAAAGTAAGTAGAGTAATAGTTTTGGGACGGAAAAATCAATGTACAATCTTGTTTCTAGTACTGTAATGAAGTAGGTGACAAGAAAACATATCTAGCATGGGGACCACAAAATCCATACGTGTCAAGAGAATGGAGAAATGGGCCCACCATATCACGAGGGTGCAAAGAAAGTAGGCGATTTGTGAGTTTGCTTTTATTTTTGTCGTTGGCGCAGACAGCGGCGACGGTTTCCTCTTCTTCAGGGTGCAGCTCCCCTCCACTTTCCATTTTAACGGCGCCGTTAATTCTCTTCTTTATTTGACCTAATCTACTTCCTAACTTTTTCTTATTTAAATAACATTATTTAAGGTCCAATTGATGATAGTGGATGATTATTCAATTTCATAAAGCGCTAGAGAAGGACCAATAGGATTATTTGTCTACTCAACTTATAAAAATGAGAGTTTATCTGATTTGAGTCTGTGTGACGGTTGATTCAGCTTCGTGAATTAGTCGGTCAAGGTTTAGAAAAAAGATACTTTTTATCACTAAACTTTTTAAAATATACTGAACTTGTAAAAATACGAAATTTATTTTACTTAACTATCAAAAATTATATCCTTGTAACCCTGAAAATATAAAAATAATCTAAGATATAAGTCTAGTAATCCAAATAAACTAAATAAAAGTTCATTACCTTTGACGCATTTTCTAAAAAAGTTTTGTGACATATTTGTATATAAACCCTTAAAATAAATGTTTACTATAAAAAAAACAACATTTTCGATAATCTCACTAATTAAACTGTTAGTCTATCAAATATCATATCTATCGACTAAATGTTTTTTCATTGGTTAAAAGATGAAAAGTAACATAAATTTTAAAACATATTAAAATAGCAACATTGACACATATTTAAAGATGAAGAGATTATAAAGTTAGACTTTTCTCAAAGTGATAAAACGACTCACAAGTCGAGTAAATATCCATTAGGAAAATCTTACCTGCATTACAAAACAGTCAAGTTGCATGCTTTCTTTTATAAAAGAAAAGAGAAGGACATGGACTTAAAGAGAGAGAACCATGAAAGTACAAAAACTTAATTGTAAATTTTTTAAATTTTTTACTAAGAACTCTTTATAGGCAAGATTTAACAGCATCTTTTAAAATCTTATGCTAAGTTGAAAAGGTGTGGGTGGATAGGAAAAAAAAACATGTCAAAAGATTGAGGTATGCATCACTAAGTTAAAATATGAAGTACTCCATTTTGGAAAACCATGTTAGAAACTTGAAACTTCTGCTACTCCGGACCCCCTACGGTCAGGGACGGACCTATGTAGGAGGTGTGGGGGGCCGGTGCCCCCCATGGTTAGCCGAAAAAGTTGAGATTATAGTGTAATTTTTTAAAAATTTTGACCTTTTTTCGAAAGTGACCCTCACCAAAAACTCAAATTGCCCCCACGCACATACTAAAATCCAATATTCAACACTTTAAAGCCTTATAATCTTTTCATCTCTAAGTAAAAGTACACAATTTATCATTTTGATACTAGTTTTTCTTTAGCATTTTATTGCGATTGTAGAAAAAAAAAAATTGCCCCTCTCATCTTATTTTTCTGGGTCCGTCACTGCCTACGGTGGCACCATTAATTTTAGGCTAAGTAGTTAAGAATTTCTTGCAAGTTAAGCCTCATTTCAAATATGATAAGTAAATCTTAAACAGTAATAAACTATATGTTTGATCTAATGTTTGTGACGGCGTACTAGTGTTAGAAACTTAGAATTAACGAAATTAAACTCCTAGTAAACTCTTGGAGACTTGTGGTTGTGGAGTAGAAAGTGAACGATAGGCTTAAAACTTGTGAAAGCCATAAAATTATATAATGGCGAAGTGGTTAGATAGAAGTTGGAAAAGAAACTAATACGGTGTCGGTGTCGATATGACACCACAAGAGTGTAACTAGAGAGCGGCATAACAGGTCCGACACGACACGACACGAACACGATAAGACACGGAGCTGTTAAGACCTGACACGAACACGACACGATAAGCTAATCGTGTCAGATCTTAAAACACGAACACGAAAATTAACAGGGTTACGAACACGAACACGATAAGACACGATAAGAGGTCTTAACAGTTCTTGACACGCTAAAACACGAAATCTTAACAGGTCTTTAACAGGCTTTAACAAGTCTTTAACAGGTCTTATCGTGTCTTAACAGGTCTTGACACGAACACGACACGTTATCTTATCGTGTCATCTTACACGAACACGACACGAAACCTGTTAACTTCGTGTCGTGTTTTCGTGTTTCGTGTCGAAATTGCCAGCTCTAAGTGTAATTGTGTAAATGTGATGACACAACTTACTAGCTATTAAAGATTTAAAGATTGATTTGCAAAATAAACTATATCGACATACGTTAAAAACAATAAGACAAACACACATTACCAACATAATTTTCTATTGCTTAATATAAATACACACACTTGATGGGTGTTTAATCTCTTCTAACCATCATGTGGTTTGCATCATATAAGACTGTGTGTAATAGGGAGATCTTAAAACCGCAATCATTGCTAACTCAACTTCATATACGTTTTTTTTTTTACAACCAACTTCATCACCAACTTTGTATAATAAAACCATCAATTTCACCATAAAAACATACCCAACTATAACACATGCACACACACAAAAAAACACACTATAGGACTCAGTCTTGACATCCACCGTCCACCGAGTCTTGCAAATTTCTCATGTTGACGCGTCGATGAAGAGCCGCCGTAGCATTGAAGACGCGTCTTCAATCCCTCAAGACTCGGTCTTGAAGATTTTATTATGATCGGTCTAACAAACAACAAAGTATACCAACCACGTATGGTCTTGGTGCCACATAGACCCATCCTAAGCATAACATTTAAACATACTTTAAAATTTGGAAACAGAGTATCATTTACTTGTTTCGATACGTCTTTTAATTTCTTATAAAAACAACTTGATTATCTTAAAACAAAGTACTTATTAAACAAATGAAAAGACCATTCAACAAGGGCCTACCTTTATTCTTACATTGCGTCGGTGTAAATGTGCATACAAAAGATTCTCCAATGTAGGAGTATTTAATAACTTTGATAAGACCATTCACCATAAATTACCTTTTCTAATTAGCAATAATATGCTAAAACAAAATTAGCAATGATAAAAATCCTAAAATATTTACAGTAATCAAAATGTAATATTCACATTTTCTATTTTGAAATTTAATGTAAGGAAGTCAATTGATAAATATACTTGTGAAGGATGATCAAATCCTTTGCAAAGGCCGTCTCATGAATTAGCAAAAATTTTGAAGTTTTTGTACAAAAGTATATAATGAGCTTTTTTGTTAAGCAATATTATATATAAAGTGTTTATAAGATATAATGCAATTAATTATCGAAACGTTTTAACATATTACTCATTTAAGATATTTTCCTATTTAAATATTTTTTCTTCGTGAAAAATATGTATACACATGCATATAATTATTAGCGGAACAAATTTTGAGGTTTTAAAAATTCTGGAGCCTTGAGCGGCCGCTCATCTTGCACATCTTAAAAAACGGCCCTGTGCTTAGCTTATTCTTTGAACTAGCCTCAAGGCCCGGCCATTGACCGGCTTGTTCTTCGATTGTGTTTATATCTAATAATATTTTCCGAACCAATGATTTACTAAATCCACAAAGGCAAGTGCTTAAGTCTCAGGTTTTCTTACAAAAATTGTAGTTATTTGTACATCATTCCTAAATTTTAATAAATCGAAGGAATAGTAAATATCGTCACTCAAGCTAAAATGAACATAATATAACAAGTCTGTTAACTGTAAAATCGACAAATAAAAACAATGATATTTAACAAAAAAATAGAAAGAAACATATATCATACATGCATGATTCATCTCATTCATTTGGAAAACGTAACATATCATATTGAGTTATACATAAAAATAAAGTAACTAAACAAATACTTCTAAAGCTGTTTAACTATTAAATTCTCTACATATGAGCCTCTTTTAATAAATATTTGCTTTTCAAAAAAACAACTAAAATTAGTAGGAGTTTTGGATAAAGATCATAAATTTATTTAAAAAAATAAATTATTTACACAGATACAAGTAAAAATCAGAGGCTAGGGCTATTCGTAAACACAATTTTTGTATTTTACTACTTTTGTATTTTACTACTTTCGAATATTTTGTATTTTACTACTTTTGATTTATCAAAATTTATATTTTATATTTCGTAATTTTTGTTCCGCAGCTTTATATGCCGTATCTCCCAAAATTTATTAATACGTACATAAATTTTGTTCCACAGTTTTATACGCCATATTTCCCAAAATTTATTATCTCAAACCAAAAACCGCAAAGTTTAATAAAAGTGAATCACTCATTTTTTAACTAATCAAATATTATTTTTACTTGCTAAACTCTTTTTTTATTGGTAAACACAATGAAAATATTATCATTTTAGGACTTTAAAATGAAAAATGATTTTGAAACCGAAAGATTAATAAAAATAAGTTTAAAAAATGGAGGTGATTTGTATACTCTTAATAATGATTGGAACACTCAAAATATGAGTGTTAGGACATTTATACCCTCATATTATTTTTAGTTATGTTAACACTCATATTTTGAGTGTCCCAATCATATTTTAGAGTGTCCCAATCATTTTACACGCAATATCTCCCAAAATAGAATCAAATATCATTTTCACCCACTAAAATCTCATCTCATTGGTTGAAATATTCTATGGACATTTAATTTGGGACATCTAAAGATTTTATTGTGGACACTTAAATTAGGACGGAGGAAGTATCATTTTAGGACTTCAACATGAAAAATGATTTTGAATCCGAAAGATAAATAAAAATAAGTTAAAAAAAATAATTAAAAAAAAAAAAAAAGTTTTAAAGACTATCAATTTTGGGTCTTTAACCCAGAGTAAAATTGTGCAGTCATAGGGGGCCTGGCTGGCTGGTGGTAGGAAGCGGCAAAGACGAGTCAAAGAGGAGGGGGCCTAGGACGCAGCAAGCGGCTGTCGCCTGCACATGGAACAGTGACGTCATATTTGTACTATCCACGTGGGCTCACTCCAACACTCAATTCAACTGCCGTCTGTCCATATACTTCCAAAATCCCTAATAATTCCCTCTCTCTCACGTCCCCCTATATTAAATGTTGTTTTCACTTTCGAATATATTCTCTTTTTTTCACTCTTTTGAGTTTTTTCACAATTTTACTTTTAGATAAAGTATCTTTACAAAAAAAAATTCATATGTACATATATTGCAGAAAATTCGTGTCACCTTGTATTTCAGAAGTCACTTAGGGTGTGTTTGGTACCGAGAATTGGGGCAAGAGAAATGGAAATGGTTCCATTTCTCTTGTTTGGTACCGAGAATTGAAAAAGCGGAGAAAGGGGGTAGAGAAATGGAGAAACTGGGAGAATTGGGTAGTGTAATTTGGTTAGCTCCATTTCTCTTATTTTGGTGGAGAAATTGGAGAAATAGATTAATTTTTTTTTTTTTTTTTTTTTACATTTAAAAAATTAAAAATATTTAAAAAATATATATATTTTTTAAAAATTATTTTTTTAAAATAAGTTTTTTTAAATAAATACATTTTTTTAATTATTTTAAAAATTATTTTTTAAATATTTTTTTAAATAAATACATACAATTTTTTAAATACATTTTTCAAAATTATTTTTAAAAATTATTTTTAAAAATTTATTTTTTAAAAATATTTTTTAAATATTTTTTAAAATTATTTTTTAAAAAATAAGTTTTTTAAAATTTTTTTTTTTTAAATTATTTTTTAAAAATAAGTTTTTTAAAATAAGATTTTTAAAAATTATTTTTGAAAATTATTTTTAAATAATTTTTTTTCATTTCTAGGTCAGTCTCTGTTGTTCAAACATTAGAATTGAACACAATTCTCTACTGATTTCTATTCTCTGAGATTTTATTCTCTACTTCATTTCTTTTCTCTGAATTTCTCTCTACCAAACGCACCCTTAGGGTGCGTTTGGTTCGCAGTATGTTTTGAAAGAAATTGTAATCTGTCAAAGAAATTGTAATTTGAATGAATTATAATTCAAATGGTTGGAATGTGTTGTAATTGTAATTGATGTATTCTGTCATTGTGTTTGCTTGGATCTCAACGTAATTTAATTCAAAAAACTAAAAAAAAAAAACTTAATAATAATAATTATAATAATAATAATTAAATAAATATTAACATAATAATAATAATAATAAAAATAATAAATATTATTATTATTTTATAAATATTATTATTTTAATAATTATATTAAATAATTATTTTTATTATTATTATTATATTGTTATTATTATTTTATTTTATTTATTTTAATTATTAAGTAAATATTATTATAATAATAAATATATTTATTATTATATTTTCTTATTATTTTATTATTATAATTATTATAAAAATATTATTATAATAAATATTTATAATTATTAGTATTATTATTATATAAATATTATTATTTTAATATTTATATTAAATATTTATTATTATTATAATATTATTATTATTTCATTTTATTATTATTATTATTATTATAAACATCACTTTCATTAGAAACAAAACCAGTGGATTACAAGAAATTAGTGGGAGCCTCGAAACAATCTGGGCTCTCACACCTTTAGCAATAGCAAAACTAATCCTACTGAAGATATGAGCAGCCGCGCGCGCCCCAATGTCTTGAGTTATAGAGAACTTCCGGATCCGCTTAAGTAAGGTCACCGTGACCTCAAGTTCTCCTAAGGAGGAAAATGAGAAAGGGGTGAACCCATATCCAATGTCTGTACATTTGGCTCCATATTTGATGCGCTTACGTTTTGCAGCTCCATATTTGGCTCCATATTTGATGTTCATTTATTATTATTATTATTATTATTATTATTATTATTATTATTATTATTATTATTATATATAAATTTTATTATAATAAATATTATAATTCTAATAATAATAATATTATTATTATTATTATTATTATTATTATTATATTTTATTATTATTGTTTTATTATAATAATAATAATAATAATACTATTATTATTATTATTATTATTTATAATGAAATATAATACTGTAATAATTATTATATTTTATTATTATTATTATTATTATTATTATATAAATATTATTATTTTAATATTTATATTAAATATTTTTTATAGTTATTATATTATTATTATTTTATTTTATTATTTTATAATTATTATATAAATTTTATTATAATAAATATATATATTTTTTATAATTATAATAATAATAATTATTATTATTACTATTATTGTTATATAAATTTTATTATTTTAGTATTTATATAATAATAATAATAATAATAATAATGAATATAAAATTCTGAATTACAACGTAATTCAAAACTTTCCATCCAATATCCTATGTAATCTGAATTCCCTCCTTTGATTTAATTGGAATGACTGAATTACAATTACAACGCGAAACCAAACAAAATTTACGTAATGTAATCTGAATTACATTCCCTCCATTCCGCGAACCAAACAGACTACGTAATGTAATCAAATTACAATTACATCCAATTACGGCGGATTACGGCGAACCAAACACTCCCTCATTAAAGCAAAACAATGAAAAAAATTCATTACTATTCTATGACGTAATCCCAAAAAAGAATTACCTTATATATATTTTTGTTTTTCTTTTAATAAGCAAAGATGCCATACGCCATGCTAGGTAGGCTTGTAAATGAAATTGAACGTTCAATGAAAATTTAGGAATCATACGATAATATGTTCATTTATGTGTGTTTATTTATTAAATGAATGAATATGAACAAGAATTATATCAGTTTAGTCAAATAATGAACATGAACAAAAGTCTCGTCTGTTCATTTATGTTCGTGAACGTTCGATTATACGTTCGCTAATGTTCGTTTATTTGTTTATGATCGTATATCATATTTTTATTTTATCTTTAAAACTTGGTTCACTCAAACAGACGAACACGTATTAAACGAATATTTTGTATACTCTTTTGTTTGTTTTCATACGTTCATTATATTTGTTCGTTTACGTTCGTTTACTCTTTTGTGAACGTACATAAACAAACACGAATAACCACATTTCTGAATGAAGGAACATCAAAAAGAAAATTCGTTCGCTTATCCGTTCGTGTTCGTTTATTTGTTAGGTTAAAACTAAATAATAAACATGACTATGGCTCTGTTTATCTGATTCATTTACAACCCTACTAGACATAGCGAAAACATTTACAATAGATGTTTTAATGTTTTATGAGAGAGCAAATACTCATAAAGAATACATCTAAATAAAGAGAACAAAACCACATATATGAATGAAGAAAGTGCTCAACAGATTTAGCCTATTCGATCCATTAGAAATGGCTCGTAAAAGTATGATTAGAATCCAAAAGAAGAGACAATCTATGGTAAATTGCAAAAATCGTTCATGTAGTTTGGCCAAATTGCAGATTTGATTTTTAACTTTCTGAAAGTGTAGATTTCGTCTCTTTGGCTGTGAATAACTTTGGGTTGCAGTTTTCGTCTCAGAATTGCATTTTTTTAAAAAGTCATTTTAGTTATTTTACACTAGGCAGTTTTTAACAGGATTGCAGTTTTCGTCACAAGGACAATGCTTGCATGTTAAAGGCCAAACCTATAATTTGGCCAAATCATAACTTCATAAGGATGATTTTTCCGTTTAATCCTGTATCTTTGAATTTTCAATTTATGAATTTATTTTCGTTTTCAGCAATATTGCAAGATTTTGTACTCCGTATAAAAGTTTTGAAATACAAATTAAGCGTATACCAAAAAAATAGACATAAAGATAAGCTACACAAACACCTCAATAAGTACATCCAATTGGCAACTGACACACACAACCTAAATGATGTCACATATGACCACTCTACCTCATGCTGTCCCTGCACTTCTATGCTGTTGTCTTCCTAGTTTATAGGCCTAACTATTTACTGTTTCTTTTTTCATTTCTCGATAATTACCACCATTTGGTTACCATGATAACTATATCTTTCGTCCATGTTACAAAGAGATTTTCATAATGGTATATATATGTTGCAAAAAATAACAAAGATTATCGTATGTGAATAAAATATTTTTGGGTTTTTAGACAATGTTGTACAGCGGGAGACACAAAAATGGCCACACTTGCAGACACAAGATCAAAAGTCATCAGGTTTATTTTATGAAAAATACCGAAAAATGTTACCCAAAATATAAAAATTGTGTTCATTTTAAAAAATTCGGTATATTTGACATAAATTTACGCTATTCAAAGGTTTTCGTACACCTCCAGAAACCCCTCTTGGTTCGTTCTTAAATGGCCACAACGACATTTAGAGACGAGAGAAAGACAAGACACATAGATAGGTTTGGTAATGCTTATATGTTTGAAAATGGAATCGAAATAAGTAAAATCATTTTTACAGTAATGGAACAAGGTGAGAGTTTGAGTTTTAGAAAACTCAACATTTTGGCTGATTCAAAAATCCTCATTCGTAGACCAGGTCGACTGATCCGTTTTCAATTTTGAAAAGTTCTGTTAGGTTCTTAGTAGCAATCGGCGACCCTTTTTTTCTTTTACTTCACAGAGCTTTTCGTCTCCTTGATAGCTGGAAGTTCTCCAAAAGTATGAAAAGCTGGAGGACTTTGTACCATCCATTCCGGTGTGGTTGGATTATGTTCAACAGCCCAAGGACTTGGAGCGCATCTTTTGTTGTTTCCACTTCTTGAAGTGATTGCTACGACCACGAAGAAACGGGTTTTGTCAAATTTCAAACTCACAGACAAAACCACACATATTATAAACACTTTAAATGCCCACTTACTTTTTCCTAAGAACTTTACGTATCATGTAGTATGAACTTTCTCTAAACCAATTTATTGCACGTAATTCTTTTTAAAACAAAATACTCCATTGTGACTTCACACTGAAATAAAATCACTTTTTTAATGTAAACATAGGTTTGAAAAGCAAGGGAAAATAACACGTGGAGTAGCGTGACGTAATGATTGTAGGTATTAATTTGTGTATGGCAGAGGGTTGGCACGTAAGCAAGTGAGTAAAAGACTACCTTCCTGTGGGAAGGTAAAGTCACGTGAATTGTTGAAGTTACTTTGACAAGTCATATCAGGCGGCGGCTACCTCCGGTCCCCACCCCAGTTGATTTACCTGCTCTCTTCTTTTCTCACAATCAAGATACAGTAACTTAACATTAGTTTCTTAAGATTTTTAAATTTATGCTTAAAGGATCTAGAAACTCATTGAAGATGGTTAACATAATCGGATTTTTCTAGGGCACATGTTCATGTTAAGCACATAAAAAAGACGGCGGGACGTCCGAACCTACATATTTTATTTGAAAAGTGTATTTTTTGTGGGTTCGGACATCCTTTTCTCAGAGTCCCGCCTTTTTGTATAATATGCGCTTCTCGAAAGCAATATGTTAGAAAAACCCAACATAATCCAACTGCTGGCCAGGGCATGTTTGAGCTTTCAATCAAGGTTATAAATAGCGTGAGATATAGTGTGGTAGCACGACTAACTTTATGTCTTTATGACTATAGCGAAACTTTTTTTATAAGACGTGACATAAGACAACTCAAAATATGTAAATATTTAAATATTTATATCATACTTCATATATATCAAATTTACAAAAAGACGTGACATAAAATGGCATGACGGCATAACGTGACGGTATGATCAAGCCTCACACCGTTTTGAACCTTTGCGAGCCTTTTAGAACTATGTTTTCAATACGCTAATAAATCATAAATTGAAAATGAAGATGGAGTTTAAGCTAAAAGGATTATGAATGAATTTAATCGTTTAAACTATTTTTTTTACATTCAATTTTTTCCGCTTTATTAGCCGGTAAACACAAACACACAATAACAACACATGTACGCATACTAGAAAACACACACGATACAAATACAAACACAACAGAAGTAAATCGAAATATATATATATATATATATATATATATATATATATATATATATACACATATATATATATACACAAATGCTCGTTATAGGCTTGGCGGAGGCCTTATAATGCGCGTAAAACGCATCCAGCGGCGCTGTTTGGCGCCATTATAGATACCTAGCTTCGTCTATAACATGCGAATAAATTACTCCACCATGCACCTTCTTAGACTGTTATCAAATGTGACACGTCTGTTTATGTATTAGTTTGTCACCTCAACGTCACATCAGCACTTCACAAATTGACACACATCGACAGTTATGGTGTCGCTGCAAAAATATTGTCTTCTAGTGACATTTGAAAAGAATGGCACCAAAAGTATAAAAAGAGACTAAAAGTAAAAAAGTGTCAAAAAATAATATAAAGAAAAGTGCGAGGATGCATATTTTGACTTTTAAGACGCATTTTGAAGTTATTATTACATCTCCTTAACGTTTTACTCATTTTTTAAAAGTGTCATAAAAATATTATATTTAGTGATACTTTTTATATCATTAAAATCTTTATCACTATAGGTGTATTGGTGGTTAGTGTATCTTTCTATGTCATTAGTCATTACACACAAAAAACACTCACACTCCTCGTCACAGAAAATCACTTGTGATAATCACTATCGTATTAAAACAAACGAAAACGTAAGAAAACAAACGAATACGTATGAAAACGTAAAAACACATCTGAAAACGGATGAAAACGTATAAAAAATGGACGAAAATGAAAGAAAACTGATGAAAACGGACGAAAACGTATGAAAACGAACGAAAACATATGAAAACGGGTGAAAACGTATGAAAACGAACGAAAACAAACGAAAACGTATGAAATCGGAAGAAAACGTATGAAAACAGACGAAAATATATAAAAGGGAAGAAAAAAACACGAACTAAAAAAAACGTGAATAACGTGAATTAAAAAAAACCCTTTAAGAAAACGTGAATTTAAAATAATAATAATAATAATAATTAAAAAAAAAAAAAGACAAGAAAAAAACATAGACTTAGGTTTATAGGTTAATCTCATTAAATCAAACTAAATATATGATGAGGATTTGTTATTTGATAAACATGAATTTGTGTGTAAGGAAAATAAAGTAAGAGGGTGTTTTTTTTGCTGTTAATGAGTCTTAATAGGGGATAGCGGTGGGGCCACACATATAATGTGTTTTTTTTCTATTAAATGGTCTATATGGAGAGAGGAAGCAAAATGTCCACCTCCCCATTAATACTTTTAAACAGAAAAGAGCCCACTCACTTAATCTAAAAAAAAAAAACAAAAAAAAAAACAAGCCCTAACTCTTTGATACATACCATAAATGAAATTTTCAGTCTATCTTTAAAACCATGTCTAAGCCTTACAAAATACTTACACCATCACATTTGATTCGTACACCATAAGTATGCACATACCATGTTGTACTATATGTATTAGTAATGTAATATTATGATGTATGCATCAATTGTGGTGGTGTAAGTATCAATGACTTTTACAAAACCATGTTATTCAAGTTAAGCAACAAGTATTACACCGCTGTTTAAGATTGATTTTACAATTAACTTTTAAAAATTCCAAAAGCTATTAAAGTTTGGTTCACACGACCTGATTAGTTTATTCAACAGCATCTTTATCCTACGTTGCTTTGGATTCGATCATTTGAGTAAAAATTACATAAAAAAGTACTCTCCCCTTTGTACTAAAAAAAAGACATTTAAGCCCATAAAAACAGTGTTTGTTTTAAGGATATTTATTAGGATAGGATTAGTACTTTGGTTGGTTCCAATCACATGATCAACGGCAGCATTCAAAGCAAAGCAACACGTAAGCAACATCAACGTATCGCAAAATATTGTATCAGAATAATCAAAGGGTGAGATTAAACATGTCCCCACTCGTTTCTTTTGTCTGTCTGCCGTCCAGCCGACGATTACGGGTGACTATCATGGGTCCCTGCTGCTGCTTTTCACACTCAACTATAAGGGTGGAGGGAGTGGAAGTTTTGAACCCTAAGGTGTCACGTCACCTCTATCCAATAAAAACCTTCCAACTCAAAACTACCCCAATACTACCCTAACACTACCCTAACAAGTGGGAGTGGTACCCCAGTACCCGAATTCCATTTTTTTTTTTTTTTAAATACATAAAATCCACTTTTTTGCAACGTTCACAATCGGCTTCAGAACTCGCAAAATCAAATCGAGCCCCTTACCCGACCTACACGGCACGGTGTAGCCGATCGGGTTCATCAACCCGCCCCCTTACCCGCTTCCACTCCGTTGGCCCTAATTGCTTTATGAGAAATTAATAATTTATTGTTTGAGAATATATTTTAGTAGGCTATTCAAATTATTTATTGAAAAATGATAGATAGGCCTAAAGATGGATCTAAAAATGAACCTAATGCTTAAATGACTTGTACAATTATGCAATTATACAAGTCATTTAAGCATTAGGTTCATCTTTAGGTCTATTTATTAGACCCATGTATCATTGCTCTTATTTATTTAGTGAGGCGATACTCATACCACATTTTTTGATGCATTCATCATCATTTATGCATTACATGTACAGTATAATATTGTAATGTATAAATGGTGATGAATGTATCAAAAAATATGGTGTAAGTATCAGTTCCCATTTATTTAGGTTGTGTTTGTCACCATGCTTTTCGAGACTTATAGAGCCTTGAGCTTTTAAAATAAACTAGTTTATAAAATAAGTCTCGTTTCTTACATAAGCTTATAAAGTTTTATAACTTATAAAATAAGTTATAAGCATTCATAAGCTCAAGCCCATAAAAAAAAAAGGATTATAACGGCTTATTGCTGCTTAAATTACTTAAATACCTTTAAAAATACAATGAATTATCACGTAAAAACTGAAAATATGTGTGCATTTAATTTGAGATATATTTTTATTTGATTTTACATTAATAAGCTTCAACTCCAACAAATTCACCAAAGAGCTTTATAAAAATATAAGCTTTAGCTCTCGGCTTATAATATAAGCACCAAACATACCCTTAGGGAGGAGGGAGTGGTCTCGGGTAAGGGATTCGGGTACCCTTACCCGAGCGGTAACACCGCCGCCGGCGCATCGGGTACCCCATTCGGTGAGTGAATTCGGTTTGGGAAGCCGAGTGTTTTAATTGTTGGAGCGTATGAAATTTGGACTGTTGGGGAGGTTTAGGAAGCCAACGGCTATTTTAGAGTTTGAATAAAAAAAAAAAAAAAATCCCTTTAAAACCAAATAACATACACTTATTTTTTTCAAATAAAACACACACTAATCTCTCAAAAAAAAATACCAAAATGTCTTCCGATTCTTCCGAATTCGAATGCATTATTCCGTCTTCGTCCGACGAGATATCCACGTGTAGCTCGTTGCAACTTATGCTTAAGCGGTGAGTATCTTGAAGACACGGCAAGCTCTAGCCAACTAGCGAAATCGTCTACGGAAATATGTCTTCAAACGTTAGAGAATGATTGGTTCGTTGAAACACCAAAGTACAACGAAGAGTACTTTAAAAAAAAATTCGAATGGAGAAAAGCATGTGTTTTGCAAATAGTGGGCGACATTGAAGCGAGATACCCATATTTTCAAGAAGGCTATGACGCGCGATTGAAAAAAGTTTCACGGCGAAACAAAAAATCACATCGGCCGTTAGGCAACTCATAACCGGCAATCCCCATGAGTATGATGAATATTTATGCATGGCCGCAAGAACGTCCACGTGAAAGTCTTGATTATTTTTGTGAGGCCTTCATTGAGTTGTACGGTTGAGAGTACCTACGTAGGCCGACAGCATACGACCTTGCTCGCATTTTTCAGGCCCATGAAGCGAAGCATCACCTCCCTGGGATGCTTGGTAGCATCGACTGTACACACATTAGATGGAAAAATTGTCCTAGACATTTGAGAGGGCAATATACGAGATGTGACTATAGTGTTCCCACTATTATGCTTGAAGTCACCGCGTCACAAGATATGTGGATTTGGCATGCTTTTTTGGTCCACCGGGGTCAAACAACGATATCAACGTATTGAATCAGTCTGACTTGTATCTTACAGATCGAAATGGAACGGCGATGAACAGTTCATTCTACGTGAATGGACGCTTTTACAAACGCGGCTACTATTTGACAGATGGAATCTATCCTAAGTGGTCCACATTTGTTAAAGCATACCCGTATCCAACCGACCCAAAGGAAAAGAGATTTAAGAAGTTACAAGAGGGGGCGAGAAAGGATGTCGAGCGAGCTTTTGGTGCTCTCAAAGGAAAATGGACAATTCTCGATCGACCTCCGAAGCTATGACCAAAGCGAAGATTGCCAATCAGGTTCATGCGTGTGTTATTTTGCACGATATGGTTATAAACGCGAAGGAGGGCAATCTCACCGGTTCATATAATGGATGAGCGGTCCAAAGTGTTCGACGTGTGTGGTAGCGGAGTTACTAAACGAAGTTCTCCATGACCGACTTCGATATGATCTCACGGAGCACGTGGCACGTCAATACTTGCCGCATCTCGATGATTAGTTGTGTTTTTATTTTCATCTAGTTATTTTTAAGTATTACGTTATGTTTCATTTTTTTTAAGTATTATGTAACGTTTTTATTTTTAATGAAATGGTATGTTTTTATTTTAAATATTGTATTGTGATTTTATGTATGAAAAAAAAATAATAATAAAAAAAATCGGGTATTAGGTGACCACTCCCTCCACTTAGGGTAGTGTTAGGGTAGAATTTGGTAGTTTTGAGTTGGAGGGTTTTTATTGGATAGAGGTGATGTAGCACCTAGGGTATTAGGTGACCACTCCCTCCTCCCTTAGAGGCTTAGGCTAATCGTGAGAGCATTAGGTACACTGTGGTCCCGTCGTATGATGTCATGGGTAAAGTGCTGCCATCTCAGATTTTTTCTTAAACTTCAAAATCTATCACATCACACAAAACTTTCCCTCCCTCTTATTTTCTTGTGCCATGAAACATCTCTGACTCACACATAACTCACTAAAACACAAATATAACACACAAAAGCAAAAACAAAACATAATGATGGAAAAATCGGACTGTTTAAGCTGGCAACAATGGAGCCACACACGAAAGCGCCACATGTGGTGTGGCTCTCACGTTTTCCGATGGCGTTTTGGGGACGGCAGCACGGCGCAACCCTGTAACGCAGCGTACCTTGTACTCTAATACGCAAGCCAAATCGCAATTACTACCGGCATCTTAACTTTCACTACCAACTTCGTTTAATAAGACAACAAAATTCATTACCAAATATATGCGGACACACAAAAACATAAAAACACGCAATGTAAGACTCAATAGTCCACAAGACCGAGTCTTGCAAAATTACCATGTTACACGCGTGCTCTATGTGGGATGTAATTAGAAACAACGCGTCTTCATTTGCCAATAAGGACGAAGCTCTCTCTTTGTCATTTTATTACGCATGGTCTTATAAGATAAAGAATGTTTATGATTTGAAAGAATGACTGGAGTTTTTAATTAACATGATACGCCAATCAATTGGCAATAATCAAATTGGTTCGATGTGTAACTTACTCTTGTTTATGATTGTCAAACTATTTAAATGTTAAATAAATGTCTAGACAATCATTTTAAGGTGGCGTACTGGTTGCAATTTGGAAACAAACTAACTTCCAAGTATTACAACCAAGGTGGTTAGTGGTTCCTTAAATATCAGTTTAGTTCTAGTTGCAACAAACTAACTTTGCCGACATAACTTTTAATGTTCTTAAATGAATGCTTTAGAAAAATTTTGCCAACAAATTTACTCCTCTAACTTCTACTTTTTGTATTCCAACAAGATAAACATATATTAGCAAAAAATGGTGGTGTTATACATGTCACATTTGACCCACAATTTACTCTTCCATTTTAAAAGAGTAACAACACCATTTGCTAATATATATTTATCTTTTTGGAAAACACACTTAAGTTAATTTGGCAAAACACACTTAAAAAAAAACGACGTGTCTTTTGCCTCGTTGGCACATCGAGGATCCTTGTTACACACACCAGAAAGACGCGTCTTGGGTGAAGAAAACGGAAAGTCGGTCTTGGGGATGACCAACTTCTTATCTCGGTTGTGTGCGTGGTATTGATTTTTGTAAGTATATTTGTGTTTAAGTGCGACATATTTTGGTGGTGATATTGGTTGTCTTATTACGCTATATTGTTGGTAATGTTAGTGATGTTGAAAAGCTAATGTGGCGCTGAGCTAACGATAGCGATGATTAAAGATGCACATATGGGTTGAAGTCCGAGCCCAAGCTTAGGCCTGGTCTAGACTAGCCCGAAAAGAACGAATCAAAAAACCCCGCCCCGGGCCAACAAGCCTAATTGGTCCTTGTATTTTTCACTAAAGTCTGGTTCGCCCCGGGCTAAGCCCAAAGCCTGCCAAAAAGCCTGAAATACCGGTTTTTCGAAAAGCTCGTAAAAAAGGTTGAGCGCCCGCGCTTAAAAAAAATAAAAACAATCGTTTTGAAAGAAGGCCTAAATTTTGTGCTACCTTTTATACAATATCATACAATAAAACAATTGCTTATGAATGTTTATAGTTTTGAGTCTTTTTTGTCTTGTTGGATATAAAAATCTTTACAATATCATATTTTGTCCGTCATGACATGAGATATACTAACAACCCAAGCTTTAACCGTAGTCTTTAAGTCAATCAGTGGTAAAAGACTAATTTCCCAAGATATAATAAGCAGTAGGATTTTAAGTGTATGGAGGAGGAATCTTTAGATGTGCACTTGCTTAAAAGATTACTTTGATAGCGTGAAACGATAACAAGATAGAACATCTTTGGAAGATTCAGTTATGGAGATATAAGATGACATTATTAAAGATGAAGGAAGTAGAACTTTAATGGTGTATTTACAAATGTTGATCAAATATTTTCATATATAATAACTATATTGTTAATACAAAATATATAAAAAAAAGCCCAGGTCTAGGCCAGGCTAAGCTTGTTCCGCCATGGTTCGAACTATTTGGACCAAAACATGTCTACTATTTTGGTTAAAGCCCGGCCTTAGCCCGGCCTGAACTTTACGAGGTCGGACTTTTTTGAACTAAAAAAGCCGAAGCTTTTTTGGTTCGGTCCAAGCCCGACCAGACCCGGGCTTCGTGCACATTAGTGATGATGGTCACTATTACACGAGTGTTATGTCGTCATAAAACCACCTAAAGTGACTTTAGGTCCAAAAAAGTGAATACATATCTCACCCATTTCAGCACTTATATATCTTGCCCACATTTCACCCACCCTATTCCTTTTTCACCACCGTTTTTTCACACACACAACAAAACCAACACTTCCCAAAACCAAAACCATGGCATCACCAAACCACTACAGAGGCGTTAGAAAGAGGCCATGGGGTCGATACGCAGCCGAAATACGCGACCCATGGAAAAAAACACGTGTCTGGCTAGGCACTTTTGACACACCAGAAGAAGCCGCCTTAGCTTATGACGGCGCCGCCAGGTCTCTCCGTGGTCCCAAAGCTAAAACCAACTTCCCTTCTCCTCCACCGCCGTCATTAACACTTGACCTCAACACCTTCCCAACCCACAACCTTAACCATCATGTGAACAACCAGCTAAGACAACAAGTACACCAAGTGCAACAACATGTGCAAAGCCATCAAGTGATAAGATGGGTGGCTGGCCCACCGACAAGAAACATGATGTTTGGAAGCCAGCTAGGTGGTGGTGGGTGTCATGTTGCGGTGGTTAATGGTGGTGGTGGTGGGGCCACTGAGATTGTGAGACGTGGGTTGGGTATAGATTTGAATGAGCCTCCACCTATTTGGTTGTGAGCTAGCTAATGGGGTGTGTTTTGGCTATTAGTGTACTTGGTTTTGGTCTTATGTTTTATAAGCTCATTTTTTTCTGGCTTATTTTGAAACTTTTCGGCTTATATAAGCTTATTATAACATAAAAAAACTTATCAAATTTTTAGGCTTATATAAGCTTATTATAACAAAAAATTCAAAATAAGCTTGAGCTTATCAAATATATGACCAAAATCAAATAAGCTACAAGCCGGCTGGAACAAACACCCTAAGCTAGCATTGTAGGCTAACTTTTTACCTTAGCCGTTGTTTTAGGACTTTTTATTATGGTTTATGTTTTACTTTTTTTAGTAGGGTATTAGGAGACTATGAAGATCTTTTGTTAATATGAAAATTTGATCGCTGATTAAGTGTATTTTGTTTTGTTGATATTTAGTTTATGTGTTGTTAATTTGTTAATAGCTTGGTTAAGTCTTTATTTATTTGTATGCTTTGTGTTACATTTTTACACAACATATGTTTAAAAAAAATCATTAACTAGGAGCATCTTCAATGGAGTTCAATCAGAAAGTTAAAGATTACTTGGTTGAGCAAGAGGGGTTATTCAAACTTTAGTTGTGTGTTGAATATAGTACATACTACATATGTTGAAGTTGGTGAAAAAAGTTTTTGACATCAATGACTTAAATTTTGAGCTCATAGATGCATAAAGCAATGTCATATGAATTTGACCGTCAAAGATACATAAGCGATCTTAAGTCTAAACATGTACGTCTTTTGTGGGGTTTTATTGAGTATTGACTGACATTTCTTTTAGAAATTGTTGAGAAATATCATGAGAAATTTCTTTTAGAAATTGTGTGGCATTGACTTCATTTATTTTAGATATTAAGTGGGCGTTTGGTTAAGCTTATATCATGAGCTTATATGTGTTAAATAAGCGTAAATTAAGTGTTTCGCTAAGCTTATATAAATGGGCTTATGAGCTTAATATGTTAAATAAACGTTAGCTAAGTGTTTGGCTAAGCTTATAATTGAGCTTATGAGCTTATATAAGAAAGTCTTTTACCCTTACGTATACCTATTCTAACGTTTACATTTTTCAACTAAGAGTTAATTGTATCTTTGGTCCATGTGGTATTGCAAAATTGCAGATTTGGTCTCTAAAACTTTGAAAGTGTACTGAATGTTTTCATTTTGAAGTTTATGTTGCATGTTTGGTCTCCTGGGCCAAGATGACGTTAAAGTTTTTGGGATCAAATCTGCAATTTGGCCATGCCACATAGGCCAAAAATACAACATAAACTTTAAAATGGAAACGTCTAGTGCACTTTCAAAGTTTTAAAGACCAAATCTTCAATTTGGCCATACCACAAAGACCAAAAATGCAATTAGCTCTTCAACTAATGTCTATTTTAATCCTTTAACAACCTAAACTAAAGCAAACACTTAAGTTTATCAGCTTATTAAATACTGTATAAGCTAATCAAACACTTAACATGAGCTTATGATATATAAGTCATAAACCACTTATATAATATAAAGATAAGTTTAACTCATGAGTTGTTCAACTCATAAGTTTTAACCAAACACCCTTACCACGTGGCATAAAAACCTACAAGAACCTAAACTGATAAAACTCATAAAAGTGTTCCTTTGTTATGGAACTCAATTGGGCTTTTAGCCTTTTTAGCATTTGCGTTTCATAGTCCAATAAGAAGATGTTTAGAAATTCTTAACTTCATCATGTGTATGATCATTGATTCATTTCCATTTTTTTGACATTATGGCACCAAATCTGTGTTAATCGGCATAATCTCTACATGCTGTGAATTTGTGATTCTATTACTAATTTACTATAGGCGTAACGTCAAATACTTGTTATTAAAAGGACACATTTAATTATTTACGGTAACGTTAAATACTTGTTATTAAAGAGACGCATTTAACTTCTAACGGGATAGCGGATGATCATGCCAATTTATTCATAAGATTTTGTGTAACAATTGTGTTTCTAAATACGGTCTACAATTCTATGGATTCATAATACGCCTAAACAAATTAACGTTCAGTCATGTAACTAGATGGTACGTTACTATCAGAGGTAGATGTAAGGATACATAAGTGAAAATATAGTGATCTCTATATAAAACAAAATACATACGCAATGAAAATGCATTTGAAAACTTTTGCTGACAAAATCCAAGTCTAACATTCACGATGCAATCTTTTGGGGGTATAACCAAACGAAAACATTCTGGATACAATAAGCATACCAGCCCAGAAGTCCTTAAACTATTGGTATGTTTGGCACGGAGTGGTGTGAAGCATTTTGGAGCGATGATCGGTAAGCAATGAGCATTTTGATTTTTATTAGTCGTTTGGCAAAGGAGCGGTGAGCTTTCTTATTTTTTAGGAATGCTCAATTTTTCAATGCTTCTTTAAGAAGCTCTGATGCGGTGCAGTGATGAGCATACTGCCACTCACACGCTTCACTCACTACTACAACTTACAACTACTTTTACCAAACAAACCTTATATCGTTTGTCAAGGGTATCATAATTATACTTAGCATAAAAGAGTTTGCACATGTATTATCATATCACAAACTCACATCTAGAAATAATCCTAAGGTTTCCTACGGAAATAAACAATTTTTTTTAACTGGTTTCGAGTTAACCTAGTTAAAATACAAAAAATGTTATTCAAGTTAACCCCATACTTGAATAAAGATAAAACTCCCACTAATCCGATCTTTATTAGAATTGATTAACCAAGTTAATCGGACTAATCGGGAAAATATTTTCAACGAAACGGTACGATGTTGACTCGGATTGTCAAAAACACCGTTTACCGTTTAGAAGTATTTGAGTTCAACTTAGTTGAGTTGAAAAATATTTTCCCGATTAGTCCGATTAACTTGGTTAATCAATTCTAATAAAGATCGGATTAGTGACGGCTCACCCCAAACATATAGTGTAACGCTTTTTTATAAAAAAGTCACTCCGCACTGGACCGCTTTATTTCCTTCCAATTCCAATAAAAAACACACACACACACACACACACACACTAACAACAATTCCGGCCACCATGCCTACCTCCTCCACCGCACCGGATCAATCTCCGACCGCCGGATCGGATTCCGATGAATACGAATACGAAGAGATCGAAGTCGAGGAAGAGATCGAAGTTGAGGAAGAAGTCTCCGAAGAAGAAGAAGACGAAGACGATATCGAAAAGCCGGATGCTGAAATAAGTGAGCTTAATTATTATTATTCAACCTTTTCATAGTTTATATATATATGTATATATATATTTGTGTGATATATGTGTTGATTGATAATGATAATGTGCAAATGCGAAATTAGGCGTTTAGTAGAAAATGTTGTTGATTTAGGATATAGATGCTGAATTTGTGATATAGAATTCGACACAGGTGAAGGCGCGAAGAAAACGACAAAGAACGAAGATAACGGAAGGGAATTTATAAGAAGGTGATACGTCCTAGTGTGAGCGTTATACATTTGTCATAATGCGAGTGATATATTTGCGTGCTATATGTGTTGATTGATAATGTAATAATGTGTGAATGAGAAATTAGGCGTTTAGTAGAAAATGTTGTTGATTTAGGATATAGAAGCCGAATTTGTAATAGAGAATTCGGATTAGGTTAAGGCGTGAAGAAAACGACAAAGAACGGAGATAACGGAAGGAAATTAATAAAAAGGTGATACGTCATAGTGTGAGCGTTATACATTTGTCATAATGCGAGTGATATAGAAAATGTTGTTGATTTAGGATATAGACGCCAAATTTGTAATAGAGAATTCGACTTAGGTTTGATTCTAAAGTGAGTATTATGTGTATAATGACAAGTGTGAGTGATAATAAAATTGTGACTAGGCTAGAGTACATATTAGGAATGATAAGGAGAGTGTGAGTAGCCGACTTGAAGAGACGGATGTTGTAAGGATAGACGGGGAAGGCAACTAAGGATGTAAGCGAAACCTAATGGGGAGAAAAGTGAGGAGGAGATGTTAGCTAAGGTGTCGTTTGTTTTTTCACTTCGAGATGACAACAACGATCACAAGAAGCGGAAGTGGGATGATCATCAACAGGGTAATAACAACAATAGGCAAGAAACTGTCGGAGCTTATGCTATTGCCCTAGCTGAAGGAGCTGAAGGAACGGGTTATGCTGAGAACCTCATGCGACCGATGCAAGCTGCATCACACTGGCCCATGCAAAGTTAGGTGCGGAAATTGTCAGAAGGTGGTTCACCAATCCAAGGATTGTAGAGGTAGTAAAGTAATAACCTGTTTTGGATGTGGAGAACGAGGACATTACAAGAACAATTGCCCCCATAACAAGGGACAGAACAAGGGCCAACAAGTTGAAGGTACCAAGTTTATGAAAACTTTCAAGTAATCGGGGTAACTACAAACTGATATCTTTATTTAATGAAGCTACAAAATGCCTAAAAAAGTAGAATTCTATTTATTAAAAGAACACCGTTGTATACTATTAAGTTACTAACGACCACATTAACTATTGCATCTATTTGATCATCATATAAAACTACTAACAATATTATTTCATACAAAGCCTTTGTATTGATCCTATCAAGCAAATAAGGTTTTATGTCCGCGTCAAGTTAGTAGGAGCATTATATATGATGCCATTGCAATGGAAGAGAATGTTGAATCATTAAGGGTGTGTTTAGTTAGAGAAAAAAAATTTTAGTAAAAAAAAGTAAGGAGTTTAATTTTCCGCAAAATATCGAAAACGCGTTCATATGATATTGTTTTCTACTCTTAAGAAAACAAGGGTGGTTACAAGGGAAACAAGGAAAACAAAAAAAATAGGTTTTGTAGTTTCGCTTGTTAAAATAGGGAATGTAAATTTTGTGTTTTGCAGAGAATTTGATGGAAAACATTTGATTTGAAGGCAATCTCTATTTTCCTTGTTTTGTACAAAGCATTTTGTGTAAAACAAAGGTGTTTCCTTTTAACTAAACGCGTCTCAAGTATTTCTCTTGCATTTTCAGTGTGGGTATGTGCGTAAGACAAAAAATAACTAATGGTAGATGTTACATTTTACATCTGATTTAGTTGTCAGGATGTCTCAAATCTTGTGCATTTGTATTCTTAGGCTTATTGATAGAAAGCTTTACTAGAAAACTCTTGTTTGTTGGCAAGTTGCTTTGTTGATCCAAGACATGGTACATGGACTTGAACTTTGCTCTACTACCCTACCCCAATGTAGTGAAAAGCAAGCGCTTAAGCAAAGAAGCGAGGCGTTTTGCCCTAAAGCACTTTGATTCCAAAGAAGTGAGGCGTTTTACTAGAGTGAGAAAAAGCGTTGTTAAGCGACCGAGAAGCGCTCGCATTTTTGTTTAACGACTAGTTTTTACGAAATGAGAACTTAGACGATTATTCCGAATAAAAATAGTAGACTTTAAGCTTTAAATATTTGAATAAACTTCTCTTTTTTGGTCTTTTTTTTATTTAAAATAAAGATTTTAAGATAATTATGTTTTTGTTTAATCATTGTTTTCATATTAGACACTATCATATGCACAAAGGGTAAAAAGTTCACTGAAGCGCTCTCTTTTGTCGCTTCTCGCCTTAGCGAAAGGCATGTCGCTTTGAGATCTTCTTCGCCTTTAACTACCTTGACGTACCCAATGCCTATATATAAGTTAATACGCCCAGTTTCACTTGCCAATTACTTACATGTTTATGATTACTTCTATATATAGGCATTGGGTACGTCAAGGTAGTTAAAGGCGAAGACGATCTCAAAGCGACATGCCTTAGCGAAAGGCATGTCGCTTTGAGATCTTCTTCGCCTTTAACTACCTTGACGTACCCAATGCCTATATATAAGTTAATACGCCCAGTTTCACTTGCCAATTACTTACATGTTTATGATTACTTCTCTCTCTTGCTAGCTACAAACTATTGAATGACATGTTATGTGTGATGTGGTTGATAACCAAAATCTGGTCATGAAGTACCAAAATGGTTATCCACAATAGCCTTTTTGAAGTTTTTCTCCTCTCACAAGAACCAGCTTGGTGGAGATGGCTTTAATGCCAATTAATGAAAACTGAAGCATCTTCTTGGAGAAGTTGGCTCAGGTTACGATTAAGGAATCTGTTGGATTAAAGGGCTTATGAAGCTTCAAAACAACACAAGATTTTACCTCCCAATCTGTTGGGTAGGTTAAAATTCTGAGTTCAAGTCCTTTGGTTGTATTTCATTCATTTGAATCTCTCTTCAACGTGATTCTTAGGTTGATCGTATTTAGGATCTATAGTCTTTTAAAGATGAAACATAGTTCAAGGATAGTCACATATTTAGGATCTGACTACCTACATGTATAGCTTCTATGATAGATATTCACCGATGTTGAACCAAATGTGAAGGATGTCACTATGGGATCAATTCCTCTAAGTGGTTAGTGGCTTTTCTGATTTTTGTTTCTAGTGACGAGGTCACTTCTTCTTTGGCATCTTGGTACTTCTTTCCTTGCCGTGTGTTGCTACCGTTCTGTTGGTTGCAGTTCCGTCAATATAATTTTTGTTTTTCTCATAGGACATCCCGGGATAATACAATTCTTAATATCTGTTACTTAGGAAGTCGTCCGACTATTGTTGAGGATCATGATTTCGGAATCTGATTACTGACTATAGATACTGGACATTTGCAGGGAAAGAAACAATCATATCTGACAAAGGGAAAGCTCCTCAATGTGATGGTGGAATGATTACTGATGAAGTTCCACATCTTGAGGAACAAAATGGAGATGCATTAGCGAGTACTTCCAACGACACTAATAAAGTTTCAGTCACCGAGGAACAAACTACACTTAAGAATGTTATTGATGTTGCTGATGCACAACCAAAGGAACCCAGGTGCAGTGACATTTCAGTACCTCAAGATATCTAATTATTAGTCAATGTATATGTTGACTAATAGTGGTTTCAAGTCTTATCTATACGCTAGAATCAAGTACTAATGTCTTTTAGGTTTTCCAGATTGGATGTTCCCGTGATAAGACCTAAAAGTTTGTCACCTGCAATGGAAGTTAACGAAGGAAACAAACGACCAGCTCACATATGTGACTCACCTGCAACAGAAGTTAATGTAGAAAACAAACGACCGGCTATTATATGCGACTTCTTTGCAAAGGGCTGGTGCATTAAGGGAAACTCTTGTAGTTTTCGTCACATAAAAGACCATATAAGTGTTAGTGACCAACAAAAGGAGACTTCTGTAGCTGCATATCCAAAAACCGAACCTCTGAAAGATGAAGGTAATTCATACTTTCTTGGGAATTTTAAATCAGGAAAGGATTTTTTTTAATGATTTTGTGATTTATACTAGTCCTTATTGCCATATCAGGTTTGGCAAATTCTGCAGCCGCACCAAGCATCGGATGTTCTTCTGAAGTTAAGCTCGAGTTGCCAAAAGAGAACACTGGAACCAAAGCCTCAGTTAATGATGTGAGGACCGAGGGTTTGCAAGAGAATCCTCCTGCTAATGCAGATAGCTCGCAGCATGAAGCTTCAAGTAACCTGATCAATGGGTCAGAACCCCCTAAGCATAGTTGGGTCTCTTCATATGCAACAACTATGGAAAAACCTGGTGGTAGCGTAAATCAGTTTAAGTTTCTTAATAACAAGATGCCTGCTACGAGTTATTCCATCAATCATAACTCAAGCTCTTTTCAGTCAACCACGATAATGCCGCCATCAAATCATACGTCAATCTGGCCTATGACTTCAACTTTCTTAAGTTCTTCAACACTGAAGCATTTGGGTTCTCAATCAGAACATTTGCACAGCACCAATGAGGTTCTTCTCAACCCAGTAACAAAACTTTCTACTCATGATTGGGCGCCATCAAAACCTTTTCGCTCAGCATTTCTTATTTCTCAAGGAATATATACTCCGGATATCCAATATGATCCAATCCGTGACAGTATCGACTCACCAAAGATTGGAGATAAGCTCTTAAAATTGCCTTCTAGTCGACTGCCATCAATCTCTGGTACCCATTCACCGAAGAATGTCAATCCACATCTAATAGAGGCAATTGGAATGACTAATGGCTCTGACAGAGGCTCTCTCGCCAGTCATGTAAATGACAATGAGATTGATATGGATGTCACATCTGAAAAGGGAAATACGAAAAGTGAGGGTAAAGGAAAATTGCATTTGACTTCTGGTCATGTTGTGAATGTCAAACAAGCAAGTGAACATGATAGTCACTATTCTCAGCGTAAAAATGAGGGGTCAACAAAACAAGTGAAAGTAAGAGATGAGAGTAGTCAGTTTCATAAAATCCAGCTTGACCCGGATGGGGATATGCATAGAGAACCTAAAGCTCTTAGGATTTTTCGTGCTGCTCTGATAGAATTTATAAAAGAATTAGTCAAGCCAACATGGCGTGAAGGTAAACTGAGCAAGGACGCCCACAAACTGATTGTTAAGAAGGCTGTCGACAAGGTAGTCAGCACTTTACCAGCAGAGCATATTCCGAGTATGCAAGAATCTGTCGACATGTATCTTTCTGCATCCAAGCCCAAACTTGAGAAACTTGTCGAGGTGTGTTTTCTTACTGTATTGATGTAGGAACCACCTTAGGTTATATAATATTCAATAATATCTGTTTTTGCCGTTTGATAGTTTAGGCACTTTTGTTTGCAGGGATATATTGAGAAGTATGGAAAACTATGATGACATGTTCATAAAATGGATGCTGCCTCGCTTTTCATCCTCTCTTGGGTCCAAAAGAAGATGATGGTTTCAAATATTCAAATGGCTTATGCAGTTTCCAGATGGTACTTAAACATAATATCAGTAAATTATGCATGTCAAACCTATCCTAGAAGTTGAGTACCGCTTAATTTCCCTACCTGTATGTGTTTGTTGCTGCTAGGATTCTGACTTTTATTATATAAGTGATTTTAATTTTGGCATAATCGTCTATATAGTTGTGCCTAGGTCTTTAAATTTGTTGGTTTGTGGTATTGGCAGCTCTTTGAAATTTCAGCCGCTTTTGCTAAATTGAGACCGAGTTATAGGTTATATGATGGTTTAAGCTAAATGGGTTTAGAACGTGGATTTAGAATGTTACTGCGAGTTGTGTAAAAAACAAATAGGTAGTTATGAAGGAACTACTAGCTGTTTCTCGCAGATAGAGAAATAGTTTCTTATAAATAGGTAGTTATGTAGGTACCTCGAGTTGTTTCAATTGAATTAAGTGGATTTAGTTGAGTATGTGAAGACACCATGCTTACGATGTTGACAAATGGAGTTAGAGGTTAGCTTTTTGGGATGAATGGTTTCTGCCTTGTGCAAGTTTTCTTTGATGTAGTCATACCTTTCTTAGCCTCAATGAGTTCAAGATTCTCCTAAAGTCTTCTCGAGAAATTAAGTGTTTAGCTTTTTAAGTGACTTAGATTTTCCATAATGTTCTAGTTATGAATAATAGTTTGCAATTAAAAGGACTATAACACGGACGTCATACCTTATTCAATCTGGCTCTTTAATTTCATTTGGTTAAGTTTGTTGTTGAGCAATAACATCACCCTCACGACCCATGACCCATGAAATGGTGCCACCAACACAAGGGAGGTAAATCACATAGTTCCCCAAAACTAGGAAGGTGAATTTTAACGTGAGACGTTAGTTGTGGATTTTCTCCTTCCTCTTCTAAGACAAGCACATGCCGATGTCATGGAATCTTTTCTAAATCTCTCGAATGTAGATGTCGTTAAATGTTCGTTTAATATGATGGCTAAGTTTATGTTTTAAATTAGTATTGCTGTATGTAGCATGAAGAATGTTGATAGGGTATTGCAACTACACCTAGTTGACATACTTATATGGTATTCTCGTTGTCATGGAGTTCCGTTGAAATTTTAATAGGTCCTTTGAATTTGTCGAGATCTTGGTGTTTAAGTCTTGAAGTTGCTTAGCTACATATAGTAGTGAGGGCTGATGAAGTCTTGAGAAGTTGCTTACCTTAGCTATATTGTAGGCTTAGAGTCTGTTAGGATTTCTAGGTTTTCATTGAATTTGCATTATATATAGGTGATCAATAAAACATATTACCTTCGGTGAATTCAATATTTCAAAATGGTATCAGAGCGGGTCTACTCCTCAGACCAAGTCGACTACCTTGTACCGCCACCTCTAACCACCCCTATTAAATTTCTACTTTTTTTTTCTTCTTCCTAATCTCCCCACTATTTAACATTTGGCTAAGACCTTAGCCGATGACCCATTATGATCATGACTCGTAGTTTGTTGAGAGAGAGTTAACTAACGTCATCTGCGCCTTTAGCTTTGTATTCCAATTCCGAAGAGAAACAAATTGGAAAGAAAAACAAATTAAATTGCTGTTGTAGCCACGATGACGCGACGTAACAAGCTCCCGACTTTAAATAATGCGCCACTATTTTGCGTATTACTCTCAAGTCACTCAGATTTGTATTTGCATTCCCAAAATAATGCTACTAGAATCACTGCCTCCTCCGCTCTGACGCGTTGGCACGCGTTGTATTTGGTTTCTATCGAAGTTTTTATTTGTAAACCTTCTTTAGGTAGAACCGGAAGAAGCCTCTCTACCTTAGGTAGGGGTAAGGCTGTCTACGTCTCAACCTCCCCCATACTCCGTGGAAGATGGTATTGGGACCCATAACCCGTGGAAGACGGTATTGGGAGTTACTTTACTTTTTTTTTCTTCTTTAGGTTTCATCATTAATAATATATAATTTTCTTTTATAGTTCGAGCTTTCGTGATTTCGCCACTCGATATGCGGAGGAGTATTAAACAATATAATGTTAGTCGGGCCAAGCCCGATTGTGAGCGTATGGTTGGTTATAAATAGTTGATCAATAAAACATGTTACTTATTGGGAATTCAATCATTCAACAGTAACATGAGTTTTATACGGTTAATGGGATTCAACCTCTAGGTTTCGCTTTAGAAAATCGTGAATGAAGTTTGCATGCTTGTGAATGGAGCTATGTTAACAACCTTGGTGTTTATCGTTTAAGTATTATAAAGTTGTTGGGTTGGTTAAGGAGAAATTCATTTTTTTGCTAACGGGAGACTGCTCCCAAAAGACGGCTAAAACACTAATCTAAGTGATGCAAATTTTATTCGACCAATTTTACACTAAAGTTTCACTACAAACATATACAAACTTTTCATGTTCTTTTGAAAATATATGAATTTAAAAAAAAAGAAATCATAATTAGCTAATCGAAGGGAAAATGTATATATAAAAAATGATGTAACAAGATAGAAGTATGAAGGAACCTCCATACGCAATTAATCGAGGTGCTTAGAATCAAGATTTTAAGCGTGCAACTTTAAATTAGATGCTTTGAAGATTGGCAAATAATCTTCGCAGCAAGGTTGATTTTTTTGGGCAACCCCCACAAACCCACGACACACTCATCACATGAGAGGTAAATCAAGCTCACCATGATGTAGCCTAACACATTGATCCATTTTCACCATCGAATTTTTCTAATAAATTTGGTTCCTCCTTGCCATGTACGCGGTTAACTCGAGATACTTCCGAATGCCTATCATCAATGAACTTGAGTCTTTTTTATGTTTCTTGTGAACAATTGAGTATTGGCTAGGATTACTTTGGATCTAGCCTCAGTGTAGTGAATACCATTGTGAATCATTGCTAAAATCTCGTGAACTATTCTCAATGCCATTTGAGAATCATGTTAACTCCAGATACTTCGGAATGCCTATCATCAATGCCAACCAACTTGAAGTATTTTTTATGTTTGGATCTAGCCTCAATGTAGTGAATACCATTGTGAGTCATTGCTAAAATCTCGTGAACTATTCTCAATGCCATTTGAGAATCATGTTCAACGCCATTGTGAATACCATCACGGACTATCGTCACCCGTTATGAGCATCTCGAACACCTTCTATTACCCTTTTGAAAGTCATCATGAATACCGTCTTGTGAACACCATTACGGACTAGATTTTTTATTTCTTTGAAAAGAATTTTTTTGTGAGTTTATATGAGATAAAGAAAAGGGCATTCTCGGTATTAAAAAAGAAAAACATAGTTATGCAAAAAGTACTCTAGTTGAAGTATTTTTTGTCATTAAAGGCCAATGTTGAGCATAAAGATGGTGTACAAGTAATTGTTATGTAGATATTTTAAAATGGTGTAAATTTTTTAAAACTTTTCCTTAAACCAATTTATTGTAACAATATACTTCATATCAAATTTTTATAATTCACATACCTAAAAAATATTCTTGCAAAATAATGTTGATAACCGGCAAGGCTAATCACTATACGCCTGACAAAGATAATATGTGAAAGACGGCGTTTAGACAGCCTACCGCCCGTCAGTGCGCATTTGCAAAGTTCTCCTTCGAACCAACTCAACTACATACACGGGTCCAAAGCCCTCCAACCCTAAATCACCACCACCACTTTTTAATAATAAATTGTTAAACGTAAATATTATTTACTCCCTTCGTCCCAAAATTATTGTCACAAGACAAAAACACACAGTTTAAGAAAAATGCATTTATAACGGCTTTGATTTTGAAAAAGTCACAAAAAAGACAATTTTACCATTTGATAGTTATTTAAAGCTTTCATATAGTTTTGTAAATAACAATTTTGATTAATGTTAATATAGTAAACTTAAGCAATTCTAGTTGCAACATAGTAATTTGGGACAAACCGAAAAAGAAAGATTGACAATAGAATTGAGACGAAGGAGGTATTATTTATTGGGTAAAAGGTAAAGATACTATATGTACTAGTACATATAACTCATTGTGCTAAACTTACAAAATATACATTTAAGTTAACATTGTATAAAGTCAACTATCATTATGTATAATTAATTCCATATCTCAGACTTAAATGCCCTTTGTCTTCTTCTCCAATAAATTTTCTTAAATTTCTACCTTTTTCAAGTTGTTATTTAAGAACATTATCCATCAATACCACTACCGCTCGCCAACCAAACCACCACATTCCTTTACTAGCACCTTTACTTTCTGCATCTAACACGAGAATCACCGCTCCGCTTCCAGCCATCTGCACCACCACCACTTCTATCCGTAAACACCACCACTACTACTAATTTCGGCCGCTAATGCCACTACCTCTTAAAGTTGGAAACACCAACACCAACACCACCAATTTCTACCGCCAACACCACTACCACTATTTGCAAAAACATTGGTTCATAAATTTGAGTGGAAACAATTTTAGTGATGGCCAAATTCTTACACCAAAAGGCAAGCTAAGCTATGTGGTAAAGTGCTTTTGATGTAAAGCTTCTTTTAAGCATCCAATTATAAGAATGTTAGCAACAAGTGTTTCGGTCAACAACAATACCTAGTGCCACTAATGTGCGGGTACGAAAGAGGTATGATATAGACCGTCGTACCCCTACCTAAGGGATAAAGAGACTCCTTTCAAAAAGATATTCGGTTTTTAAGGTGTTATATAGTACATAATATTGTGAGTTCTAATACACATTTAAAAGGATCCATAAAATAATAATAAATGGTGATACTTCGAAAATATTCAAAGTGACTTACAAATAATGTGCATCTAAAGTGTGCTCGAAAAAGTATTGTGAACTTAGTTTAATATCTATATGCACACGTTCGCCTACTCCCACACCTTCAATCTATCTTCCCTGTGCTACCCATAAACCCGAATTCTAAATCTTCATGCGTTCTTATTGGTGGTTATTTCCTCATGCTTATATGTGCTTAACCTTAGTATATTTTCCCACCTCCGCTTCGGACGTCCTCGCTTTCTTATTGCATTGATTGTAACTTCTACTCCTAACTGGCAACATTGGTCTTCTCTTTTGCACTTGTCCATACTATCGCATTCTTCCCTCACTCAATATTTCGGTGAAAGATACCCCTAACTCAATCTTGAATACATTATTCGGTATTTTGTCAAACGGTTTCACGATCGTGTTATGATATTATAAAAAACTAAGCTTAAATAAGTTGCAACTCCGCATTTGGGCTCTCGCCTAATAATATAGAGGACAGTTAGTATCTGGCTCCATTTGTTTTTGTTTTTTTGTTTGTTTGTTTTGTTTTGGGGGTCAGGTCTTTGGAGTTTAGGGTATGTAACTGTTTAAGTATGGTACGTAAAGCAAGGATTACTTAAGGTTTATGGTGTGAGAAAACGCTAATCGTATGTTCGGTTTCCCTTATTGGTAAGAACCCCAAAATAGGAGTATTTATCTTGAGCCGGGGTAACACTCACATACAATTAGGGTTTTATGTGTGTTAAAATGGAGAAGATAAACTTGAAATGCATGTGTATCTATAGGGATGCATTTAGGGTTGTGGGATGCATTTAGGGTAACGCTCTTGGGAGACCCACGTGGGGTCATCCCATGGAGGAGACAAGAATGACACGTGGCGTTATATTCTTAGCTCTTGGTGTATGAGAATCTTTGTACGAGGTACTGTCTATGTCATAGCGAAATGGCCAACGCATTACCTCTACACCAATGAGGTGTTAGACAACAATAGTTGTTGCATGGCAAAGTTTATCGTGGGCTTTGGTGTTCTGATGGGCTTTAGCTATTGGGCTACAACTCCCATACGCTATCAGTTACCAAAGGTGGCTAGTGTGGGGTTCCCTTCATATCCAAAAGGTAAGCTTAACCAAAGTGCCAAACACCCCTTTTTTACTCTAAAATAGTAAAATCCTTTAGTGCATGCAATAGAGATGCTTTAGGCAAAGTTGGTAAAGGTGTGAAATTAATTATACTAATATACGAACTTGGTGAAATATGATCACGAGTACGTGAGTCTAGTACCAAAGGTTATAGAGATGAAGATTGGGATAAACGAGCAACATAGTTACCTAGTGAGTAAAGAAATGATTTGTAATTGCATGCCTAAAGAAAGAGAAAAAGCATATGGCATACGTCAAATGAGAAAGTAATGTGAAGCAATTTATTAATTCCCCAGTCCCAAAATTATATATAACACACAACACACAATTTAAGAAAAGTGCAATCATCACAGTGCGCCACCAATAAGATCTTTGACTTTTAGAAGTTTGTTAATTGGTTGAATCTAGAAGTGGACAATAATACTAGGACAACCCAAAATGGAAAGGTGGACAATAACAACGAGACCGAGGGAGTAATATATCATTAACAAAATGATTAATGGAATTCAAGTTATACAAAACTAAACTACAGCTATATTATTCACTGCATTGTTTAAAAATATATATATCGAAAAAACTTGCAAGCTAAATAAAAGTTCTAAATAAAACGGACATATTCAATTTAATTTGGTCATTTACACACGGTTGAAGAAGATATTATATCCCACATAGTGCCAAAATGTAGCAAATACTAAGGATTTCAGATATAAACTCTATATTTAATAGTTGGTCCATTTATATGAATGCATAAAATACAAATATTAATGAATGCAAAGCGGAAGATTAAGTTTTTCTTGGCTTCTTGTCTTCCCTTGATTGAGAAGCCTCTTGCTATTTAAGTATTTGTGTGGAGAGTAATTTAATGGCTTCATTTATTATGCTAATATGGCTGAATATTATTTGTTTGTACTTTTGTGGTTATTTGTGTCAAGAGTTACTGATTACCTGGTTGGTTTTATATCTTTATGTCTTCATGTATTTATTGGAGTCATTGATAGTTACTGAATTAACTTTTTAGGCTGTGGATCATCCATCGTGGTAAGCTTCCTGTGAGGGAATATCTGACGTTAAGCAGAATGAAACTTAGGATTTATTTCAACACTTGTTGATAACAGTATTCTGGTTCGTGCAAGTAGTGTAAACCATGGTGCTCATTTCATTCATAAGTGCTCTCAGTTTCGTGCTTGAAATGGCTATATTATGTACAATTATTGACGTGTAAGTTTCTGCTGAAACCTACAATTTCGTTCTTTTTTAATGGGAATTTATTGTGCAGGTTCACAGCAACTGGGGATTGTGTGGAATAAGATACCTCAGAACTGGATGTTCCTGTTCGGGTGACATAATAGAAGAACTTGGGTGGTCACAAATTCAGGGTACTGTTTATCAAATCACAATAATCAGACGAGCTCGTATCGGCTGCAGCGTATGAAGAAGTTCCTTGGCATCTGATAACCCGCTAAGGTATGTGAGAGTATTCGACAGTAAATATAAGATCATGACATTATAAGCGTGCGTAGATATAGTCCCAAACATGTGTCTTTACTCTTTATGCACTTGCTTGCTCTCTCTTGTCATCTTTCTTCAGCCATCGTGATCTTCATTACTCTAAATTGGATGGGCAAAATAAGTGTGTTAAAAACAATGAGAAATAATTTAATCAGATCTGTTTGAGAAATGTAGAATCTGGAGCTTGTTTCTTCGGAGGTATATTGCCATTTCTGGTTGCTGTATCCTAGGAAGTGAATAGACAGTTTTAGTTCTTACCTTACACGAATGTATGACATAAATTAAGAATTTTAAAGCAACCTTTGATTTAAGGTGCTTAACTCAAGATTGCTCTTTTGTGTAAATTTGTTAAGTAAAAAAAGTATAGTATAAGCCTTTTTCGTGAACATATGTCAGATGAAACTCCAGAACTAAAAGCAGCTTTTTCACAAGTTCTGTAACTTGGCGAATAGTAGTTATGGATGGATTGTGTCCCGTTAGATGAAAACCTGTGTGGTGGTTGGTAATGTTAAGTCATGAGCAGAAATGTCACTGTTCTCCTTGGTAGTTACTTGGGGTGGTTCAGTTTGGTATATAGGTGAGTTCTCGAATGAATTCATGGTCCTTTCACTATTCTGCCAATCCTAAAAATCATTAGTATTTTTGACAATGGCGTATGCTCAGAATCCGTTTTTTTTTTCCGCCTACTCAGAATAAAATTATTAGATCCTGGTTTTTGACACTTCGTCATGGACTCATGGCAGTGGGGTCCAGTGCGCACCCTATTTCGTTTGCAACAGTCATTTTTTTTCTTCTAGCACATGAAAAACACGTAACTAAAAGACAGTAATTTTGGGGTAAGCGTGTTTGAATCTCCGACCGAGCATATTCATAAGCATTTTCTATTTGCATATTTTGGGTATGTACATACATTAGAATGGAACTCGGCATTTGATTATAATTTGAGAACATTTAGCTTTTGCCAGGTGACATGACAATCATGACAGCAAACTTCCAAATCTCTTTAAAAAGAAGGGGGTAAATTCGAAGCTACTAGAAATCTTTCGGCTGGTCTTTTTTTGGTAGTATGATGGCTGAAGCTGGTTGGCCTCAGTCTCTCAGATACGGTATTCTTCTTGAGCTTGTATCTGCTGCAATGTCTGAAGAAGTCGTGTTACATGGCGTTTTATGACTATTAAGGTACGTGAGAGTAACCTCCAGTAAATTTAAGCTTATATTATCATGTATGAATATATTGGCCGAAATATGCATCTCTATGGTATTCTCTCTTTCTCCAACCATGGTTTTTCAGTAGTCAATTCTATGTAAATATGACTTACAAGTTGCACTCGCTAATGTGATCAGGAAAATATTTGTTTGGTCCGTGTAACATCAAATAAAATAAGGCCAAGGCATTGTTCTACATAACTTATTTATTTGATCATTGTAGTTCATGTTTTGATCACCCTTTACCCGACCTTGCCCTACAACCAAAAATTGGAAATGATCTGGGACGGACAGAACCAGGACCAAATATGACTGGGTGCACAATTTTTTTTGAACCGTAACATAGAAACACAGTTTGATAGACCGGGTGCATAAAAGATGCGTTTAAAGAAAAAATTGATGTTTTTTTTCAAAAATTAAAACTACATCGTAAAAATCCATTGGGCTCCCGGGCCCCCCTGTTTCCGTCCCTGGAAATGATATTTGACCAATAAGCTGATATGGCTAGTTATCAAGAAAATTTGTCAACGCCTAAGCAAGTTGATAGAAGCAAAAACTCTTTCAAGTTCTGGAAGCAATTTGCAATGACTAGTCATCAGCAACAATATCATTGTTTACTTGAGATTGGTCAGATCTGGTTTGGGGGTTATTTATTAGTACTTATCATTGAATGCAAACCATAAACATTTTGGGTCATTCTGCCGACCCTGAAAATACTTTTGGATATACGTAAACCATAACCATTTGAGTCATTCTGCCGATCGTGGAAGTACTTAAAGGTTAGACATATAACCGAAACCATAACCATTTCTTTGGAAGCAAAACAGGTACACGATGATTCATTCTGCCAAACCTGAAAACTGTGTCGGCCCAAAATCCGTGTTTTCCAGTTAAGTTATTATGATAGTTTTTCTACTATTCATGTGTTATATCATTCTTTTTTTACCCGTCTTATGGTGGCGACTGGCGAGGGCTGACTGGCCACCTTATTCTGTTGAAAATATTCCTTTTTCTCCATTGATGCTCGAAAACAATGCTGCAAACACAACCGAAGGTGGGGATGTAAACGGATCAAATGTGGATGGCGCATGATCAAGAGCATTACTTATTAAATCTTTACCTTAAAGCTGTTTTGTTCATGTTCTTTTTATTCTAAATCATGATTTTAAGTATATAAAAATAACAGTTGATGTATTCAACATCATGTCGAGTCAATAGTTGGGCCTAAAAAATTCCACGCGTCATGACATCAACAAAAGTGACGTTTGGGCCGTTGCAAAAGTAGTAGGTCCATCTAACATGTCCCCCAATCATTCATGTTTACCTTGGTAAAACACGGAATATATGTAACGTTCTTGATTTTAATACTTATTTGGATTGAATTACATATTTATTTCAGATTTTACTGATCAAAGTTTTCATATGAACAATTGGTGTGTGCTCATTAGTCTTTTGTTACAAGTAGGGGTATTATTGGGTTGGGTTGCGTCGGGTTTTTTAGGAAAATGACCTGCAACCCTACCCGATAAGTAATCCTACCCGATAAGTAATCGGGTTATCGGGTCAGGTGATTCAGGTTAATCGGGTTCCTTAGTATTTTTTATCCATAAAATATGTTAGGGCCCAAAAATATTTCACGACTTACTTAAGCTTATGTCTTTTAATACTACAACCTGTACAAATGAAAAACAGTGAAAGTTTGCTAGAGCATCTCCAATGCAAAAACTAACAACAGATTTTTACTATTCTAAAAAGCTTTTTTAGAAAGGTTTTTAGCATTGCATTCAAAGCTTTATGAAAAGCTTTTTACAAAAGCTTGATAAACTTTTCCAAGTCTTCGTTATTAATTGTAGTATGCATTTAATGCATTGTGAATGCTCTTAAACAATGCCACATAAGAAGTAGGAACTACAAAGTAATTGACTATTATTGTATAGCATGATATGAATTAGGAAACAGAGACAATATAATGTTAGTTAACTAATCTTAGTTGGTTATCCAGCACTCTTACTTTTAGTTCATGTGTATCGACTATTGTCCATAATCTAAAGCATCATTGTTGTGCTAGTTTAATATACATTTTTTTTTTGTGTGTGACGCGATTACTATACGTATATGTATCTGCAAGCAATATATTAATTTGGTATTTATGTTCAAAAATTGGTAGCATGCAAGTGAACTAATGAACTGCTAGTATGCTATCCGGTTATAAAAATAATTCAACCTTGACCTGACACGATAACACTATCGGGTTACCGGGTCAAAACAATCCGGCAAGATTTTTTTAACCTGATTTTGAAAGATTTCTATAACTTTATTGATGGGTGAAGATTTAGGGTGCGTTTTGTATCCCTCAATTGAAATGAGTATGGATTTCATTCTGATTTAAGGTGTTTGTTTGGTGGGCCCAGAAATGAAATGAGTATATCATATGGGGATAGATTGGCTACAATTTTTGTAGCTAATTGGCTACAATCCTTTATAAAAAATACATTAGCAATGAATCTGAGACCCACAGAAAAAAATCAGGACCCATAAAAATAATCAGGGACTCACATTATTAGCAGAAAATTGTAGCCAATTGGCTACAATTAATTGTAGCTAATATTTTCCCATATCATATTCATAGATTGATTACACACTAATTTGGTGTTTATGAAATCTATTTCTGTGGGTCCCTCCCTTTTCCACTATAAAACTCAAATATCTATATATTTTTTTCGTACACATATTTGTTATTCAAACATAAACAATTAGGCTGATATATTTTTTCATAACCATTGTCATTATATCTCATAACAAATCCGATACCCATTATCATTTTTAGCAACAAACCAAACGGGCCTTTAAAGTTTCTTTAAAGAGAATTAATTAGCTAATGAATGAAAAGTAAGAATGTGACAAGGTTTGGAACAAAAACAATAGTTCTATAACTTTATTGATGGGTGAAGATTTAAAGTTTATTAAAGATTTCTTTAAAGCGAATTAATTAGCTAATGAATTGAATGAAAAGAAAAAAAAAAAGAAAATTAAATCTGTGTTTGGCGCGAGACTTATAAAGGTTTACAGGGGTTTGAGCTTTTAAAATAAGCTATCTTATAAACTAAGCTTTGTTTGTCACATGTTTATGAAATCTTTTATAAGCCACAAGCTTTCATAAGCTCAAGTTAGTTGAAACAGGTTTTATAATTAGTCAAGCAACTTGAATACTTTTTAAAATATAATTGATTATTATACGAAAGATGAAAATATAAATTTAATTTAATGTATTTTTATAGGATTTGCATTAATTAAGTTTAACTCTAGGTAATTCATCAAACAACTTTGTAAAAATATAAACTATAGCTTTTACGTAGCATATAAGAGCATCTCCATTCATAACACAAGTTATAGTTTAACATCGTCCACGTCAGTGCCACATCAGCTTTAACATTTCACATTAACATACAAAAAAAAAATACCCACATCAATAACATTCCAAGTTAAACTTTAACATTTCACCTTAACATCCTCAAAAAACACCCACAACAATAACATCCCAAGTGAAATGATTTTTTTTACGCCCGTTAGGGGCTTAACTTTGCCACTCTAACGCCGTTATAACGCGGCTCCTCCAATGGCTAACGCCATATAACGCCGGACAAAACTTGGTTAACGCCGGAAGTGAATGTAACTGCTCTAATATATACTCCGGCCTTAGATTCAACTCCGGCCTATTTCGTCAAACTTAACCTACGTCGTTAATTTACTGTGTTATAATTTACGATTGGCACCTGTTTTACAATCTTTTAACTATTTCGTTGTCAGTAGTCAGTGGCGGCTATGGAATTAAAGTTACACAAATTATCCTTCAACTATAGGCTAATTAAAATAAGCTTGAATAAAGGGATGCAAAATGTTAGCAAAAACCTTTATGTGATTAAATGAAGATGTATTGATGTATATGTCAATGAAAACTAAAGATTCTCAAGAGTAAATTGCAAAAACCGTGCTTATGGTTAGGTTATATAGTAGTGGTTTGGTCCTATAGTAGGGTGCAATGAATAAAATCTCAAAAGTTCAGGTAGTTTATGTGAAGAATTTTGGTAACAAGATAATCGTTTTTGTAACGATTGCATTTGCACTTTCAAAGTTTTCATGTCATAGACGATAATTACATATGAGATTTTTAGTAAAATTGCGGTTGCACTTTCAAAGTTGTATATGTTCAATAGAATTGTAATATCTTACATGTGTCTTCCATAAATGTATCCTACGCTAATTACACAAAAACCATACTTTCCATGATAGAACATTTTTAGAGCTTAATTTAGGAGGTTTAACAACAAAAAAAAAAGTGACAACTAAAATATAGTGTAGGGATGGTTGTGTAATTTAGAACACGTGTACTAGAGAGTGATAAGATCCTGTTTGTGGGCCCACCTCCCCTCCTAGTCTTTATCCTTATCCATATCAATTTTCTTCATTTCCACTCCTATTTTTCTTATTCCACACTTCATGGCAATTCATTTTTGTTTCCTAGGATTGAGTCATTACAAATATACATTTTACCATATCGACATGAAGTTGAATAAAACTTTTAACATATTTTACGAGTCAAGGTTAAGTTTGCATAAAGTGGTTAACATGTGGAGGTCACAAAATAGCTACGGATTTTGTTTTAAAATTTCGTTTTAGTAGGTGATTTATTAAAAATATTACTAAATGTAACGAACTTTTATAAATGTGTTATAATATGCATATTTTGATGTGTTATCACGTTAAAAATAGTAATACGTGTCGGTTTTTTTATTATGAACAAACATTAAAATGTACATATTAAAACAATTTATAAAAAGTTCGTTGCATTTAATGATACTTTTTATAATTCACATATCCAGATAAAACTTTTGAACTGTAGAAAGAATCATAGAAGGGTAATATCAATCGGAGTATGCATTCACAAGACTTGTTAATCAAATTCAATTGAAGTTTATTCATATAAAAGTAATTTTATATTGGGAATAGATCTATCTAATCTAACAAAAGGACAAATATTCGTGACAAGCGTAAAAAATTTTGAAAAAAATAAGAACTTTTTGAAAAATCTAAAAATTTACCGGAAGTTAGATGATGTTATTACATAAAAAAAATTGTGAAGAAAGTTTTTCTTGTTGAATATTTATACGTTTTTTAATGCTCAAAAAGCGAAACTTTAATAAAAAAATAAAAAGTTGATGCATAAAATTTCAACTTGCTATATTTTGATGCACAATAAAATTTTAATACATATACTCAAAAGAAGTTGGATGAAAAAATGAATTTTTGATGAGAAAAAAAAAATTACAAAATTTTAATGCACAAATGATTTTTTAACGATTATTTTGCCTCAAAGTGTATACTTTTAGAAAAACTTCATTTATAATTTCTTTTCCAACCAATGTCTCCTATCTTATGGATTTTTATGATAATTTTTAAAAACTTTTGAATTTTTCAATAACTTTTACACTTCTCACGAATATTTTTCATTTTATTTTGACATAGTCATTCCGTATTTACTCAATCTAAACACTATAGTATCATATCTACGTAAAATATGTCTTAACTATATTTACACATGCATTCAAAATTTGTATTTGAATAAATTTATCATTTTCATATTTAAATTAGGTATATATGAAATTATCAACATTATCTAGCTAACATCTTTGTTTCCGGTTTTGATCTACAGATGATTCATCTATCACCTAATTTATACATTCACCTGTTTCAAAATCGTATTCAAATCCTCAAATTTTGATCTTAAAATTGACATTAACGGGTGTACGTACTCAAATCGACTAATAATTGCTCATTCTGTCGTAAATTTATTATCCACGTTTCTTTTTTGGGTTATCTTATATTAATTATCCACTTTAGAAATAGATAGAAAATCTATATCAAGTTTCTCATATTACCTTTACTTGAGTTTATTATTACGAACTTTAAAGAAACAAAAAACTAATTAGTTAAGAGTAATACTGATACTAGAAAGTAAAAAAGATAAAGAGTAAAATACACCGTTCGTCCCTAAACTTGTACAAAATCATCATGCTGAGTCTAAATAATTTTTTTTTATATCTCAGAGATCCCTTTTTCATGTTTTTTGATCACCCAAGGTCCATTTGACCGTGATCTCACAGTCAACTCTCGTTATCCGTTTTGGTGTGAAGGCATAATCGTCTTTTATACTGTGATGATATTTTCTCTTTCTCAATGTACTCTGTATTAAACGTCTCATCTATTTTCCCAAAACGATCTCTAATATAACAAAGCCATATACTCATCCCTAAACTTGTCTTGAAAGCTACCCAAAAAACACTAATGCAATGTGAGCTATGAAATCAAATTTTATAAGTAACAAATTAACAAGCTCCAACCTTAGTTTTACATTATGGCAAGTTAGAGAACAAACTTTTATTGATGACCCTATGGAAGAACAAAACTCTGCATTGAGGATATACGGTAAGTTATTTATTTATTATTATTTTTAATCGTTTTCAATGATATGCTCGTACGAATGTTTAAGGTAATTTCCGTTTCGGTTACACAATCTTAACAGTATTTTTTTCTTGGTTTCAACAGCTGGTCGATTTGGTCGGTTTATGAAACGCCTCTTTACCGATTTGACAAAAAAATTAAAACTTTTTGCGAAAATGACTTGATTATAACGGACATCGTGTTACTCTTAAACAAACTGACACAAATATATTACAAACCAGCCCTTGAGACTATTTTCAAATGAAACTAGACTCATTTACCTTCAAATCGACAGGTGACACGACTCCTAACGACTTACGGATTAAAGCATATGATTTATCTGAGCTGCATTTAGCCGCACCACAGTCGCGACTAGTTGCCTTAGAAGCCTCAAAGCTGCACGGCTTTGTTCCACAGCCGCGGCTAGACCAATTTGAATCTATGTGACGGTGAGTTCAAACCCCATTGATTAGTCGACTAAAAGATTGGAAATCATGGTTACCCAAAAAAATACTAGCCCAAAGGGCTTATACATACTATAACTTACATAAAGCACTTTAATCATGAACACATACGTCATCATTTTAACCAATACTTGATAACATACCTAGTCTTTACATACCTTAATTTAGTTCCACACTAGTCTATCACATATATGGCTAGTTATACCAAACTAGCTCCTTGTTCACTTCAACCAACCATCACAGACCAAAAACCTCCTATACCATGGCACAAACTAACACATAACACATATATGTTAGAATTTAATATAACTTCATGATATAATCATTGTACTTACCTTAACTCCAAGCTAAGTTTATCAATAGTTCATCACCATCATCCTTGCTTCCTAAACCAAAATCATCATAACCATAAACACTTTAAACACATAATAAGGATACTATAATAATGATTTATACAACCAGTAGCTCACGTCTTAATACTTCTAATCATCATATAATCATAAATTAATCATATGATGATAAACTCACAAAGTTGCTAACTTTATTTACTATAACTTAACCCACAATCACTCTAACTTGATTATTTAACTTTAAAACACTATTACCCATATCCATAACTAAACCCATCTACGTCACTCATATGATATAATGATCATACGACCAAAACCCTTAAATCACTACCTTTAAATAGTTCATGATATAATCATTTTAGCAACTTTGTGAGTTTATCATCATAATGAAGTTAGAGTGATTGTGGGTTAAGTTATAGTAAATAAAGTTAGCAACTTTGTGATCATATGATTAATTTATGATTATATGATGATTAGAAGTATTAAGAGGTGAGCTACTGGTTGTATAAATCATTATTATAGTATCCTTATTATGTGTTTAAAGAGTTTATGGTTATGATGATTTTGGTTTAGGAAGCAAGGATGATGGTGATGAACTATTGATAAACTTAGCTTGGAGTTAAGGTAAGTAAAATGATTATATCATGAAGTTATATTAAATTCCAACATATATGTGTTATGTGTTAGTTTGTGCCATGGTATAGGAGGTCTTTGGTTTGTGATGGTTGGTTGAAGTGGACAAGGAGCTAGTTTGGTATAACTAGCCATATATGTGATAGACTAGTGTGGAACTAAATTAAGGTATGTAAAGACTAGGTATATGAAGGATTGGTTAAAGTGATGACGTATGTGTTCATTATTAAAGTGCTTTATGTAAGTTATAGTATGTATAAGCCCTTTGGGCTCGCATTTTTTTGGGTAACCATGGTTTCCGATCTTTTAGTCGACTAATCAATGGGGTTTGAAGTCATAGTCACATAGATTCAAACTGGTTTAGCCGCGGCTGTGGAACAAAGCCGTGCAGCTGTGAGGCTTCTAAGGCAACTAGCCGCGGCTGTGGTGCGGCTAAATGCAGCTCAGACAAATCATATGTTTTAATCCGTAAGTTGTTAGGAGTCGTGTCACTACGTCACTCATATAATGATCATACGACCAAAACCCTTAAATCATTAATTTACTCTTAAACCATTATACAATCTTAACCCATCATCATTAATACCTCAATATAGGTTTTAGAATATCAATTACCTAAAACCTAATTTACGTTTCACGAACCCTAACTCAATTAATCAAGGATAATTATTACTTACTTATAGGAGATTGTTGTTATGGAGTTAATCTTGCACCAATGTTTCCCTCCCTTTTTGCTTATAAACCGACACACAAACACACTCATGGAAAGTATAGAAATGTGTAGAATATCCTGGAGTTTATCTAAAGCTTACTTCACATATAAGCTAGCTATTACTTTCGAAAATTGACAACTTTTCCCCTTAAGTGTTATTCCTTCATACATGTGACACATTAAACTTTTTAAAACCATTTACATAATATTTTACTTATAGTTTGACTATCAGGTTTGACTAAAACTTAACTTTCGTTGACTAACCAATCATATCGAGTCTCCCGACTTAGAAAGGTCTTAGCTAAACTACTCTAATGGTATTCTAGTAAATAAATGCTTAATACCTTTAGCACGAGGGTTCATAGAAATGGTGTTTTCAAAAATTGGTTAGGTAGAATATACAAAAGAGGTAGGAAAACTATTGTTGTATTTGATATCAATGAGGCGTTTGTTGATGAGATGGATGCTCTTATGGTCAAAATTGGTTATGATGAAGGATAAACCAATTACTACTACTTTGTTAAGCATGTTAGTACATTGGATGATGGTTTGTATAGCTTCCGTGAGCCTGTGAATCTTGTATTTTTGAAAGACATTGTTAGTGACCATAAGATAATTGATGTTTATGTTGAAATAGGTAAGAAAAGATTAGAGTTGAATGAAATGTCTCCACAATCAATTAAGACAATTTGTAGGGAGATGGATGAAGAAAGTAAAAAGGTAGTTAGTGCTGCTATCCAATCATGTTGTAGACGATTGGTTTTCGATGACATTGATAATGAGCATGTAGTAAAGCCTTTTCTGTAACTAACACAACTCTCTTTAGACGTCAACATTATTGGAGAATCTAGTAAGTTGCCAGATATTGAACACATGTTTTCAACTATTGATATGTCGTTTGCTAGCCAACCTGTTAACCATATGCAAAAAGATAAACTTTTTGAGGTCTTTCAAAATGCTAAAGAGTTGAATGATGGATTTGATAGTGATGTTAGTGATAACAATTATCCTGCACCAGTACTGATTGATAAGGATAATACTTTTAAGGAAACAAAGTAAGCAGTTAGGCAAAGTAACAAGATCACCAATTGATGTGAATAACACTTTTGAGGAGCCTGATGTTGATGTTTCTCTATTCCAAGTGATTCAGAGTAGTAAATTAGGCAATGTAGGAACATCATGTGATGACGTATAGTATGTACTACAGGCCCACGAGGTCCAATACGCACTATACACATACTGGGCTCAGGCCCAATGATTACAAACCCTAGGCTTACAGTAAGCCCAATGGCTAAATTGGCTATGGTCCAGGCTTTAAGATGCGCGCAAGGTACATGACGGGCTGAACCTTAAACCGTTAGACCCCTTACATCCGCATCCGCAATTAACACGGAACCCTTGTCCGCCAAGGGTCCGGATCCGGCAACTAACCACTATATGCGAGAATCTAGGAGGCCCCAGCGGCAAACCTCGCCTATAAAAGGGGCTCTAATCCCCATACAAGGTACGACTTTCTCTCTCATAATTACACACACACTTCTACTTTCCCTCTCAAGAATGTGTACTTACTCTCACGCCGAAGTCTAATCGTGGGGTCCGTCCCCACAATAAGACTAACGGTTTACCTTTCTTGTGCAGGGATCTCATTCAAACTACTTGAATTAGTACAAGATCAACCCACCGAAGGCTTACCGGCCCAGTCCAGTAAGCTATGCCCAAACCTTCTATAACCCATCGCACAAATTGTACTAACAAGTTGGCGCCATCCGTGGGACCAAGTGCACAACTACGTTCCGAAAAAGAAAAATGCCTACCGAAAGAGCTCGTTCCGATCCTAATCCCGCCACAGTTTTCGTGGTGCGGAACAAGGGAGGAAAGAAGAACATTATAGATCTGGAAGGATCTTATGGGTCCGCATCCAATGCAGCCATCAAGAAGTACTGTGATAAGTACTACAAACAGATCTTACCCACTGTGACAGAGAAACTTCGAAAACAGGAAGGTAGAATCAAGGCTAGAGAAACGGTGAAAACCCGATTAGACTTTAGCGAAGCATCCCTGATCCAAATCCGGAAACAGCGCGAAGGAAGGATCGAGAAAGAAGATTGAATCTCTAAAGGCTCGGAACATGGGGGAAAACTCTGAGCCAAGACGCAGCCGATCCAGATCACCACAGAAGAAAACTGCCGAAAAGGAAGAAATGTTCAGGGGGTCGCGCTAAAGGCTTGGAAGCAGAGAGAAGAGTATCTCCATATGTTCCGGAAGCACCGAGAGAACTAAACGTTGCAGATCAGAAGAAGACAGGGGTACTCACCACCATTCTTCTTCGCAGGACTAACCCTACTCGGAGGATACGAATGTAGTTGAACATACTGCGAAGGTCCGATCGCACCTAAGTGAAGACAACGGAGATGAACACTGGAGTTCCCGATCAAAGAGGCAAAAGTCGGATGTCGAGAATGATGACTTAGCTAGGCCATGGGTGTGCAAGGAGACCGACCCGTTCACTTCACGCATCAGCTATTTCGACATGCCTAAGAGGACGCGAATGCCTACTAATGTGAAGACATATGATGGAAGCGAAGATCCAGAAGACCACCTTAAAAATTTTCAAGCAGCGGAAAAGGTAGAACGTTGGGCTATGCCAACATGGTGCCACATGTTCAACTCTACCCTCACCGACCGATAGTGTGGTTCGATGACCTTCCACCGAATCGTAGACAACTATGACGAACTAAAGGAAGTTTTCTTGTCAAACTTCCTTCACAAAGAAGTGCATAAAAGATCCAGTGGAGCTTCACCATATCAAACAAAAGGAAGGAGAAACCACATAAGAATTCGTGAAAAGATTCAAGGTGGAAAGTAGGAAGTCAAAGGAGCCCGAAAGTCATGAAGGTTTTTCATGCATGGAATCATTAATCCCGAAGTTAATCAAAGACCGCATGATAATATACCCAAATCGGTGGACAAAATGATGAGGGTAACTGCATCTTTCCTCCGTGGGGAAGTAGTCACCGCATCCATGAAAAAGAGGACGCTACCAGGTGCAATGGAAACCGCATGAGTCCCGACAAAAGCAAGGCTTCAAGAGAGGATACGTAAACTTCGCCCGATGGATCGAAGCGAGATAGGTTCACCCTCCTTTCCAAAACGCCCAAAGAAATATTGTCATTGGAAAAGGCGAAATTCAAGACTCCTCCTCCAATGCTTACGCTGATTGAGAAAAGAAACGGCAACAAGTATTGCGAATTCCATGGAGAAGTAGGATACAACACAGACGAATGCATGCACCTAAAAAGACAGATAGAAGAATTGCCTGAGAACCGAAAGTCATCAAACGTAATAAAGGAACTTAAGCAAAATAGTGGCAAGGATCAGTCCAAATCACCTAAGAAAGGAGAAACGTCAGGAAAAGATAAGCCCTGGCAATCTTGATGGTGCAATCTCAGCAACGGGTGATCAGACAAAAAGTTACACAAAGCTTTTCCCCAAACCAGAACATCTCGTTCCCACCACTCACGGGAGAAGAAGGGAATGACGGACCAATGGTCATCGAAGCAGAGATAGGAGGACACTTTATACACCGAATGTATGTTGACGAAGGCCCCGCATCAGAAGTCCTGTATGAACATTGCTTCGAAAGGCTCCGGCCAGAAATAAGAAAGCAAATGGTACCCACTACAACCCCCTCATGGGATTCAGCGAAGAGATAATTTGGCCGATTGGGCATGTAGGACCTTATATCTATCACTTTACCAAGCAAACCCAACACTTATATCACGTTATGCATATAACACGAACACAAACCTATGCGTATAAATGAAAGAAATAAAGAAAGGAAAGATGGTGACTTGAATATGAATTCGTGTATGTGAGAGGATAAGATAAACACATGATGTTGTATATTCAATAAGGAAAAACACACACACACACACACACACTTTCAAGCACACCCCTCAAATGACCATTTGAGGGGTATTTATAGTCAAGGGACTTGATGCCCTAAAGGCTTTCTTATGGGCTTCGTGGGCTTGGACATGGGTTTGATTGGATAAAAGGCAAGCCTTACATAACTAGTACCCATTTAGCTTAGTCCAATCCACCAGCCCGTTGACTATTCTATCACGATATCTAACACACGTTACAAAGTTCCTAAACGTGAATGACCATCACTTCTAATAAAACTATTATGGCTAACAATCTCCCCAAAGGTGGTCATTCAAATGATGCTCCACTTGATAAGATCTTTACTTTCCTTGAGCTTGAACTTTGGGTGTAGATATAGAATAGTCTTGATTCTTTGTTCCTTCATGCTTTGTGATCAGATAATGTGGTTGTCTGCCGTTGTCAACTTCGTCGGTTAGGTGTCTCCACGTCTTTCTCCACCATGCTCACACTTCTATTTGTCTTTTGGTTACCAATGATGTAGTTATCGAGTCTTTAAACTTTGTAGATTCTTTGACATGGACGAAGAATCATCTCCTTTGATTATGATGAGAACTTTCATGTGTTGTTGGTATGAGCATGTGGCGAGTCTGCACGATCCATCCGCTCCGGAGCTTCCATAAGAAGAAAACATAAAACAAGTTAGTAATAAGCGGATTCCGGCACTTACAAGTTTGAATTTCGAGGGTGTTAACAAAGATAGTGTGAAAACACGCTCTAATTCTCACAAGGGCCGTTCGAACCTGGAGTCCCACAAGTGAGATAACGCGATATACCGAAGTACATATGTTTCAGATGAGTCGCCGAGGTACACGAAGCATCACCCCACCATCAGATCAGACCGTTTGAGACACACTGCGTAATCCACGGAGAATTACGAAGTGACCTGGCCGTGGTCGCTTGATGTTGACCCTGGCAGGAGTTTCCATTCAATCACTCAAGATCACAGATGTGAAACTTCTCATAAATGTTCCGGCAGATTGCTAAGATCTGCGTAGGACTCTAGAATATATCAATTGTGCCCTTATTGATGAACAACAAGCGATGTCATGTCAAGTGTTCCTATGAGATCTTTTGATGAATCTCGTGGCTCTAGACTCAATTGGTGCATTTTTGGTTTTCTGGCGGAGACTAGGAGAGGGTCTCCTTCTTCAATATCAACGATCTCTAAGAGAAAGTCGATAGATTATGTAGGGTTCCCGGTGAGAATGAAACAAATCCTTTTAAGAGGAATTGAGTGGCTAGAAGGTTTAGTGCATGCGTATCCACTGGGTCTATGACGCTCTTTGTCTTCAATACCAGTGTCATCTAAGTGACAACCAATAGCATATGAATTGAACCCGGTTTCTGCCCTAAGGTTGAATATGGAGGGCTATTTCTTTTCCCCCTTTCTTCACATTTCTTTTTAATTCTTCAACCCCTTCTTTCTCCTTTCTCACTTTACTCCTTTTTTCAATCATACCTAAGGACTTCTAATACTAACTATGGGTAATTTCCTTGGGTAGATCCTCCCTCCCGGATCATAGGACGGATTTCCTATCCTTAGTCACCTTATAACTCCATGACTGTCCTATTGTTGCCATAAAACCATTTTTCTTTGAAAATCTCTCAGAGTGTTTATGATAGAAAACATGTTTGAAACACTTCGCGAGTTTTATATTTTCGAAACACCCCCTTCACATGTGCTCATAAGTTTTGTGAAATCGCATAGAGGGTAGAGTTCGTGAGCACTTTTGAATTGATCGACTTTAAATGAACAAGACCGATTCAAGACACGTTTACATCACTAGAGAACTAGCTTGAAATTATTACCCGCCCTGGTCACGTCCATAGAAAGTTTCTCGAGATGGTACATTTATCGACTATGATTCCTCGTCAATTCATTGGTTCCGTCAGTCGAGCTCATTATGAGATTCAAACCACCGATCATTAAACATTTTGATCGCATTTTAATCACGCTCTCCCCTCAAAAATAGCATAAGCGTGATATTTTGATATCAACGGATTAAACAACATTTTAGAATCTTTTGGGGAGACAAACGGATTTGAATTAAGCATGAATTTGGAACATTTTAGTTTTATACTCCCTTTAATAAAGCATAATCAATTAAAGGGTTTTAGAGGGAGTTATCTTGAGCACAAAATATTTGAAAGATTTTGAAAATCTTTTTGAACAATATTGAAAAGGTGCTCAAGATGATGATGATTTCTCACCATTTTTAAATGTAGTGCACTGAAGCGCATACCTCATTTTTCGATCAAAGCACGAGTTTTGATTTGAAATTAATCAAAGGTCATCATTTTAGTCCGGTTTAAATCAAGTATACGAAAGCCATTATTTGAAGAAATTTTGAGAGACGACATGTTTTAGAAAACAAATAAATAATTCTCGCTCAAGCATCCTCGACATACCGTATCATTGTTGAATGACATTTCTAGAAACGCATGAATATCGATTATACGAGAGACATGTCGTGAGAAGAATATTTTTGGATTTTTGATTTTATATTGTTTTTGTATTTTTGAAAGTTTTATATTTTTATATTTTGCTTTAGTTGGTTTTTCAAATTTTGTATTTTGTTTTTCAAAAATATTTACAAATGGCTTTTGTAAAATCATTTCAAGAAGATTCGAGAAGACGTTCTAACTCCTCAGGGGTTAGGCTTCGCATTCCAATTCGTCGAACTAAATACTCAAACCTTTCTTTTGGAAGGGCTTTAGTTAATAGATCGGCAAGTTGGTAATCTGTCTTCACGAAGAATAATTCAACAGTACCATTTTCGACGTACTCTTTGATGAAGTGATAGCGGACACGGATATGCTTAATCTTTGAGTGATGAAGTGATTGCATGATATGGCTATGGCACTTTTCGAGTCACAATACATAGGTATTTTATCGAGAGTAAAGCCATAATCTGTGAGTTGTGTTCTCATCCATAGAACTTGAGCACAACACGTATATAGAGACACATACTCGCCTTGGGTTGAAAGTGCATGCAATCTTGTTTCTTTGAAGACCAGCTTACTAACTTTTCACCCAAAATTGTGCTCCTCCGGATGTACTTTTTGCGTAACTTGATCACTGCGTGGTCCAGATCCAAAAAGGCAATTAGATCAAACCGATTCCTTCGGATACCAAAGTCCCATGTGAATGGTTGTCTCAGTACCGAAAGATCCTTTTAACCTCTTTGAGGTGTGTTCGTAGGCTTTGCCTCTCAAACCTGCTAATAAGCAAACAAAGAAAATGAATATCCGTCGACTAGCGGAAGATACATGAGAGAACCAATCATGCTCGATATTTCTTCGGATCAATAGGTTTCCCAAACAAATCGGCTCCAATTTTTGGTGTAGTTACCATTGGTGTTCAATCGAAGTCACAATTATCCATACCATGATTTTTCAAAATCTCAGTTGTGTATTTAGTTTGATTTATAAAAATTCCAACGGGGATGATGTATTTGTAAACCAAGAAAGAATTTTAGTTCCCCATCATGGACATTTCAAATTTGCTTTTCATGAGATTTTCAAAATGTTTTGAAAGATTCGGATTAGTGGACCCAAAGATGATGTCGCCCACATAAATCTGAACAATCAAAATGTCGTTTTCCATTTTGTGTAAACAAGGTAGGATCAACTGTTCCTTTGGTGAAATTGTTTTGGATAAGGAAAGAGGACAGTTCGTCATACCACGCTCTCGGAGCTTGTTTTAAACCATAGATTGCCTTTTTGAGTTTGTAGACGTAGTCTGGATGTTCCATGTCTATGAAGCCTTCGTGACTCACGCATACTTCTTCTTTGAGTTCCATTCAAGAACGCGGTCTTAATGTCCATCTGATAAACCGTGATGTTTTTGTGAGCGGCGTAGGCCAAGAATATCCCGACCGCTTCAAGTCTAGCTACCGGCGCGAATGACTCTTCAAAGTCTATCCCTTCCTCTTGTCTGTATCCTTTGGCCACAAGACGAGCTTTGTTGCGAATTACAGTCATCTCTTCATCCCTTTTGTTCTTCCATAACCATTTGAGATCAATGACGCGAACGCCAATGGGTCTTGGAACCATATCCCAAGAGTCATGTAGACGGTATTGGAGAAGTTCCTCTGCACGCTTCTATCCATGCGGGTTACGCCATTGCCTCGCGAAATGTTCTTTGGCTCTATATTGCTAATTGAGCAAAGGTAAATGCATAAGTCGCAATCGGTGGCAAGTTGGCGCCTCGTCTGAATTGGCCTTGAAGGTTCACCAATAACTTATTCAATTGGGTGGTCTTTTGTCCACTTCAGAGTAGAAGGATACCGCTGGTTATACGTATGCGAGTTAGATGGTTCTCGTAAGCATGAAGATGATTCAGCTGATTCCGTAGCAAACGGATTTTCAAATAAGTCGGCATCTAACGTTGCATCGCTCGGTTTTGGTTTTGCTCATCAACCGCTTGGTAGAACGGGTGCAATAACTGTAGTAGATGTAGATGATGTTGATGGAGTTGGTGCATTGGTTTCGACCGTTGTAGATGCATCTTCTGTTGGTGGTGGAGGATGATGTTGAGCGGGTGCAGCGGAATGATGGTTTGATGCATTTGTCGAAGTTCCACCATAGTATTCATCGAACATTAACTCAAAGAAATTATCCCATTCTTGTTCTTTAGGATTGTTAAGCGAAGTTGATTGAGCTCTTTGAGGTACGAGTCCTGAACTGATGTGTCCAGAAGTCTGTCGGTTTAGTGCGGGTTCTAGGGCGAGTCTCTCAGAAGCCATTTTATGAAGGTATGATCTGATAAAGTTGATGTAGGATCGATTCAACGATAAAGGAGTTGTGGTTGATGAAGATTAAGCTCAGTTGAGGTGTTTCTAAAAGTCGTACTCGTAGAACTTCGGTTCTTAAAAATTTTCGCCAAACTTTGAAATTCACTATAAAAATCAATTCTAAAGTCGTATGAAAATTTTGAGTTATGACAATTTTGACGCCAAATTTGACCCGAAAAATTTGAATTTAGGCCCAAAAATTTGAATTTTTGACCAAAATTTTCACAGTTAAACCAAAATTTGAATTTCGCGTAAAATTTGAACGTTTAGTCTCCTCAAAAATTTAAATTTTACTCAAGTTTTTTTTTTTGAAAATGAAACCTTTATGCGTAGAAAGAGAGCTTAGGCGTAGAAACAGAAGTTACGAGTAGGACGAGGCTTAGCGTAGGATCCTGGTGCTTATCGCGTAGGATCTTATGCGTAGGAAGCTTATGCGTAGAAACCTTATGCGTAGAAACCTTAAGCGTAGGAACCTTATGTGTAGAAACCTTATGCGTAGAAACCTTATGCGTAGAAAGTATCTTACGCGTAACCTTAGGCTTATGCGTAGACAAAAAGTTACTCGTAAACCTTACGCGTAATTGAAGTTATGCGTAGAGTTACTCGTAAGCTTTTAGCTTATGCGTAAACTATGGTTAAGAACCAAAAATCCTTTACACTGCCACAGCGTAAGAGATATCCACAAGTCGAAGTGTTCCACACACTTATCCAAGTGAGGGAAGCATTGAGTAACCGTTATAGCTCGAAGATTCTTCACCAAAAAGTTATGAGTAGAAAACTAGGGTTTTGACTTTTTGACTTCTACTCGTAAGAAATTTCCAACGAATCAAATGATGTCGCTTGCACAGATATCCTTAAAAACACTCGAATAACCCAAAAATGTTGACCTTTTTCACCCAAAGTGCTTATAAAAGTTACGAGTAGAAATGACCAAAAACCAAATACGAGCTTAAAAATGAAGAAAAACACGTAAAGCTACGAACTTTTTGCAAAAAACTGAAACTTTAGCACCAAATAAACCTTAAACCACAAGAATCTTGAATTTTAAAGTGCAAAAATTAAAGCTTTAAGCTTGACAAAAAACGTATAACGAGAGCCTTTTACGCGTAACCCTTCAAAACAAACACAAACACTCCTAAACCATTGTTAGGCGATTGATACCAATTGTAGGACCTTATATCTATCACTTTACCAAGCAAACCCAACACTTATATCACGTTATGCATATAACACGAACACAAACCTATGCGTATAAATGAAAGAAATAAAGAAAGGAAAGATGGTGACTTGAATATGAATTCGTGTATGTGAGAGGATAAGATAAACACAAGATGTTGTATATTCAATAAGGAAAAACACACACACACACACACACACACACACTTTCAAGCACACCCCTCAAATGACCATTTGAGGGGTATTTATAGTCCAAGGGACTTGATGCCCTAAAGGCTTTCTTATGGGCTTCGTGGGCTTGGACATGGGTTGGATTGGATAAAAGGCAAGCCTTACATAACTAGTACCCATTTAGCTTAGTCCAATCCACGAGCCCGTTGACTATTCTATCACGATATCTAACACACGTTACAAAGTTCCTAAACGTGAATGACCATCACTTCTAATAAAAACTATTAAGGCTAACAGGGCAGATATCACTACTAACTAAAATTGGAGACGGCGATCATTCAGAGTCAGCATTGATGAATTTCATGGTGGTTAGGTCCCAGTCGCCATATAACAAGATCATAGGAAGGCCGGGAATGCGGAAATTACAGGCCGTGCCTTCAACAGCACATGGGATGATGAAAGTCCCGGTGAAAGGCGGAGTGCTCACTATCCGCAGTAGCAGAGAATGGTCTCGTTAGAATGTACTATGGTTTCCGAACCAACGCCGCAGCCCGTAACAGAGAAGCAAAGTGAAAAACGAATACACGTGGCAATACATCCAGAACACCCGGAACAAACAATAGCCATTGGATCAACCCTATCAGCTGAAGGGCGAAAAAAGTTATGTGATCTGCTAAAGTAGAACTTGGATATATTCGCGTGGTGTCCAGCCGACATGACAGGCGTTCCAAGACACATAGCAGAACATAGCCTAAACATACGGGAAGGATATACTCCAATAAGGCAAAAGAAAAGAGGCCAAGCACCGGAAAGGAGTAAGGCGATACAAGAGGAAGTGGGGAAGCTCGTGGACGCAGGAATCATGAAGGAAGTGCATTATCACAGCTGGTTGGCCAACCCGGTAATGGTAGAAAAAGATGACGGGAGCTGGAGAATGTGTGTCGAATTCAAGGACTTTAATAAAGCCTGTCCAAAAGATGGTTACCCCTTACCAGAGATAGATTGGAAGGTAGAATCACTCTGCGGATATCCCTTCAAATGCTTCTTAGATGCGTACAAAGGCTACCACCAAATCCAGATGGCAAAAGAAAATGAAGAAAAAACAGCCTTCATCACAAATCAGGGAATATTCTGCTACACTAAAATGCCATTCGGGTTAAAAAATGCAGGAGCAACATACCAGCGGCTAGTGGACAATGCCTTCCACAAACAAATTGGCAGAAACTTAGAAGTGTATGTCAATGATCTGGTGATCAAAAGCCGCTTGGAGGCAGAAATAATAAGAGACATAGCGGAAACTTTCAAGACATTAACGGAAATAAACATGAAGCTAAATCCCAAAAAGTGTACTTTCGGGATGGAAGAAGGGATGTTTCTAGGATACACAGTAAACACTAAAGGAATTAAAGTATACCCAGACAAAGCAGAGGCCGTACTAAATCTCCCATCTCCGAAATGCCTCAAGGATGTTCAAAGACTGAATGGAAAGCTAGCAAGTTTGAACAGATTCTTGGCTAAATCCGTCGAAAAGTCGCTACCATTCTTTAAAAAACTCAAAAAGTGTACAAAAAAGAGCGACTTTCAATGGACACAAGAAGCGGAGGAAGCTTTTAAACAGATGAAGAAGATGACAGTAAGCCTACCCACTTTAACCGCACCTCAGGAGAAAGAAGAGTTAATAATATACTTAGCAGCAGCCAGAGAAACGGTCAGCGCGGTTCTAATGACAGAAAGGGAAGGCAAACAAATGCCAGTATACTTTGTGAGCCGAGCCCTGCGAGGACCGAAAATAAATTACACACCAATGGAGAAACTATTTTTATCCTTGGTACACGCTACAAAACGGCTGAAGAGGTATTTCCAAGCGTATACGGTAGTAGTCATCACGGACCAACCAATCAAGCAAATACTATCAAGGCCAGAAGTCGTAGGTAGATTACAAAAGTGGAGCATCGAATTGGGAGAGTATGACATACAATACATATTAAGAACATCCAATAAAGGGCAGATTCTAGCAGACTTCATAGTAGAACGTCCAAAAGATGATGAAGAGGAAGAACCAATGGAAGTGGAAGAACTTCCGCAACCATGGGTCCTGTTCACGGACGGCTCATCTTGCATAGACGGTTGTGGAGCAGGTCTCATACAGACGGACCCTCAGGGAACAGATTTTACTTATGCCCTAAGGTTTGGTTTCAACACAACAAACAACGAAGCTGAATACGGAGCCTTGATAGCAGGGTTACGAATAGCAGAAAAAATGGGAGTCAAGAACGTGCAAGCAAATGTAGACTCAAAAATGGTGGTAAATCAAGTCAATGGAACATACATTGCGAAAGAATCAGGAATGATTCAATATCTGGAAAAAGTAAAAGAACTCCTAAAAAACTTCCAAATGTTCTCAATCAAGCAAGTGCCCGAAAAAAAAGGCAAACGCGCTAAGCAAAATGGCTTCTACTAGCTTTGCACATCTAAAAAAGCAAGTACTAGTGGAAGAGCTGCGTCCAAAGTCAATAGAAGAAACACCGCTCGTAGCAACCACGGAAGAAGAAGGGTATACATGGATGACACCAATCTATGAATATCTGACAAAAGAAACACTCCCAGTGGAAAAAGAGAGAGCACGAGAAGTTAAAAGAAAATCACAAAGATTTGCAGTAGTCAGTGGGATACTTTACAAGAAATATTTTCTTGGACCATGGTTACGATGCGTTGGGCTCCTTCAAGCTAACTACGTGTTACGAGAAATCCATGAAGGATCTTGCGGCATGCACGCAGGGACAAGGTCCGTAGTGGCCAGAGCCCTGCGTACCGGATACTACTGGCCTACCATGCACGGCGATGCTAGGAAACTAATCCAAGCATTCAAAAGCTGTCAGGTGCATAGGCCAGTTCCAAAACATCCACAAGAAAAGTTAACACCCATCACTTCCCCATGGCCATTCCATAAGTGGGGAATCGACATTGCAGGACCTCTACCGGAAGGGACTAGGAGAGTCAGATTCCTCATAGTAGCAATAGACTACTTCACAAAATGGATAAGGGGCAAAGCCAGTAGCCACCATAACATGAAATCAGATCAAGAAATTCGTGTGGGAAAACATTGTATGCAGGTTCGGACTCCCGGGAGAAATAATATCTGACAACGGAAAACAATTTCGAGACAACCCATTTAAAGAATGGTGTGAAAAAATGGATATAAAGCAACACTTTGCTTCAGTGAAACACCCACAAGCAAACGGACAAGTGGAAAGAGTTGGAAGAAAAAGCAATAACTGGTTAGATGAATTGTCGCACGTCCTATAAGCACATCGCACAATGATCAAATCTAGCAACGGAGATACTCCATTCTTGTTAACATACGGAACGAAAGCTGTCATACGAGCTGAGATAGGGATGCCCACATGGAGGATGGCAGAAGCAAATATAGAAGAAAATGACGAGGCGCTGGAAATGAACCTGGACCTCCTTGAAGAAAGAAGAGAACAAGCGGCAATACGCGAAGCAAAAAGCAAGGCACAAATAGAGAAATATTACAACTCAAGAGTCCGAAGTACAAGTTTCAAACCTGGAGACCTAGTATATCGGAACAACGATGCAAGTCATGCTGAAGAAGGAGGAAAGCTAGGACCTAAATGGGAAGGGCCCTACGTGGTCACGGAAGCATTAGGAAAATGCGCATACAAGCTAAAGGCCGTACGGGGAATATAATCCCACGGACATGAAATGTTTGCAATCTTAAGAGATGTTACATACATCAAGTGTAAGCAACCCATTCCTCGCGGATTCCGTGAAGGAGGGTTCATGTCAAACCTATCTTTTTAAATTGTAATGTCTTGTTCTTTTTTATTGAATGAAAAAAGGTGAAGCTTAGCTACCTTCACCAGTTTTACTTTAGAAAATTATTCTTTTTAATCATTTAATTAAAAAAAAATACTTATGTACGTAAGACGCGTATACACATGGGCACGACCCATACAACGTTATTCCGAATAACAAAAGGCTGAGTAACCTCCAAATTACCTCAAGATACATAAGAGATATTGCAAATCCAGTATCGGACGAATAACCCACAAGTATTCAGAAAAGACTATTATAATAGGCACATTAGTGTGAAGATTATATAGCAAACAGTTTCGAAACAAAAGAAATATGCATACAAAGAAATAAAAGCGTCGCGCTTCGGCAAGCCAAACAACAAGAGAGCATAATCACAATAAAGCAATACTAAATGGAAGGGTCCACAAATGGACCCGTCCCAGCTTGTGAACATGTATCCGCACCAAGACCGCTAACAACACCATCATGCTCAGAAATGGACAAACGAACTGATTCCACTATAGGTTCTATACACGAAGGATCAACAAAAGACAACCAAGTATCCGCGAGTGCCAACCAATCATGAAGTGAACCTTCCCTTGCTTTTTTGGCTCTATTAAAACAACCCTGGATTCAGGCAGAAAGGGAAGACTCACTTGAAGAGCCTCTAGAAAGACAAGCAGGAACGACCAGCTGTTCCAAGTAACACTGCTTCTCAACAGGGGATAAATCATCAGAGGATACCTCGGGGCGAAGCAAGCGAATGATGCCTTCAACAGAAGAATCCTTGAGAGCCTCTAGGGAAGAAAGCAAAGGAAACTGGAGACCGCGGAGCACTTGAAGAGCATTTTCATAGTTAGCTTTAGCAGAAGGATTAAAAGCAGAACGGAAAGTGGCGTATTGGCCGTACCATGAACATGCCCGGCAACAAGCCCATCTTGCATACCTTTATCAACAGCACAACTAATAGCATTAGCCAATGCGTCCAAGTAGCCTTGCCAATGCCAACATTCAGATACGGCAAGCTTGAAGCCTTCGGACAATAGCCAACGACAAATAGACATAGCAGTAAGCAAGCTCGAATAAAGTTTTTCCTTTAAATACAAGGCAACCTTAAGAAAGAGCTCCTTCAAGCAAGATAACTCTGAAGCATAAGGACGGAGCTCCGAACATTCTCTATCCAAAACTTGTACCTAACAAAGAAATTCCAAAGGTCAACAAAAAAAAAAAAAAAACCAAAAACAAAAACAAAAACAAACAAGAGAACCTGTTTGTAAGCTCAGCATTACGAGATTCAAGAGTAGAGGTAGCACATCGTAAACGCTCAAGCTCGACATCCTGACTGACAGAAGAAGCTTCCAACTCTTTGATCCTGGCACGCAACAGTTCATTTTCTTTGACAGCTGCCCTAAAGATGATACCTCACCGCGAAGAGACAACATTTCAGACGCATTTGACTCAGCCTGAGCCAATTGAGACTCCAGCCCATGAATCAAGTTAGCCTGAACATCGCACCTGGCGGACAATTTCTCCTTCTCTCGCAGATAACGTTCTGCACGAGTACGTAACTCAGAACCAAAGCACAAATGGCGAGCTGACAAAAGGTCAAAACCTGAAAATAAATCGTCATGGTTCATTTCACGAAGTAAATAGGAGAACTTCAGAGGAGCAACACCGTTAAAAATCTCGCGGCAGTCCAAGGGATTGTCAAGCAGAGACCCGTTTAGTACTTTCCACTCCGGATGATGGCGTTCCTGTGAGCACATGGGGTCAAACTCTATAGTAGTCTGTGCATTACTAGCCAAAGGTTGGCCAACAGAAAGTCCAACATGATCTTCGGCACTCCGGTTAGCCCCTCCACTGGAAGGCGAATGGAGAAAAGGGGAAACATTCTTCAACATAGGAGTAGCAGCCGGAACAGTTGCGGCAGCAGTAGTAACAACACCCAAAAAGTTCTCGGACCTGGTACAAGAAGTAACCTTAGCTACAGCAGCAGCAGTACTAGAATGAGAAGAAGAATCATAAGAAATAACCAACCTTTCAGGAGAACCGATATCAAGTTGATGCCTGAAAGAAGAACCAACAGAAAACCCTAACCTCATGCTTAGGGGTGGTGGAAATGGAAGAAGTAATGAAAGGACCAGTGTGGGGAGCCGTATAGCCTAACTCAGCCTCCAAAACGCTACTATTCAATAATTCCTGAAAACCACCAATAGGAATGTTACGGCTGGCCTCTTGGCAGGACTAGATGGTCCCGGAACACTAGACAAAGGCCCCTCTTTTCTCTTCAAAGGACCAGAGGAAGAAGGGTTAGCATCAGAAACTGTAGCCTCAAAAGATGATCCACCACCAGTATCAACACTAGCACCTTCCGGATCAAAAAGAAGATTAACATCAGCTTCCAACTCACCATCCGTACGAGCAGGAGCAATAGGGATAAGTGGCACGGTGCGACGAACAACAACTTCAATAATAGACGGTTCCCCTTCATGACGCGGACGGGTGGCCATCGGGGCCTTTAGAGGCTCTGGGGACTGAATATACTCGAGCCAACTCATCACTGCACAAAAACAAAGTATATTCGTAAAAAAATGGCAAATAAAAATCACCAGTTTGATCTTCACGGAGATACTCAGGGTACACATCCTCACCCAAAGTATAATAACGACTCAAACCAACCCAACAAAGAAAGGGCTCAGGGAAGGCCCGGAAGGGATAAAGATTAGCTGAAAGAGCAGCAAAATGGTCAGCATTGTACTCGTTAGGACGAGGAGCTGGATCTTTAGAGATTTTCTTCCTAGAATGCCATGGGAACAAGATAGGACAAGCAAAAGCATCGACCCAGAAAAATCGATCTTCCAATTTTTGACAAAATCAAGAGATTTAGTGCAAAGGGCAGCGACACCATCGCGCTTGCTAAAGGAAAACCACCCTTTCAACTTCGAGTTAACATAAAAACAACGAAACAGAGTAATAGTGGGAGTAATGTTAAGAACACGACATAAGATCTCAAAGTGAGAAACTCTGCACGCGTCAAGCACCGATAGTTGAGAAATATTAATGCGATAATATTTAAGTAAGTCAACAAGGAAAACAGACAGGGGCAGACGAAAATTGTCAAGATCAAAAAAGCGGGTATATCAGCCAATCTTCCCAGAAGGGCACTCATGCATCGTACACTTACGATCGGAAGCTCGGATGCACTCTCGGTGGAATATTATAAGTCGCAAGGAAGGAGCCAAACGCCCCGGAGGAGTATTACATTTTATATCAACAATCAAAGCCATCGCGAGTGGATCAAGGGGCGATGGAGGAGAAAATTTTTACTGTTTTCTTTTTTCAAAGGAAAGCAACAAACGGCGATGGTGAAAGATGGAGCAGTATTTATAATAAAGAAACACCTAGAACCGAATGATGACACGTGCAAAAGAAAGACAGAATGAACGGCCAAGATCAAAATTTAAAAAGGACGCGTGGAATAGTAGGTCACGTCAAAACAGAAAACGAAGAGTCAACAAACGTCCACGTCGCACAAAGCATGAGATAACACCACGCCCTGGTTAAATCTACAGTCTAGTAAGTACTTACCGCACGCGACAATATCCGCGTGTAGTCAATACACTAGACTAGGGGGGACTGGGTGACGTGGCAATTCCCTTCAAAAAAGAAAAAGGTGTAAGACAGCAAAACGCTTAGTCAACTTGAGTCTAGTAGTATCCACCACATGCACCAATGTCCGCACGCAATAGACATACTAGACTAGGGGGAGTTGATGACGTATAGTATGTATTACAGGCCCACGAGGCCCAATACGCACTATACACATATTGGGCTCAGGCCCAATGATTACAAACCCTAGGCTTACAGTAAGCCCATTGGCTAAATTGGCTATGGTCCAGGCTTTAAGATGCGCGCAAGGCACATGACGGGCTGAACCTTCTACCGTTAGACCCCTTACATCCGCATCCGCAATTAACACGGAACCGACCCTTGTCCGCCAAGGGTCCGGCTCCGGCAACTAACCACTATTTGCGAGAATCTAGGAGGCCCTAGCGGCAAACCTCGCCTATAAAAGGGGCTTTAATCCCCATACAAGGTATGAATTTCTCTCTCATAATTACACACACACTTCTACTTTCCCTCTCAAGAATGTGTACTTACTCTCACGCCGGAGTCTAATCGTGGGGTCCGTCCCCACGGTAAGACTAACGGTTTACCTTTCTTGTGCAGGGATCTCATTCAAACTACTTGAATTAGTACAGGATCAACCCACCGAAGGCTTACCGGCCCAGTCCAGTAAGCTACGCCCAGACCTTCTATAACCCATCGCACAAATTATACTAACATCATGCCAGATAGATGATGACTCAATTCTAGAAAATGAAGAGAATACTTGTGAGGAGAATAATTTATAACTTGCTTTGTTCCAAAGGAGTAAGAATACACAGTTAGGAAATGCATGAACATCTAGCCATATACCTGATGACATGAATTTGGAAAATAACTTAGTTGTCATAAATACTAATGTCTTTGAAATTGGTTGTGGTTTTGAGTCAGATGTAGGTTATTCTAGGATGACAAGGGTTAGAACATATGAGGATGGTGGTATTTATATAACATTCTTCTACTTTGGTCAAACCTTCAATTATGTAAAAGAAATAAAAAAGAAGGTAAAAGAGCTTTCAATAGAAACTATAAGGTTATTGACTTTTATAAAGAATGACAAAAAAAAAAGAATAACGGCCAGATGTATGGGTATTGTTTCAGTTTGAAGCCCATGTGAAAGTGTTGGACTGGGTATAGGCCCGAAAAATGCAAGTAAGGGTCCAATAACAAGGAAGGAAGTAATGGCAGCCAAAACTTATTCTTCACCAACACACTGCCCATGGATGTTGTATGTTGGCACAGAGCGTGTCACATAATCTTGGACTGTCAGAAGTTATAAAGATGAACACACTTGTTTGCAGTCAAGGGAGATCAGAGCTTTTGACTCTAACTTTCTCTCAAAGCAAATAATAGAACAAGTTCAATTCAATCTACATATTCCAATCAAGGTTGTTCAGAATCAACTTACCAACCAATTTGAACTTCAAGTGCCAATGCAGAAGGTTTTAAGGGGGGAAAAATCAGAAACATATATTATGGGTGAATTTAAGCTACAATTTACCATGTTGAGTGATAATGTTGTACAGTTGCAGAAGACAAACTCTAATACAACATTTAGGATGAATGTAGATACTCGTGCGTATCATAATCTTCCAACAAGAATATTCAAGAGAATTTATTTTTGTTTAGGTGCATTGAAGGCTGGATTTAAAGCTTGTCAGAGAGAGTTATTGGAATAAGATGCTTTTTGTATTGATGGTCCTTTAAATGGGCAACTTCTTACAGCTATGAGAATTGATAGCAACAATGGTATATACCAATTAGCTTGTGGTTTTACACTTGCAGAAAACATAGAATCATGGACTTGGTTTCTTCAATGTTTATCTGATAATCTTGAACTATAGCAAAACTATTTGTTGAGATGTGAAACAGGCTCAACTGTTATACAGTCTAAGAAAGCTATTCTTGATTTCAAGAGATTTAGTAAACTTGCTTATACTTGGTTAAGTAAGATACCATCAATCCATTGGTTAAGGGCACATTTTTCAGGTAAATTATTTATCTGTATAGTTTAAGTGGTATATGTTAATGCATTATGAATTTATAATTTATACAATTTTATTTTATTTTATTATTTTTAATTTTATTTTATTGTTTAGAGAGAGCTCATTCTAATTTGTTACTTAATAACATGTGTCAAGTGTTTTATGGAAAAATGGTTGGAGGTATGAACAAACCAATCATTACAACCTTAAATACACTAGGAAGACTAATGTTTTGAATGTGAATGTGATTAGGAGGACTAATGGGCCACTAACACTAACTGCAAAACACATGTTAGATCTGATTCAGAAAGAGATTGTTAAGTATAATGTTTTATGGAATGGGAGAGATAAGTTTCAGGTTAGTGAGCCATGGGGAGACCAATGTGTAGTGATATTGTAAGTAAAACTTGTACTTGTAGAAGATGGGAGATAACAGGTTTACCATGTAAATATGTTGTTGCTAGCAATTGAAATATGGCTTTAAATGGACAGCAAGTACGGGTTGTGGAAACATAGGCTCATCATTTTTACTGACTTAACACTTGGCAAGAAACTTACTAACACACTATCCAGCCCATAAATGGCAATGAGCATTGAATCAACTGTGGCCACAACCATTTTTCCACCAAAACATCAAACAACTGAGGGTAGCTCAAAGAATAAAAAATGACAGCTTCTTAAACTGAAGATATTGTTAAGAATGATAAGTTGTCTAAGGCTTGAAAGAGTGTAAAGTGTGGTGTTTGTGGCATTGCTGAACAAAAAAAAAATCATATCTTGGGCAGGGTGATGTATGTGGAACTCAAAGTAGTCAAAGTGAGCCTAAACAAAAAAGTTCAAGTGCTAAGGGAAAAGGTAATAAATCTCAATATAAATCTCATGTCCATTCAAGTGGTGTGCAAGCGGTTTCTTATTCATCCCAACATACTCCACTAAAAAGGACTAGACATCAGACTGCATTGGAAAGAAAGATGGCATCACCATAGGTCAATTATGTTATGCTTTTGAACTATACATTGTTTCATCTATTATGTTTTCTATGGACAAGTTATGTACTCCAAAAATAAATGTGTGTGTCTAACTTTTATTATTATGTTGAAAAGTATTAAATTTTTTGCATTTGAAATTTTATCCATTTGTATTATCTATGAAACCATATTATGTTTATGTATTTTCATATATACTTCTTGTTAATTGGTTTTGTATATTTGTTGTGTTGTACTGGTACAAAGGTAGCAAATGCCTAAACATGTTCAACTTAGATCCATTTGGTCATATATTGTGATGTTATTTTAAAGTCAACATTTGATACAGACCTCTGTAAATGACCAAAATGGTTAACTGGTACCCAATTAAAGACTCAAATAAGTACCAAATGACAAAAATTTTACACTAGCCTCTAAACGTAACAATGTTTATAACCATGTATATAAAGCCAATACTAACAAAAGTCAATACTAATAAAATTCATACTAATGGTGACAATTAAAAGTCAATACTAACCAAATTTATAACCAACTGTATAAACATAAGGTAAACTCAGCTCTTATAAGAATAAAATTCATAACCAAATAGGAGACTCAATTACTACCACTTTCAATATAGAAAAACATGAAACATTTCATTAAAGAGAATGTAAAGTTAGTACATACTACATCATCATTTGATAAAGGTCGTTACATTAAGATGGTGCCCTAACAAGTACTTACATTTTCACAAAACACAAAATACCACTATTATACATAAAAGCTAAAGAGTTAAGCAAGTGAATAGACAATCAAGAACGAGATCCAACTAAGCACCAAGTAAACCTTCTACTTTTACACATTGCCTTGAGAAGCTTATAATCTTGCCTCAAGCTCATTTCTCCCCCTCAAAAGTTTTGGTATGATCATTGTTGAACGAGCACACATTCGTGGATCATACCATCCTATGAACCGACAAGAAGACCACTAATCATGAAAATGACAAGCCATTAAAGTAAAATAACAACCACCATTGTTACTGTATACTTTGCTAATAACGCAAAAACATAAATAATCTTAACATGCACTTACTTGATCAGGACAAGCATAGAATTGGCGCCCTAGGTTGACGTTGTCCACGATGTGCGAACTATTGCCTGCATACCACACCAGCAACAGACCATTTTGACAGGTTTAAGATTTTGGAGAAGAAAGGTTTTGGGGAAAGTTCATGGATGATGAGTGGGGATGAAAATTGTGGTAGAGGAGTAATATAGGGAAATGAAAACACTGTACAACGACTTTAAGTAGTACGTCACAGTAAAAGAAGATTTTGCCCTCACCTATAAACGGAAGGTAGAAGGTTGACTGAGGTATAACTGTCAAATGGATATTGGGTGGTCAAAAAACATGGAAAATGGATCTCTGATGATAAAAAAAAGTTATTTAGACTCAACATGATGGTTTTGTACAAGTTTAGGGACGAACGGTGTATTTTACTCAAAGATAAAATGTGATAGTGATATTGTTCTTAAACGGGTTAATATACAAATATGTTACTAAACTTTTTAAAAGAGTTCGTTTAAGTTACTGAACTTTCATTTTGTTCACATAGTTTACTAAACTTATAAATCATGATATTTAGGTCATTTAACTTAGAAAAAATTACACGTTTGGTCCCTATGGTTTGCCCAATATAACAACTTTAGTCCCTAAGTCACTTTTATTACACCAGCAGTATCTAATTTTGAAACTATGCACGCTTTTGGTCCCTAAAATAGACGGACGTTTATTTGGCTCGTTATCTCATTAAAATACAAGGGTAAACTTGTCTTTTTCCATTTCTCACCCACTTTCCCACCCTATTTATTATCACACCCTTCCCCCCAAAATGAAACCCAGTTAACCAAGAACACCCAAATTAAAAACCCTCCCAAAGTGACATTCCGTCATTCTAATTCCACAATAACGATATCAATATCATGATAACATCAACACCTTGCCAAGACCCTAGTGGTCGCGATTCTATCTCCTCGACACCAAACCCAAAGACAACAACATTAATAACAACAACAATCCACGACAACAACAATAACTAGTAACAGCAACAACACCGAAAAATCAAAGCCGCGCCACTCCAAACTCTATCGTAACCCTCGCTGCCATCAACAACATCAAATCCATTCTCAAGAATCAAATCCGAGCTCCACAAGACCCAAATCCACTCGACTAGACACACAATCATTACTTGACACAACCACGACTCGACAAGAACCATGAATCTTGACTCGACACACATGGCCGTGAGCTCAAGCTCACGGCATACCCTCGTCTCGCGACTCAACAACAACGACAGCAACAAAGACAAAATGAAATGATACCAAACAATTTTTAAACTCCATTTTCATTAACTTTGATCTTTATTAAATCAAAAAAAAAATCTGAAACGTTCATGAACCTCCACTCCACTGTTGTGTAAACAACAAAATGGTGGTGGGTTCTTACCTTCTTGATCGTGGTGAACAAAGGAAATAAAATTATGGAGATGTGGTGGTGAAATCGTGACTTTGGTGGTGTTGTTCGTGGTGGTATAAGGGTTTTGGTGGCGCGTGAAGTATGTCAAAAGGACGGGGATGGAGAGATGAGCAAAGTGGTGGTGGCGGTGAGTCAAGGGTGGCGGCGGTGTGGGCTCAGGTGGCCGGAGAATGGCCAGAAACCAGATGGTGGGGCGCGGCTGGTGAAATGGAGAAGAAGGGTGAAACCCTAAAATGTTGTGATAATAAATAGGGTGGGAAAGTGGGTGAGAAATGGAAAAAGACATGTTTACCCTTGTATTTTAATGAGATAACGAGCCAAATAAACGTCCGTCTATTTTAGGGACCAAACGCGTGCATAGTTTCAAAATTAGATACTGCTGGTGTAATAAAAGTGACTTAAAGACTAAAGTTGTTATATTGGGCAAACCATAGGGACCAAACGTGTAATTTTTTCTTTAACTTATAAAAAATATTCATAAACAACACTCAACTTGTAAAAACAAAACATTTATGATAGAGTAAATTACACGGATGGTCCCTAAGGTTTGTCCAAAGTTTCACTCACAGTCCCTGAAAGTTTAAAGTTGCATGGATAGTTCTATCTTCGGAAAAGCTAATAACTGTGGTCCTTATTTGACCGGCGTTAAGTAAGCTCGTTATAATTTACATTTTTAGCCCTTTTGGTTGAAGGTCGTTACCTTGTCAGTCCATTATCATAACGGTCGTTTATAAGTTTAAGTTTTTCGACATTAGGTGCGTTTTATACATTTTCTACGTTTTTTTACGCTTTCATCATCTGTTTTTAACGCTTTTCGTCCTTTTATATCGTTTTCATCCGTTTTTATAACGCTTTCGAAAAAATTGGAGTAAAAATTTTTCAAAATTTTTATGTCGAAAAATTTTTCAAAATTTTTTTTTTGAAATTTTATGTCAAAAAATTTTATGCTAAAACGTTAAAAACGTAAGAAACGGACGATCAAAACGTATAAAACGAACCAAAATGTAAAAAATGTAAGCAAACGCAAAACGATAAAAACGGATGAAAACGATAAAAACGGGGACGAAAACGTTAAAAACGTATAAAACGTAAGAAAATGTATAAAAACGCATTACCTAATGTCGTAAAAACTTTAACTTATAAACGACTGTTATGATAATGGACTGACAAGGTAACGACCTTCAACCAAAAGGGCTAAAAATGTAAATTATAACGGAGCTTACTTAACGCCAGTTAAATAAGGGACCACAGATGTTATTCTTTTCAGAGATAGGGACTATCCATGCAACTTTAAACTTTCAAGGACTGTGAGTGAAACTTTGGACAAACCTTAGGGACCATCCGTGTAATTTACTCTTTATGATATTTAACATATAAAAAAATGTACAATTAAGTCACTCATATCAAACACTAAAAAATGCTTCATATAAATTCAATAATTACCTAAGTGAACAAAATGCAAATTCAGTAACTTGGACGAATTTTTTTAAAAAAATTAGTTATATACAGTATTTATATATTAACCCTTCTTAAACTGTGTTTTATTTGTCGGTGAATAATTATTTTTAGCAAACGTCGTCGAGACAAAGGTGGCATTTGTGGAGTGGAAAAAGCAACACATATAAAACTAACCACGGTTAGAAAAATAACCATAGATGAGTCTAGTGGCCATAAGATATTTTAGCACTCACTCAAATGTTCTATATATTGTCACTCTGAGTAGTGCTAACATATAATCAGTTAAAAAAAACATTAGTTAAGCAATCATAATCATGGAGTTTTGGGATGAAGTTGTTGCAGGACCTCAGCCACAACGTGGTCTCGGCAAGCTTCGCAAAGTCACCACCATGTCGGAAGGTACTATACCTTTATATATCTCCTAGTTTATATATCAACTTTGGATATTATATTTACGATCATCCTGTACGTTATTTACTATTTATATAACCATCCACATAACTTTATACTTTGTTGTAATGATCGAAAGACATGTGATAAATTGATGATCATAGTGAAATATATACGTAGTTACTACTTACTAGTATCTTTTAGTGACATATATATGAAGAAAAGAAAAAAAAAAGTAAATTGCAAATATCCCTTGTGGTTTGGCGAAATTGCATGTTTAGTCTGTATGGTTTGGAAAGTGCCATCGGCATCCTTGTGATCAAACCTTGTATTCGATTTCGTCTTTGAACTGAAATTACTAAAATATCCTTGTTTTTTTAAATAGCCTATTTAAGAAGTTAGATGACGAGGGTATTTTAGTAATTTCGGTTTATGAAATGCCGAAATCAGGTAAAGGTTTCCTCAGAGAAGGATGCTACTTTCACTTTTCAAACCATACAGACGAAACATGCAATTTTAAAGGTTACAGTAACTAATAAGACAAAGTGATAACTAAAGATATGAAAATAGTCGAATGCTACCTAGTACTGCAGTGAATATTCATGAAAGTGTATTAGATCTAATTTATTTTGTGACATATACATATATGTAGGTGAAGGAAGCAATAAGTTCCAAAGGTCTTTAACGATGCCAGCAAGTCCAATGACACCAGGAACACCAACAACACCATCACCATCATCGGCACGCAAAGCTGAGAACGTGTGGAGGAGTGTTTTTAATCCTGGTAGTAACTTAGCTACCAAAAGTGTTGGATCTAACTACTTTGATAGCCCTAAGCACGCTGGATCTCCCACTGTTTACGACTGGTATATATTTTATTTACTCCTTCACTTTTAACCTTTTATCAAGGGCATGTTTGTTTAAGCTTATATATGAGCTTATGAGCTTATTTGATTCGGCTTATTTCTTCTTCGACAAACGTATATCGTTATCTTATCTATGAGTAAACAAGTGATATTACAAAAGAAAAATGATTGGGAGACTTAAAATATGTGACTAACTGTGTGACTAATAGATGTGGCAAGAAAGTATTAGGTTGTGAAGAGGTGGGCTCTCGTGCTGTCCCTAATAGGATGGTGACACGTATGTTTAGACATATTATTTGGCATACGAGTTAGTCGTCGCAATCAATGCTCATTACAAAAAGATTAGATATTGTTCTATAGGGTTGGAGTGACGTGTTCCAGCTAGTCATGTTTAAATATCTATCATATAATGTACTTGTAATGTTTAGTTTATTTGTGTTTTGTTTGTACCACGTATAGGCTCTACAGCGGGGACACAAGGAGCAAACATCGTTGAACAAGTTGCTAAAGTTACTGAAGACTGATGTATGTAAATATTAATATCTAGTACTTGAACGCCACGCGTCGTTGTTTGTTTTGTGAAAGTGTTTTTCTACCTCCTCTTTCGAGACTGAGTATCGTTGTTGTTGTATGCCGATCATCTGATAAGCTATGGTTTTTCTATCTCCTTTTGTGAGACTGAGTATCGTTGTTGTATGCTTGATAATCTGATAAGCTAGTAAAAGTAATCGTGTGTACGTTGGCAATCAGCCGTTGGATTGATAGCGATTACTAGGGTTCATGTTTAATTAGTTTTTGTTAAGAGTACTATTCTGTGTTTTATTAATATTATCCTGTTTTAATGATCATCTTTTGTTATTTGTTGGTTTGTACAATAATTACGATATATATTACCCCACCTTTGAAAATATCGTAATTATTTGTTGGTTTGTACAATAATATTATGATATATATTACCCCACCCATGATGGTAACTTGTTAGTACTAAATTATTTAAGGGCCCGTTTAATTTATTGTTAGGAATGATTTATCAAATTTGGTAAAAAATAGAATAACAATGGTAAAAAATAGAATAACAATAAACATGAAAATGTTATGGATAATTATTAGAGCGCTAGGTACAGTTGGTGCCGTGGGTGGTGTTGTTGATGATGCCGTGGAAAAAGTAGTGTCACTTCAACACCTTTTCTGGCTAGATTTCTAATGTGCAGCAGGCAAAACACCTCTCCTTAGCTATAACACCACTTTTTTGGTGCAGTCAATTTTTTTTTTATTTTTTTTCATTAATAAACTTTAATTTCAACAATAATATAATTAAACTTTAATTTCATTAATAAAAAAAACATTAAATATTCGGCCCGAATCTTTTTTTTTCTACCTCGATAATAGCCGCGTCATCCATATCTTTTGTTTTAATTTTCAAGAACTTCAAATCCTTTGTTGCAATTTTTTTTCTTTACAAAAACGTTACAATTTAAGTTACACATTATAGTAACCTATCAAACAAATATAGTATTTATCTTGATATCCCAAAACATTTACTTTATTGGTACGTGGCCTAATATATTTTCTTTGAATTCATCATCATATCCCAAGACATATGGCAGCTTTTATAGGTGGCCTTTGGATTCATCATATAAAACCAAACGACTCATCTTCTTCCTACAAAAACCTGCAAAACACATAAACACATACACACACACAAAAAAGAAACACCACAATATCATCATACAAACACAAACAAAAAAAAAGGAAAAAATAGCTTCGGCGTGAGCTGGTGGCCACGGCGCCAGACCTTACCAGCTTAGCGTCGGTATGGTTTGTCGCGCCAAAATCTCGTGTGGTCGACTATGGCTCAAGCTAACAGCCACTGTACCCGGACCTCTTAGTGGATGTCTATATAGTTCATAAGAGGTCCACTACCACTAAGATTGTAGCTTTTACGCTTACAGCTTTATCTTTATATATACCCATGTATCTCTGACATTATGAATCAATTGAAGAATACTTTTTATTCTCTCATTTTTTGTTCAAAACACGTTATCAAAGACGATGTATCTTTAATGTGAATATGTTCATTTTATGGTATCTATATATTAGGATGATTATGCAACTTCTACAATGTGTTCTCCACTTTATTTGAGAAGGAAAAGTAAAGTAAATGATACTAAAGGAAAGAAAAGTATAGGAGAGTAAATAAACTTTATAAAAGTATTGTGTTCTCTAGACTCGAACAAAAGGAAGTGTAAAATAGAAATAAAGAGTAACAAATTTACAAGTATACCCTTTAAATTTCTCATGTTCTTTGACATATGAGTTTACAACATCAGTTTTCAACTTTTCACCATCTGTCTCCTCACTTTTCTCTCATCCAAGCAAACCAAGATCCAAATACCAAGATCTTTGTTTTCATCTCTTTGTTTCATCAAACCGAAACCCAGTAAAATAACGAGATCCAAAAAACCAACAAAGTCAAAACCCAAAAAATCTTTATATGAACCGATCTGGGGGTTTCTATTTTGGTTTCTTCTTATTTGGGTCTTTTCTTATTTAATTCAACAAGTGAAGAACATAGAACAATTAAGCATGTTAGTGTTTACATACTATTTCATGCTTGTTTAATCCCGTCACTAGCTTCATCCCATCACCACCGCCACCTAACACCATCATAACGGTGAAAACGGATCTACAACGAGCTTCATCCCAAGATCCATTTTTCAGTTTTTCTTATAATAGTTGTTCATTATTTCTTTGAATGAAATCATGAATAGTTGATATTATTTAGGTATGTTAAAATTTATTAAGATGATGGTGTGATGGTAATGAAAAAGGTGTACAAAAATAATCTGGGTAATGGTGAACTGTGCAAGGACAATGAAAGAGAAGAATATATAATTAAGTAGGGATAGTTATGTCTTTTGTTTACCTTCCCTTCACTTTCATCCCAATATTGGAACGAAAGATTTCGTAGCAAAATCACCCATGTGACACCTCCTTTCCTGTCATTTTCTTTCTTCATCAAATCTCAAGAACATGACTTTTTTTTGTTTCGTCCCTTTCCCTCCCCTTTCTCTCCTTTTATGAAGCTGGAGAACACAGTGGTATTAATTGGCATGACTGGTTGGACCATCCCAGTTTAACGATGATGCAAAATGTATAAAAGAATGATACATTTCTTCCAAGATAAATTTTTTTATTGTTCTCAATGGACTTATCACCGCTAAATACATATTGTAACTTGATTACTTAAAATTTTGGAAAAATATAAAGGGCATGTATGTAGGCCTATACATGTGTCATATGGATCATTTTGATTTATAAAATCGATGCATCATCAAAATGATCATCAAACACGCAACTTATGTTAGCGTGATTAGTGACTCGTCTTAAAAATGCGAGCAAGGTTTTCCAAATCGTATGTTTAAGAATAGTGGTGAATATTCTTAAGTATTGGGCAATTATTGGAATAATTGTTGAACATAAAAGTTGCCCATGTTCATACGCGAATTGCTTTGTTGGAACGTTCATAAAACGTTTCAGTTGATTGCAAAGCGAATAATATTATGAGAACAAAACATTTAGTTTATGGGGCATATTATAATATATGAATTCGCATATTGCCAATAATCTATCATGAATCCTCCCCAGTAGAATGGTTTTTGGTCATAAACCATATTTCCCATGTGAGATTATGTAATTGTGCGATATAGTAAATCCACCACAACACACAAAATGGGATGTTTAAATTGATAATTCATTCAGGGGAAGAGAATGAGCAGCGAGAAATTTGGAATGAATTATGATGTTGATCCTCACACTAATGAAAACGAACTGAAAGTTCAAGGGACAATTTACATTCCAAATCTAGTAGTTGCCAGACAAGTTTTGTAACCTAAATAAAGTGACTAGATCATACAAATGCTGCTAGTGCTCCAATTACAATGTGTGTCCCAAGATTAAACTAATGATGGTAGTAAGTCTATGGTACGTCTGCAACGTGATAGACTAATTGATTCCAAATAAAATTCCTCGAATAAAGAAATAAAATGGAGCAAGAAAATTAAGATGGTCGAATCGAGATAATAAAGACCCCATAATATTCTTATAAAGAGATACTAGACATGAAAGTAATTGAAAAACCCTGGGTACCTGAAAAGCTATGAGATCTCAATAAAGGACATAATACAATGTCTAGTAGAATGTGGAATCGAAAAGAACTGAATTGACGTCGATAATACTATTGTATAAATAATGCGCATGATAAATATTGTAAAAGTAAGGTGAGGATCTTGGATACCTGCAAGAAGTGCAGTTCTATAAACGAATGGCCAAAGAATGTAAAGACACAAATGACTAATGAACTATGAAAGTCTCTTGATGAGATATGGTTTTTGTAACTTGAAATCCATACACATGAATGTTAAAGAAAGATTGATGTTATGTCTGGCAATATGAGAAACAAGTTATACGTGTCTAAAATAATAATACAAGAGCTCATTTTATGCTAAGATTCCTTAAGGAATATAGAATGCATGAAACACGTGTCATGATTTAAAAATTCTCGAGAATAGTAATTGATCAAAATTGAACAAATTCCATGGAATGGAATAAAGTAAATATTTTGATATTTTTAAGGTACAAGAAACGTGGATTTTAACTTTACTAACCCATCAAAACAAGTTTAGTTAGTTTTGCAGATGCAGGATATATGTTTAATTCTCACAATGATCAGTCTCAAAATGGATATGCTTTTACAAATGGAGGCACTGAAATTTCATGGAGTTCGACAAAGCAAACAATCGTGGATAGTTCATCTAACAATTCAAATTTTTTTGGGAAGGATACATTGCTTAATTCAAGGAAAGTTACATCAAAGGCGACAAGACAAAACATATTTTTCCAAAGTTCTTTTTCAACCATGACTTACAAAAGAATGTTGATCTTATTGTTCAACAAGTTCGTTCAAGTGACAATTTGGCGTATCTATCTACCAAGGCGCTTCTACCTCAACATTTTGGACATTGAACCACAACATTGGAGTGGGCAAACTCAAAGAGTTCAACATATGTAGTCATCAGAGGGAGATAATACGTGATGCACTCTTTTTCCCTTAGCTATGGTTTTGTCCCACTGGGTTTTTCTGGCAAGGTTTTTAATGAGGCAACATTTCTAAAGCGTATTAATAGTATGAACATCCAAGAGGGAGTGTTATGGATAATTATTAGTGGATGTCCATATAGTCCATAAGAGGCCCATTGCCCAATTAGCAATTAGGGTTTTTACCCTACAATTTATCTTATATATACCCCATGTATCTCTGACATTATGAATCAATTGAAGAATACTTTTTGTTCCCTCAATTCTTGTTCACAACAAAAAAAGTGTATTATTATAATTGTTTATGTTTACATAATAAATATAATATGAAAATGTGCATAGATATTTGAGTTTTGAAAGAGAGAGGCTCGCGGGAATAAATTTTATAGAAACAAAATTAGTCTGTAATGAGTCTATGGCTATAATATACTCATTTCATTTTCGGGCTTACTAAACAAACACCTTAAATCGGAATGAAATTCATACACATTTCGATTAAGGGATATCAAACGCACCCTAAGTTTTGGGATTAAGCTCAACTTTTCTTTGGTACAACAGTATGACCCAAAGAAAGTGGACATAGGATCTGGTGAGAATAGAAACTAAAATGTGAAGAATAAGAAGAATTTTTAGTTACAAATTCTAAATAAGAGGGAGATTTAAAAAAAAAAAAAAAAAAAACTATATCTATTTTTGTAGATGCATCTAAAATGTGTAATTGCGAGTTCTTCTTATTATTCTTATTTTAATTTTACATTTCATTGATTCTAACTCCTGAATTATATATTAAATGGGGAGTTTAGCATATCCTTTTAAATTGATTATGATACGCTCTTTTTAAAATAAGGGTTTTTAGATAGATATGTTACTCAACTTTCCATATTTATTCGCCTAAGTTACCAAACTTTATTTTTGTGCAAACAAGGTATTGGACTATCGTTACCGGACAAATTAGGGACCGATCATAGACTTTTTAACCTTTGATACCCAGTTGCCTGCCACGCTGGCAACTGACTTTTATTTTTATTAATTTAAAAATAATCTTTATATAAAGGGTTTTTATACAAATAAGTTACTAAACTTTGCGAATTTGTTCACCTAAGTTACTAAAGTTTTTCTTGTTCAATTAGGTTACTGAACTATGCAACTTTGTTAATTTAGGTTATCTTTATCGGCCACCTGAAAACATCCCCACTCACTAAACACATCGACGCCACATCATAAATTAAAAACGTTACATAAATAATTAAAAACGTAAACGTATGAAATTAAAACCTAAACATTCATAAAGTATAAACCGTATTCATTCATTTAAATAAAAATGAGAATTCAACCACTAAAACCATAAGTCTTGTATCCTTTATTTTTAATAATTTTCCATGAGTTAAACAACCCTCAGATCTTGTGATGTTATGATACTTTTCTTTTTTTAAGCATGAAGAACTAATAAAAAACACAAAACCCCTTTGAATCTTGAATAATCATATTCTTGTATTTGGGAGTTTGAGTTTTTTAATAAATTTTTTAAATTTAATTTAATTTTATTATAATAAATTAAAAAAAAACAAATTTTAATTTTATTATAATAAATTAAAAAAAAACTGTTTTTTAATTTTTTTTTAAATTTTATAAAAAATCAAAAATTTATAATAAAACTAAAAAAAAGTAATTATAATTTTATTATAATTAAATTTTTTTTTAAAAAAAACTGCTTATTCTTTTAAAATGTATGAAAACGTATAAAAACGGATGAAAACGTACAACAACTTGTTATGAGAGTTGGATATTACACTTAGCCCCATTTATTCTTGAAAGAAAGAAAAAAAAGTATTATTAAAAGGAATTTCAATATGCCACATTTTTAGTATTGATGCCCAATCTTGGGGCCCACAAATACATACCAAACAACTAGAACTTACCATAATTACTTAATCCTATGCCAAAACATGTCAACCAAACGCACCTTAAGTCTTGTTAACACAACCCTTGTAGATTTTTTATGTGTGTTTCGTTGTAGGTATTTTTAAATTCAAGTTTTAAATTTATATTTTGTCGGACTGTACCTAAAGACACTTTCACAGGTAGACTTAGGGGTGGCAATCGAGTCGTGTTCGTGTTAACCTATTCGGGTTCGCGTGTTGGCGGGTTAGGATAGCCTTTACCCAAACACGACCCATTTATTAATCGTGTCAAGAAACTCAACCCTAACCCACCCTGCATAACAGTGTAACCCATGTGACCCTGCTTAACCCATTTAAGTAAATAGGTCAAGCATAATAAAGCTGGGGTGGTCGACTAAACTAGTTTAAATGCAAAAATGATATAAGGATCTTAAATGTGATAAGAATTACATACAAATAACTATGCGATAATTTTCTGAATTATAATCATCAATTTTCATGATATCTAAGGTATAAAATTATAATTCACTCATACTAAGTAAATAACAAAATTCATTTAATCACATCCAAATAAAAACCATGATATATTTTATTTTTAAGATATTATATACTTAAACGGGTTCACGGGTTGACCTGTTTAATACTTACTCAACCCAAACACGACCCGTTTATTAAACGGGGTAGACGGGTTGACCCGTTTTGACCCAAACCGTTTATCCTCAACCCAAACTGCTTAACCTCGTGTCGGGTTCGTGTCGTTTATCGTGTCGGTGTCAAAAATTGCCACCCCTAGGGGTGTACGATCGGATGTAGCAGTGGGGTAAGTGACGAGGGGTCGTCGAGGAGTAGTGTTATCTAGAATCAACCTATGATTTTTACAAGTTTCAAAGGGGTTTTGATTTGATTTAATTATAACTACTAAAACGATAAATTAAACTAATTAAACTATTCTATGAGTTTTGTGATCAAGCAAAGAGGAGAGTGCTAGCCATGTAAATAAATATATATTAGTAACCGAATTGAACAAAAAAAAATAACTTCAGTAACTTAAACGAATAAAATCGCAAAGTTGAGTAACCTATCTGTTTGGAATGAAGTGGATATCTGAGTTGACAATGGGGCCCACAAAAAGCTGAGGTGGACAAGGTAAAAGTCAATCTCCTGCTACCAGTTTTTTGGGTAACATATAATGAACAAGGTTCTAGTGTTCAGAACTGAATGTCGAACCCGTATACTCCAATACCGTTTGACAAAAAGTTTGGTAACTTAGGCGAATAAAGTTAAAAAGTTGGGTAACCTATCTATCTAAAAACCCTTAAAATAAAGGTCCAAAAAGTAAAGAATTGTGTGTTTTGAAATGTATTACTAGAAGATAAATTTATAAAGTTTAATAAAATAAAATTATTAAAATACAAAAGTACGGAATAATTACTTGGATTTAGACTAGAAAAGACAACAAACTAAAGGTAAAAAAAAAATACAAAAATGTTTTGAAACGTATTAGTCGGGGTAAAGTTGTAAAGTTTAGCAAACAAAAGTAGTAAATGTCAAAAAGTTTAATAAAAATTATATTAACTTGTAAATAGAAGAGATAAAACAATGATTAAGGGGAAGGTGAATATTGACATTGCTTCCACTTGCGCTGAATGTGTATTGCATATTAGCAATCAACAAATTACTTTGTAGATTAGTCGGTTTGAGTCTGTGTTTTGTTGCATAAACTTTGTAGATTAGTCGGTCATAAGTGTTTCAAAAAAAGAAAAGAAAAATGACACTTCACTATTATTATTGTTAAATTTTTTATTTGTTCATTTATCCAGGACAAGACAAAAGTATATTGTTATCTTATCTTAGAGTAAATTGCAACGTCTATGTTGGTTCTGTCAAACTAGGTTTAGTTTTTATCTTTTTGAAAGTGTATTTGTCGTCTTTGTAAGGAACTTACAAGTGCACTCTTTCTCAGGCCCATATTTAAAGGCTAAATTACCCCCACATAAACCAAAGTGAAAGAAAGACGAAGAGGATAGTTTAGTAATTTGACTTTAACTAGACCAAATGTGCATTTACTAAACCTGATCAGTCCACATGAACGATTTTTGCAATTTACCCCCTTATGAGTAAACAAGTGATATTACAAAGAAAGGATTAGATATTGTTTTATGCAAGTCATGTTTAAGTATCATCATATAATGTACTCGTAATGTTTAGTTTATTTGTGTTTTGTTTGTACCACGTATAGGCTCTACAGTAGGGACACAAGGAGCAAACGCTGTTGAACAAGTTGCTAAAGTTACTGAAGTCTAATGTATGTAAATATCTAATCTACTTATCTAGTACTTGGTCGCCACGTGTTGTTTGTTTTGTGAAAGTGGATTTTCTACCTTCTTATATCCTGCTATGATGGGATTGAGTATCGTTGTTGTTATATGCTTGATCATCTGATAAGCTATGTAAAAGTAATCGTGTATACATTGGTAATCAGCCGTTAGATTGATGGCGATTACTAGTGTTCATGTTTATTTACTTTTTGTTACCGAGTACTATTCTCTGTTTTTATTAATATTATCTTGTTTTAATGATCATTTTTTGTTATGGATACACTATACATACCCTCTTTATATTGTCACATCAAGAGCTTTTAGTCAAACCGTACAACCCGCGATGCACACCGTACAAGTTGATGATGCATCTAATGATTGCATACCCTCCCTATGGGAGGGTATGGATAACTCATCCCTTTTTGTTATTTGTTGGTTTGTACAATAATTAAGATATATATTACTCCACCTCTGAAAATATTGTAATTATTTGTTGGTTTGTACAATAATTACCATATATATTACCCCACTTGTGAAAATATTGTAATTAGAAAGTGACCCATAATGGTAACTTGTTAGTACTAAATTATTTATGGGCTCGTATGGGTTCTTGCTAAGAGCATTAGGTATCCTCATGCCATCCCGCTGGTGTCGTGGGAAAAAATGCTCCCACATCAGCATCTTTTCTCATAACACCAGAATTCATCACAACACCAAAAACCTCCTCCCTCCTATAACACCAGTTTCTGGTGCCATCGTGCACAGAAACAATCAAAATTGTTTTTGGCATCTCAAAAAAATGTGTAGGTCCAAGTATGTAATGTTTCAGGCCCAATACACAAGCCAAAATAACCTAAACCTAATTATCTTTTATATACATACCATTATCTTTTCAGTTTTCTTTTACACAAACACGCAGTCACACTGTTTCTTTCATCACAACCGAATACCAAACTAATCTTCTCTTTAAATATACTGTAACCAACACCCTTTTCCTTTGAATCTCTCTTACACAAACGTAACTAACCTTATGGTTATTTGTTTTATTTAGTTCGGCTCAAGTAAAAAAGAAGAAAAAAGAGAAAACGCAACAAAAATACGGGAAAACGCAAGGGACGGTACCCTCATGGCGCCGTTGGGTGGCATTTTCCGGAACCATTTGGGCTGGTCGTGACGGCTCAGAACGCAAAAACACGAGTCCCGGTGTGGTTGTGGCGTGCTCAGGTGGCGTTTTGGGGGAAAACGTGAGGCTCGGCGCAGGGTACCCAGCCCTCTAAGAATGATAATAGTTATCGGATTCATTTTCAGGTAGAATGACAATAGATATGAAAAAGTGTATTATTGCGATTGTTTATGTTTTGATGACAAATATGGTATAAAAAAGTTTATAGATATATGAGTTTTGTAGTGAAAAGAAGGGCTCACGGAAATGAGTTTTATAGACGCTAAATTGGCGTGTAATTAATCAATGTTATAATATACCTATTTCATTTTCGGGCCTACTAAGCAAATACTTTGAATTAGAATGAAATTCATATACTTATTCTCATTGAGGGATACCAAACGCACCTTAAGTTTTGGGATTAAGCTCAACTTTTCTTTGGTACAACGGTATGACCCCAAGGAAAGTGGACATACGATCTTGTGAGAATAGAAACTAAAATGAGAAAAATAAGAAGAATTTTTAGTCACAAATTTTAAATAAAATGGAGATTTTTAAAAGAAAATGTCTCTATATTTATAGATGCAAATGAAATGTGTGATTATGATTTTTATTTATTTATTTTTTTAATTTTTATTATTCTCATTTTAATTTTACTTTTTATTGATTCTAACTCCTAGATTATATATTAAGGAGTTTATCATATCCTTTTAAAATGATTATGATAACCTTTTTTTAAAATAAGGGCAAAAAATATAAAATATTTGTTGTTTTGAAATGTATTATTAGAAGATAAGTTTATAAAGTTTAATAACATAAAATTATTAAAATATAGAAGTACGGAATAACTACTTAAATTAGACAAGAAAAAAAAAAACGAAACTAAAAGTAAAACAAAAAAAAAATACAAAATACGAAAATGTTTTGAAACGTATTAGTCGAGGTAAAAGCTGTAAAGTTTAACCAAACAAAGTGTTGAAATGTCAAAAAATTTGATAAAAATTATATTGACTTGTAAATAGAAGAGATAAAACAATGATTACGGGGAAAGTGAATCTTGACATTTCTTTCACTTGCGCTGAATGTGTATCGCATGTTAGCAATCAACAAATTACTTCGTACATTAGTCGGTTTGAGTATTTGTTATGTTTCATAAACTTTGTAGATCAGTCGGTTATAAGTGTTTCCAACAAAAAAAGAGAGAGAAAAAAAAAAAAAAAAAATCATATATGATACTTTACTACTATTATTGTTAAATTTTTTATTTGTTAATTTCTTCGGGATAAGACAAAAGTATATTGTTATCTTATCTTAGAGTAAATTGCAACGTCTACGTTGGTTAGGTGAAACCTGTAGGTTCAATTCTTATCTTTTTGAAAGTGTATTTGTCGTCTTTGTAAGGAACTTACAAGTGCATTCTTGGTTCTTGGCCAATATTTAAAGGCTCGCAGGAACCAAAGTGAAAGGAAGACGAAGAGGATAGTTTATTAATTTGACTTTAGCCAGAGACCAAATATAAACTTTCAAGTTTCGTAAAATGCACTTTCGAAAAGATAACCTGATCAAACCACATGAACGATTTTTGCAATTTACTCCCTTATCTTATGAGTAAACAAGTGATATTACAAAAAAAGATTAGATATTGTTTTATGCTAAGTCATGTTTAAATATATCATCATATAATGTACTCGTAATGTTTAGTTTATTTGTGTTTTGTTTGTATCACGTATAGCCTCTACAGTGGGGACACAAGAAGCAAACATCGTTAAACAAGTTTCTCTAGTACTTGGTAATCAGTACTTGATCGCCACGTGTTGTTTGTTTTGTAAAAGTGGTTTTTCTACCTCTTCCTATCCTGTTATGACGGGATTAAGTATCATTGTTGTTATATGCTCGATCATCTGGTAAGCTATGTAAAAGTAATCGTGTAAATATTAGTAATCAGCCGTTAGATCGATAGCGATTACTAGTGTTCATGTTTAATTACTTCTTGTTAAAGAGTACTAATCCGTGTTTTTATTAATATTATCCTGTTTTGATGTTATTCTTTTGTTGATTGTTGGTTTGTACAATAATTTCGATATATGTTACCCCACATTTGAATATATTGTAATTAGAAAGGGACCCATGATAGTAACTTGGTACTAAATTATTTAAGTTTTGGGATTAAGCTATAGGATTTGAATTCTATATTAAAATATCTAATACCGATATTGACATTACACTTGCGTTAAATGTGTATTGCAAATTAGCAATCAACAAATTACTACGTGTTATTTGAATTGGAATGAGTGAGTATTGGTATGGTAAATAAAGGAAAAGTGATTGTTTGGTACACCTTCTAAGTAGGGTATGTTTTAGTGGTGAAGTTGGTTATCTTATTATACTAATTTGGTGGTGTAAGTTGGTTCGAAGAGAAAAAGTTGATGTGACACTAAGTTTATTATGATGAAGTTGATTGTGGTGCTCTTTTATTACGGGTAGCCTTAAGGACGCCTAAAAGCCAATAATCCGTTTTATCTTTTCACTTTACGATATTAATCATGAAACAACTTGTTTCTGTTTGATTAGTTAAGTTAAATTTTTTGTGTACAGAGTCACACGCACAAAGCCACAAAACGGTGTCCGCCACAAGGTGGGAAACCTCGTGGTTTGAGCTAAAAGGTCGGAATCCATGATTACGGAAGGAAAGAAAAAAAAAAAAAAAAAAAAAAAAACATTTAACTACTGTAATATAATTTAGATATAGTTATATAATGTACCAAAGTTATTGTACTACAGGAAGGACAAAAACATTCAATAACCTTTAGCCAAAATTTCTATCCATAATTTAGCCTCTTCCCGGCATATCATACCATTCTTCTTCTCGAAATTAGTACCTACTTTTCGACGACAAACCTCGTTCACAACTGTTTTACTAGCTATGGAACTTCTTCTTGTAAACTATAGTCTGCAAACATCAAAAAGGGAACGGACGTACTAGATTAGACACGCTGAGGTAGCAGAAAATCAATTATATGCATGCTTATAAAATGAAGTCGAAAATAAGGTAGACACAAGACGCACATGTATACCCTGAAATTAACTTATGTTAGTAACGAAGGGAGTGTACCAGATTGTTCTGAGGGGATGTTTTGGCAAGATCTAACAAGATTTGATTCCCGTCCAGCAGCTGCAACTCATATCTCCAAGGATTTATAGCAATAGGTCCCGGCTCTTCAGCAGGTGGTATTCTTGAAGTGCCTGAAGGATTGAGATCAGATCGCTCCCCTTTCACTAGCATCAACTCAATCTCACTGGCTTGCAGACCTTTCTCAAGAGCAACATACTGATTAAAAACCCACATAGAAAGAATAGCATCAGTTACCAGTTATAAAAAGCTAATCGGGACACCGAAAGAGACTACTTCTAATTATTTCAATTTATAGGAATAGAATATATGTTTACCTGGCAGATATTTGTAGTTGACATGGTCGGCTTGCAGCAAACATTTGAATTCTGCATATGCGGTATATTTTGCTCATCCAAGGATACGAGCTTGAGATGAATTTCCAGCTGGAGAACAATAAATAATCATGACAAGTATATTAAAAAAGTCCGTCAAGCAAATTACTACTCCATCCACACAAGTTCAAAATTTGACTTTTCAGTGTCCAATAGGTCTTCTTCAAAGCCGAGAAAAGATAGTTTATGTTATTAACAAAAGCTAATAAATATGCTATAAAACTGATATACAAATTAGTATATGAATGTTAAAGAAAAGATATCATTCAACACTAGCCGAGAGTACATCTTCAGTTATCCATACAGTAGCACAATTTAGAACACTACCGTCTAAAATAATTTCATGTGTACAGCCTAACGACAAAGAAGCTATATAGTAGGAGTACAAAATCAGTAAATAATTTGAAACTAATACGTTTGAAATGTGCAACGTTAAAAAATGGGTGGCTAAAAATGACACTCTGTCCTAATAAAAATTATCTTTAGATCACTTTTGCCAAAAATAACTACCACGAAAGATCAAAATCGAAGACATAACTTTCTAGAAAGACAAGCAATATACCTTATCATAGTTTAGTGGTGACTTTTGGAGATGATTAATCAGTCTGTAGAATTGGTTGTTCTTTGCACCCTTACTGCGTGTATGACTGCGGAAACCAGCACCACCCCAAGATGGAATTTCTGGGACAGATGCACCAACTGATTTTCTAGTTCCTTTTGTCTCATTATCATCACATCGTCCATTTGCATTACTTGATGGCACTGAAGACTGACCTCCTGACCATCTCTTGTACCGCTTTGGTGCGACTTCTGTAGAGGGCTCGTCGTCAGAAGATGAAGAACTTCCCCCGTTATCATCATCATCAGAATCAACCTCATCGTCAGAAACTTGGGGTTCAGCAGATTTCCGACCTCTTCCCCTTAGATTCCGGGGGGTTCCCTGTGACCTCTTCAAAAATGCATTCGCTGTAGCTTTAGCACTTGCTCGTTTTTTTCCCAATGCTTCTAACTGTCGACGAGAAGTCTGGGCGATTGATGCTTGGATCTGTCCACATAAATCAAAATAATCCTAGGATCTTTAGAATGCATATTCCAAAACATTAAAATTGCTGCGTTAGAACATGGCTTGCCCATAGAGATCCGGTTGAAAAAGGTCACTTTTGATACATGCTGAAATGGGTCACACCGTGTAAGCCCACAAACACTTTTTTGTCCTTTTTATATATAAGTTATGATTACAAAAAGAATATCATTTCAATAATAGACTAAAGTTTTTTGCCTTAGGAGTTACATGATGATGTAAACTACCGCTACAAACAAAGTAGGTTACTATTGAATTCACCTGTTGATTCCGAGCTTTTTCCTCTTCATGAAACGCCATTTCCTGTGATTCCGAATCAACGCGTAGACAGGTTAACATCATTGAAAATATAGTATCACATATACACATCACAATGAGAGATCAAAAAGTATAAATCTACCTCTGCCTCGTATTTATCAATATCAGGATACAGCAACGCTATCAGGGCATCAAAATTGGGATCATCCCTTAAGGAGCGACGGCTTGCACAATGCGTACGACAAGCAGGGCATTCGTTATTCCTGTTGCATATCAGTCAAGCAAAGTCAAAGTTCATAAGGAGCTGCTACAAAAGCATTTCAACATTTCAATACATACCCAAGTCTCATAGATTTGTCGATGCACTCTCGACAAAATCGATGTAGGCATTCCATAACCTTTCTGGTCTTCCGAATTATACCTATCCATAAAAGGTGGCGATTAGTCTCATTTTAGACATAACTCGTCGCTATGCTCTTATAAGAGTTCAATATACATACAAACATCATTTCCAGGAGATCGCGCACCAATCTTGACATTAATCTTTTGATAGATTTTAATATTCTATGAAGATATCATAACATCTAATTCTTCAATTTCCATATATGTTTTTTTTGAATGTTTATGTCAATAATATCGCTATATGTTTTGTCACCAATGTTGTACGGAATACAAGTATTCCATTTTGCTGCTTGGCATGGAAATATGTGGAAAAATCAGCAAAAACTATGTGTTTGACCTACGTAGAACTTTGAAAATTATTCATGATACGAGACATTTGATTAAGCAGAATAGTGTACAACTCCAAATGATGTTAACTGAGTCCAAGTTTTAAGGACTTGCAATTTATTTATAAGGGCATTCATTTTAAAATAATGCCAAAGAAAGGTTCAGGGTCTTGTCTACTGAAAAAGTGAAAGTCCAAAGGCTTTTATAGCATTTTCCCATACATTATTAAACGGGTTAGAACAGTTACCAGTCAAAATTTGGCGTCTAAAAGGATCTTTCCGTTTTATAAAATCTGTCAGGTTTTTCTGAGATTGTTCTAAACAGTAAATGTTTTCCTGTATAAATTGTCACATTTTTACTTTAATGATGTAAGAGGATTGATTTTCTGAGCAAGAGTTTCAAGCATCAAAGACATGGCCACGCAACAAGGAAAATTCTGAGCCTAAAATGTATTTTGGGATTCACAGCCAAAGACGTCAAACCCTCAGAACCTCCTAAACCTAGTAACGGGTGTTTGATCACTTACTCTTTATAAGCTTTAACAAATACATGTGTAATATCTGACTGATGGAGGAGTCAACGGCTTATCAGCTGCGAGAGAAAACTGAGGAAGCAGCTGATATCCACCCGAAAACAGTCCATATAACAGTACCACAAGCTTGAGAACAAGACCTTGATTAATTGTGCCCCTTTTTGTGCTAGTAAATATAGTCAAATACCATGTTCTAGTTCTACCCATTTGCTTCTTTATTTCATGTTACCTCAGAAAGCACTTGGTACACTTGCTTTCCGCATGTAATGATGGCTGATCTAACAAAGAGGATTATAAGTCCCTTAAATTTTCTGGCATCTCGTAAGGTTAAGAACACTATACTCCCACCTACAGAAAATACCACATTTCATCTTTTATGTCATTTGTATGCAATCGGCCTTGTTTTTCTTCCCACTACACTCAGTTTCTATTTCACTACCTTGGGTTAAAAACAAGCTTAAAGAGATTTGAAATCTCCCTCAAACACCTGGTACAGGTCTTGATGTGTCTTTTCTTGACATTGTATTATCCTAATGATGAACCCGTCAATGTCTGGTAAGGATCTTAGATAGATGATGATCGAGACTTCCTCTAATACCAGTCAGACAGTTCATTTTAAATTTTAGTAACTATGTACAATTGCCGCCCATGATGGTCCTAGTAGGCCTCCAAATCCCATCACCTTTAGTTCTGAATTTCATATCTCTATCCTTAAGAAGGCCTAATATTGCTCATAAACACATCACCTTTAGTTTTGAATTTCATATATTTATCCTTAAGAAGGCCTAACATTGCTCACAAACACTACTTATTTCACCAATTGCCAAAGAAACAAAGTTTCTCCTAACTCAACACACTTATTGCATCACGTGGTAATGTGGTACAATGCCTGGTATATTCTTTAGGAGCGAACCAAGACTATATTATGTCAATGAATAACATTATCGTTTCTTCACTATCTAAATTTCAGTAGTCAAATTATCAAAATATCCTCTAGGCCGGCCTTTCAAAAATATCCTTTAGGCCAAGAATATTGTAATATACTTCCAAGCCATGCTTCCAGGAATAAGATATCCAAAGTATAGCATAGTGAAATAAAAATTTGGAAATAGTACCTAAACAAATTGGACATTGCACGTCCTTGCGAATATCGGCCAACTTTACATATACAAACCTGTGACACAATCCAAACAGGGTAATTAATGATATAAAACATTCATATCAGAAAATAAAGGGGAAAAACACATTGTCTACACGGTATGCCACAATCATTTTTGGCGGTTATCTGGTTTTGACCTATTCTCCTCATGTTTGCAGTGACTGACTGAGTACTAAGCATACAACTTTTACATACCACATAAAAGAACTTAAAGTGGGTGCGAGGGGAAGGATAAGTATTACACATGGAAATATAAAAGAACTTACTATATTTATTTATTTATTTTTAAAAGTCTCAAATTAAGTCACTGTTTCCATTAATGTCCAATCTCAACACATTTAGTTAAGGAAGGTAAAATGCGTCTCAAGCTCCTCTAAGGCCTAAAGCGAAGATTAGAGATGAGGCCTTTTTTGCTTAAACACTATTTAGTTTTTATATGAAATTTATTTTCGAGCTTTTTCTATGCTTAATTGTAGTTAATTATGTTTTTTCTATGCTTTTTCTAAAATCAATTTGATATAGTTATTTTTTTTTTCAATCGGTAAAAGTAGCCAATCTAAATTTATATTTTCACATTGTTGATCTTAAATAATGTTAACAAATTTTAATTTTGAAAAACTTTTGTCCGCTTAAATAAAAATATTTGGAGTTGAAATTTAACAATTGTATAAATGAGTTATAAAAACTGCAAACTTACAAAATCGGAGGCCTATATGTATACAAGAGACGTAAAAATTGGAGGCCTAAAGCTGTAGCTTCACTAGCTTTGCCCTTGAGACACCCCTGACCTTGTAATTACTTTAGTGCAGTCTTTTATTTTAAAAATAGTAAGCCTAACCATAGCCCTAATTAGCAAAACAAATACCAACCCGAACCTAAATAGCTATGGATTTTTGATAAATTTATCACCGATGCAAATTCTGCTAATACCAGACTATGCAAACAGTTCCACATTCACAAATTACATCTTTATCAAATAAAATAAATCACTGGTTTCGATTCAATGTTATAACTAGTTCTTAAATTCTATCTTCACCGACACTTAGTCCTTAAAGTAAACACATCATCTAAAAAATCACACGAACAAATTACAACTCCATACCAGTTCCCTCACCAAATTTCACAAAAACAAAACCTGAACTTACAATTACGTTCGCAGAAGCCACGATACAGATAAAGACTAATATCTCCCTACACATTCATATTCCAGCATTTCTAAATAGCGAATTCGGTAACTCAATTTTAAAAGCATGCATATCTTCAATCACAACCATGGGCGGAGATAGGGAGGGGTCCGGGGGTCACGTGCCCCCTAGCAAAAAAAAAAGTTGTAGTGTAAATTTTTTAAAATATATGGATTTTTTTTTTTGTAATTTGCCCCCCTTAATAACCATTTTGTAATGTAGTTTCTAAAAATTATCAAAATGTGCCCCCTCGAGCAAAAATTTCTGGCTCCGCCCCTGATCACAACTAACAACTAAAAACACTATGAACATATCAACAAATACATCTAATGTCACAACTTCATACCAATTCCTAGCCGAATTTGACAAAAACAAAATATGTTACCGATAACAGCTAACAATTCCTTACACTATTTCGGTCACATTACAACGTTACTAAACAGTTAATTCGATAACTTATATTCGACGGCATGCAAATACTCAATCACAACTAAAAACTAAAAGCATTAATCAAATCAACAATCACAACAATAACTGAGGTAAAAAATAATTAGCTTATACCAATACATATACGCGCATTAATCAAATCAACAATCACGTCTAATAACGGCAACAAGTTAGGCAAAATAATTATATAAAAACACACATACTCATCTCCGTCGTCACTATAGCTTGAAGAAGACGAAGACGAACTGCTTTCATTCTCATCATCTTCTTCTTCACCTGATTCTGTCAACAAATGCACAACGATTAATTAATTAATTACGTCTAATAACTAACAATTTATATAAAAATTACAAGATAAATTATATATAAACCTTGTGGTTCTGGCTGAACGTCGTCGATTTCGTTCTCGTTGTTGCGTTGGAGGTCCACGTCAGCATCTTCTTCGTGTTCTTCTTCTGAAGAAGAAGAACGCTTTTGAGCAGGCATTTTGTTTGAGTCTATTCGCCGCCGGTGAATGGTTTTATTTTATTACACACACAGCGAAAGAAAGAAAGAGTTTGGAAATAATAAGTTGCTTGTTGCGTTGTCGAATTGGGTGGGGGGGTTTTATTTATATAATCATTTTTTTATATTTATATATATATTTTAAGATTTGTGTCCTTCCTCCTTGGGTATGTGGTGGATGTGGCATAGAGGTGAGCATTCGAACGACACCGGATCGAAGACTATATTCGGCGGTTCGCCTGGTTCTCGGTTTTGGGCCAATTCGATGTCCTCTCCGGGTCTGTCCTACAAAACAGTACGATTGGGCTAATTTGGTCTTGTGGGACCGGATCCGCCCAGAATCGGCCACATTTCTCGGTCCGGGTCTCGTCTAGATTTCTGTGAAATCGGGTCTCGGTCCGGTCCGGTCCGGTTTTTGGACCGTGCACACCCTTAATGTGGCATTGTGCAATTGGTAATTTGGAATAGGGCTGATCATTGGATCAAAACTGAACTGAGCCGAATCGAAAATCGATTTTAAAGATATGAACTGAGAACTGAATTGAAGTGATTTTGATCGGTTCATTTTATATGATATAAGTATGTTTTTCTCGATTTTTTCTCATAAATATATAAAACCGAAAACCAACCAAATATGGTCAGTTCGGTTTTGATCGAACCGGTTCGGTACGATAGTGTCGATTTGGTTTACTCGGCCTATTTGGGATATGGGTTTGTAAATGATACAAGCATTTATCCATTTAGATTGTCGTTATTCTAAAGTAGTCATGGCTTTCTTAGGTTTTCTTAGTTGATTCACGGATTAATCGTGAAATTAAGGTGTTTTAGTAATTAGGTGAGACGGTGAATCAATTCACGTGTGTGTCTATATATATCTTTTCTACAATAAAAGAGCTCACTTTTGGCCAAATTAAGGGATTCGATTAACCAATGAGAGGGATCGGTATTGAACTTGAGCCCTCTCATTGGTCAATCAAAATTTTAAGTGAGATAAAGTTGGGCCAGGGTTTTCTAAAAGGCTCCCCAAATATAAACGTGTAAAAAACGCGAAGAAAAAAACCTTTGAGGAACCGGGTGTGTTTTTTGAAAATTTGGTCTCGTGAAACTCTTAGGCATATCAAAGACGTGTTTCCAAATATGAGAGGCGCGTTCAAGAAGGTTTTAAAAACGATGGTTATCTTCACCAATATATTTTCTATATTTGAATTGTGTTATCTATTGGGGCAAGGGTACGAAACCCTAATCCTGAGTCCTTGGTTTAAAAATGCGCGCATGATTGCACAAATTGCATGCATCATTGCATTGCATTTGAAATTTCGCATCATGGTATCTAATGCGAGGCCATCCCAGATTGCGCTCGCAATTAACCGCAATTTGTCATATTTGTGTAATGCTAGCAATCGTCGCAATTAGCGAAATTTGGTATTTGCGATGATTTGTAAAAGTAAAACCAATTTTGATAGTCCAACTATTTTAATGAGGACCTTTTATGATCTATCAAGAGGTGCTGTTATGATTTATCAACTGTTTAGATCATGTTAATAGAACTTCATTGATAAACAAAATGGTCTAGCTATGCAATATATATATAACCAAAACATATGCACATTTAGATTTACGAAATTCATGATTACCATATATAACATTGGATCATGTCTATGCTTTTTAAGTGCTTGTGATTGTTTTACCCAATAGTCCAGTACTAGTTAAAACATTGTGCACTTTCATCTACTTGATATTGTATCTGAAAACTTAAATTCTTTTCGGTCATTGTTTTTTTGGTGTAAGAAAGCACACATTAATTGCACATTTAATTGTGACGTTTTCATTTAGTTGTGATATGGTCGTGAGGTTTTCATTTACTTGAAAGTTGAAACAGAACACTAAGTCTATGACATAAACGAATTTCAGAATCACGAGTCTATGACATAGTTTTGGAACTACGAATGACATAGTTTTGGAACAACGAGTCACATAATTATGACCAGGTGGTTTATTAAATGGATTATTAGCCGAATTTGAATATGTTAGTGTTTTATTTATAAGTTTATTGCATTTACTTGGTAGTGGGTATAATATATTATGTAAAAATATTTTTTTTTTCTAATTTTTTTTAAATAATAGACGCATCGCATCTAAATTGCGCTCGTATTCGCATCACACATCGGCCTCTGGGGGCCTTGAGCGCATCAGATCGCAAAACGCAATTTTAAACCAAGCATGAGCCAATATATACTCGCTTAATGTGGGTGCTCATTGTTCATTAGTATTCTAACCTTTTGTCCCTTCATTTTCTTATTGCATGCAAAAACCATTATCATGATTTATGTTTCTGATGTTGATGGCACATCTGTTGAGTGCAAACATTTGAGTTATATTTAATATTGATTATTAGTTTACATTTAATTTGTGTTATGTTTTTCGCATAGTTTATTATCAAGATTTTAAATCCAGAAAATGATCCTAAATTATTTTTAGGATTTATGCTACAAGATTTGAGGTAATGAGCTAACAATAAATTCTTTAAACTTATTATTATGTTAATGTTATTTTGTTGATTTGTATAGATATGTGACAATCTCATACAAATATTTGTTTGAACTGTCTTTTATCATGACAGAACATGGTATATGTTGCTATAAGTCATTATAATAATTAACATCATTCAATTATATATTACTTTGAAGTTTGAGGATTTAACCTTACTAAATATATGTATTACATGCGGTTGATATCATGTTGGATTCGTATTGTGCTCTTAAAACAAGTTTGATCACCAACGGAGAAGTTACAAGTAATCAAATCTTTAAAAAGAAGTAAAATTATTTGTTCTAAATATATTAAGTTGTTAACATAATAAATCATATTATTATTAATAATTTATAATTTTTCTTTTTTTACAGTTTGGAGGATGATCATGGTAATGCATTTGAGATTCTCAAAATTGCTGATGATTTGTTCAAAATTAAGGTTAAGAAGGTCAAATTGGAATACAAAAAAAGATATTTAGATATTTTTGACGAGGATGTGTCTGGCGGGGAAAAAAACGTTTAGTATTTGATTTGATCATTCTGATGTACATGTTTTTATTTATTCACCGAATGTATGCATATTTATTTATCAAAAATATTGAATGAATTTAATGTTTATATTCTATATTTTAATTTTATTGTATTTATCTGATTTCTGGTTAAATGATTCTGATGTATATAACTGATTTCTGAAGACGTTGTTACATCCTATATTTTAGTCAATACTTTTTTTGTAATATAATTCTGATGTATATAACTTATTTCATGAGACGTTGTTACATCATATATTTTAGTCAATATTTTTATTGAAATATAATTCTGATTCTGATGGTCGTTATTGAAAATAATATTAAATACCTATAAGTTTTACAAAATCGACTTTATCATTTAATGTAATCACTAATGCTACAAGTTCTGTTGATACTTCTTGTAACACCTTAGGCAAATCCCACATCGGCTGTGGCCTGGAGAGATCATGGGTTCATAAGATAACATTCGTCTTACAATGACACAAAGCGTTTTGTGATCTACTGCGGGTGGAGTTCTTAGGAACTGACAGTTAAGTGTGCTTAAGTGAGTGATCTGGCTTGGGTGACTGCTTGGGAAGTCTTGGATGAGGCCACAAAAAAGCCGTGAGCCCCAGCGGCGGACAATATTGGGTCTAAGTAGGCGAGGTGTTACAAGTGGTATCGAGGCAGTTCGGGATGGTGGGGCAAACCTCATCGAGGACGATGAGTCCCTAAGGGGGGAGGAGGGGGGTTGATAGTAACACCTTAGGAAAATCCCACATCGGTTGTGGCCTGGAGAGATGATGGGTTCATAAGATAACATTCGCCTTATAATGACACAACACGTTTTGTGGTCTATTGTGGGTGGAGTTCTTAGAAACTGGTAGTTAAGTGTGCTTATGTGTGAGTAGTACTGGCTTGGGTGACCTGCCAGGAAGTCTTCACATGAGGCCACAAAAACAAAGCCGTGAGCCTGCGGGCAAAGCGGACAATATTGTGGTCTGAGTAGGCGGGGTGTTATACTTTTGATGATACAAGCAGAGAAGTGAAGACGCTTTCATGGTAATTGCCACAAACTCATTCTACAAGTTCTGAGCATGTCATTGCTGATTCAAGTTCTGACGATGACCAATTTTCTATCCAATTTAAAAAAGGTTCAAGATCCAATCCTATTAAAGCTAAAAAAAGGTTTCAGCTCTAATCCTATTCATGCTAAAAAAAGGTTCAAGCTCCAATCCTATTCCAGCTCAAAAGTCTAGGCCTTGCAGGAGATTTGAAAGGATTTAGTACTAGGCCTTGCAACAAATCTGGCTTAGGATTCTATTGGTAACAAGACTTTTGGAATAAGAAAACCTAAAGGTTTAAGAGCAGTTGAAGGTAGTCACGGAAAAGGAAAAAGGAAGATGGTCTAGAAGCTGGAACTTTAGATTTTCTGGTATTTGGTAGTTGATGATGGTAGTTGCTTGTTTATGATGGTAGTTTGAACAAGTAATCTTTTGGATAACAATTAACTGTTTATGATGGTAGTATAATTGTTTTGTTCTTATCTTTTGTAATGATGATACACTTGATGTAAATCTAGATTGTCTTTTGAGTGGTAGTTGATAAGTAATGCAACAATAGTTTAACTGTATGGGTTGTTCATGATTTCTGCATATGTTTAATGGTGTCAGGTTGAAGTTTAATCTTTTCGTGTATGGGTTGTTCATGATTTCGGCTTATGTTTAATGGTGTCAGGTTGATGTTTAATCTTTTAGTGTATGGGTGGTTCATGATTTATGTATATGTTTAATGGTGTCAGGTTGATGTTTAATCTTTTAGTTTGATTTACATGATTTCTGCATATGTTTTGGTTTGATTTATGCATATGTTCATGAATTTTGCATATGTTTATTTTGATTTACAGGTTTAATTCATGTTTAATGTAAAACTTGCTTGACATGTTTATGGGTATTGGAAAACCTGACCAAATGGGTATAAACCGGGTATAATTAACCCAGGTGGAAAATGGAAATTCCACGTGGACTGAAAAAATGACGTGGAAAATCATATTGGTATCTTGGTAATATTTACCGGTACCAACAAGTTTGGTTGGTGATAATGGTATTTTAAAGAGTATATTACCCGTATTTAGAAGTTTAGAAAAATACGTTGGTAATATAAGTCTTTAACCCTTATTATTATTACATGCAAATTAATAATAGGTAAGATTATAAACCGAATAATTGTGTAAGTTACATGTTTGTAAGTATGCTAGTAATAAAAGAATACAAACTTAATTTATATTAGAGTATCTCTTATCTTACTATCTTATAATTGAGGAAGGCCTCTTCATTTAATATTTTTCTTAAAATTCAGCAATACAAGTAAAAACCCTATTTCAATAAAAAAAAAAATATACAATGAACACATTGTACAAACCAAGCAAGGTACTTAAAAAATATATAATTATACATATTTCGTGCAAAGTTTCACAAAACTTTTTCATTGCTTATAGTCCCTAAACGAAAAAACTAATCAGTAAAACTATTGCCAAAAAATGTACAAATAAAATAAATTATTAACCGAAAAAATTAAATTGCAGGGTATCCGAAAGAAAGAAAGAGTTGGAAATAATAAGTTGCAAGCATTTTTGTTACTCGCCGCCGGTGAATGGTTTTATTACACACATACACCGAAAGAAAGAAAGTTGGAAATAATAAGTTGCTAGTTGTGTTGTTGAATTGGGTGGGGGGTTTATTTTTATATTTATTTTTTATATATATATTTTACTATTTGTGTCCTTCCTTGGGTACATGGATGTGGCATTGTGCAATTCGTAATTTGGAATAGGGTTTAGCATCAGATCAAAATTGAACCAAATCGAAAATTATTTTTTAAAAGACATGAATCGAGAACCGAATCGAAGTGATTCAGATCGGTTCGGTTTATATGGTTTAGGTATGTTATCTCGATTTTTTCTCATAAATATATAAAACCGAAAACCAACCAAATATGGTCAGTTCGGTTTTGATCGAACCGGTTCGGTACGATTTTCGATTTGTTTTACTCGGCCCTAATTTGGGATATGGTTTTTGTAAATGATATCAAGCATTTACTACATTTAGATGTCGTTATTCTAAAGATAGTCATGGATTTATTACGGTCTTATCGTACTCAAGGATTCAACGTGAAATTAAGGTGTTTTAGTAATTAGGTGAGACGGTGAATCAATTCACGTGTGTGTCTATATATATAAGTGTAAAGTAAATGAGATTGAATTAATTTCTAACTAATTATTTAAATAATTAATTTATTGCATTTCATTTTATAAATAAATACATTTTAAAGAAACAACATTATAGTTTTTTTTAGAAAAAAATGTGTTTTCTAGTAATTAAGATTTATTATTTTGTATTATGTATATTTATTTTAATCATTTATTATTATTATTTATAATAAACAGTAACCGTAAATTTTACATACAATTTTAGATAATTAACTTTCAATAAATAAAACATTTACTTTCTATAAATTTAGTTTAGATAATTAACTGTCAATAAATAAAATATTTATTTTCTATAAATTTTGATTGGTTATAAATTGAAACAAACACTTACTTTTAACAAATTAAAATTAGTGAACATTTAATAAAAGATGTAATGAGTAAGTTTTTTATTTATTAATAGCAGGATACTCACACGTTGCGGCGGCATGTACTCTAAAAAAACATTTCGGCGAATCATGTATTATAATTTATTATTTTCATTTTGACAATAAATTCTGGATATCAAGAATTACATATGACATATTTTAACTCTTTAACTAAGAGCATTTGCAATGCATCGCTTGAACAAAAGCTTTTTACTATTTTAACAAGTCTTTGGAAAGCTTTTTAGCATTGTACCTAATAACTTTTAAAACCACTTGAAAGAATAGCTTGGCACACGGCACAACTGGTTGAAGGAAAAGCTTTTTAGCTTAGATACTTGTATTTTATTCAAAAATTGTACTTTTTCTTCGTTTTTGATATAAATGTTTATCATGAAAAGCTTTTACAAAAGCTTTTTGCATTGGAGTTGTTAGTCTTTGATGAGTTAGAGTTAATGAGCAAGAGTATGTGCCAACAACAAAAAGCTATTCAACTTTTTACCATTGCAGATGCTCTAATGACAGTGTTTTTCATTACACGATTATGATAATAAATATTTTAGGTAATTTCAATAATATACTTGCAAAAGTTGGATATTACATTAATATCTTTCCAAATTTATATTACATCAATATCCTTTACAAACATTCATAATACTCATATATATATATATCCAAGTATATAATTTAACTACAAAAAAATCATTTTCATCCAAAAAAAAGTCTTATTTAAATATCAATCAATAAATAATTTTACCTTATTACCCTTCACCTTAATCAAAATACCTAATATTATAAATACCCCTTAATTTGGAGAATCAATCGTATAATAGGTGTACGTTTGTTCATCATGTTGGCTCTAGAAACATATGATTAGATTAGATTTGTAAGATTGATATGATGTTGATAGGGATTTTTTGGATGTTTGAAAATCAAGATTGATTTTTTTCTTTGTTTTCTTTATGTGTGTGACCCGTGAGGTGTTTGTTTTGCTTAAATGATAAAAACAAAGCATCCACTCATTTCACTTTCGTCTAATAATCATATTTCTCAAACAAGGTTGTTGGGATAGTTTGTTTATGTGATTTTCTTTCAATCTAAATAATTCATCTTGACTATGGTGATGCTTAGTTTTACTGTATTTGTCCATAGTATATAGTGTATTACATGCTTAGTTATTGAACCACAATATCCTAATTGTTATAGCAAATCGAATATTGAAGATTCCATGAGATTAATGCATAAAAGAATGAAAAAAGAAATCTCTAGTTGAGGAAGAAAGTAATTGACTTAAAAGATAAGGGTAAATGTGTAATATTACTTAGCTTTATGAACTTAAACGATTTAGTTACAATTAAATTCTTTGTTTGGATATAGATGTGTATTTTAAAATTTTGAAAGGATATTAATTTAATATTAGAAATTACAAGGACATTGATGTAATATTAAAGTTTTGCAAGGACATTGATGAAATTCTCACTTAATATTTTATTGAACAATGTTTTTTCTTCGTTCAAAATATCTATTTGATTTATATAAAACTAAGTTTATGGATACAAGTGTTAATAAATCCGAAACCACAAAAAATGATAACTAGGAAATCGAATCCGAAAAAAAAGAAATCGATAAACCCTCTTATCACAGTTCGATTTCATTTTTAATTTTAAATATCAACGATTACCCCAAATTGAACCGTGTTTTATATACAAGTATTTTAAACAAATTGGGGATGGATTAGAAATATGTGTAGTAGGATAAAATATAGAGAAAAATATTTTGTAATTTTAGCTTAGTTATTTGTATTTCTTAAATTGTAGTTTTTGTGTTTGGATAGTTTGTATAATATGCTTTAGTATTTGTATTATTTAATTCTTAGTTTTAAGTATTTTGTGACATTTAATGTAGGAATTGTGTTTAAGTTAGTTGTATAATATGATTGATAATTTGTATTGCTTATATAAGTGGTGTTTTAATAACTCCATTAATTGTATTTATTTATCACATTAATTAACCACTTAAAATTTTTAAAAAACGAAAAGTGCGTGTATAGTTTTAGTGTTGTAAAGTATCATACAATAAGCTTTTATTAGGGTTAAAAACTTATATTACCAACATACTTTTTCAAATTTCCAAAAATACAGGTAATGTTCTCTTTAAAATATTATTATCACCATCCAAACTTTTATATTCTTTCAAAAGTCACCAGTTTTCTCAAAGGTAACCACTTATAGCCGGTTACCAAGAACAAGTTACTACCACATCACCATGGGAACCGGTCATTTTGTATTTTTAACATTTAAACATTTCCACCTCATTAAATTCATTTTCCACTTCATTAAACACCATTTAATCCCACCCTATTTAATCACACACCTACCCGATCAATCACACACACACATACGATATTATTCTATGTCGAATTTGGTGGGGGGGATGTATTTATATATTCATTTTTTATTTATATATATTTATGATTTGAGTTCTTCCTTCGGTATGGAGATGTGGCATTGTGCAATTGTTAATTTAGAATAGGGTTGAGCATTTGAATCAAAACCGAACCGAATTAAACCGAAGTGACTCAGATCGGTTTGGTTTATATGGCTTAAGTGTGATTTTCTCAGTTTTTGCTCGTACCAAACTGAAATCGAAAATCATAAATATATAAAATCGAAAACCGAGCCAAATATAGTCAGTTCGGTTCGGTTTGTTTTACTCAACCACAATTTAGGATACGGTTTTTGTAAATGATATCAAGCATTTATTACATTTAGATGTCGTTATTCTAAAGATAGTCATGGTTTTATTACGGTCTTATCGTGATCAAGGATTCGACTTGAAATTAAGGTGTTTTAGTAATTAGGTGAGACGGTGAATCAATTCACGTGTGTGTCTATATATATCTTTTATATAATAAGAGAACTCACTTTTGGTCAAATCAAGGGATTCGATTAACTAATGGGAGGGCTCAGTTTTGAATCTTAGCTCTTTCATTTATCAATCAAAATTTTAAGTGAGAAAAAGTCCCTGCAGTTTTGGGGTTTTCTAAAAGGCTCCCCAAATATAGACGTGCAAAAAACGTGAAAAAAAAAATCCTTTGAGGAACTGAGGGTGTTTTTGAAACTTTGGTGTCGTGAAACTCTTGGGCATATCAGAGACATGTTTTCAAATATGAGAGGCACGTTTTAGAAGGTTTTAAAAAAGATGGCTATCTTCACCGATATCTTTTCTATATTTGAATTGTGTTATCTATTGGGGCATGAGTACAAAACCCTAATCCTGAGCCTATATATACTCGCCCAATGTGGTTGCTCATCCTTCATTAGTCTTGTGACCTTTTGTGCCTTAACCATGTTCATGATTTATGTTTCTGCTGTTGACGGCACATCTGGTGAGTGCAAACACTTGAGTTATATTTGATATTGATTATTAATTTACATTTACTTTGTGTTGTGTTTTTCGCAAAATTTATTATCAAGGTTTTAAATCCAAAAAATGATCCTAAATTATTTTTAGGATTTATGCTACAAGATTTGAGGTAATAAGATAACAGTAAATTCTTTAAAATTATTATTATGTTAATGTTATTTTGTTGATTTGTATAGATATGTGACAATCCCATACAATTATTTGTTTAAACTATCTTTTATCATGACAGAACATGGTACATGTCGTTGTAAGTCATTATAATAATTAACATCATTCAATTATATACTAGCAGAACATGTGACTATTTTTTTTTAACTATCTTTTATCATGACGGAACATGTGACTAATTTTGTAGCAAGCAAATGTTTTTCATTTATATGTTTTTCTAACAACAACTTTACGAATTAAAACTAAAACAAAAGTCTACTTTAAAAAACCTTAACATTCAAAGCATCTCGCTTTAAAACTACCATATCTCGCTTAAAAAACCCAAACTTTAGAATTAAAAAAAAAAAGAAAAAAAAGGTTGTACACCATAAACTTTATATCAAAATTTGCACCATAAACTTTCTAACAAATCTACACAATAAACTTAATAACAAAGATTACGCTATAGACTTATAACAAAATTTATGTTATATCAAAATTTAATACACATTATATTATAACAAATACTAACAATAATAATTCTCTACCCTAAAACACTCTCAACTTGTAGCCACTACTCGAATCTCACACACACAACCTAACTTTTTATTCCACACTATCCCTAATTTCACTATAGCAAAATAAACGCCATCCTTTCTTGTCAACTGCAGTCACAAAAAAATATTATCCTTTATTCATTCTTTTTATAGAACTTCCAGACACCCAATCAAACACAAACGCAATCTCCCTTTGCTTTCTTCATGTGAAGACAAATACCCAAACACAAATCTTGTTGTTTCTTACTTCAACAAACCGAACATAACAATATCAGATCTTTGTTTCTTTCTACTGAGAACCGAGCACAAGAAAAGCAGTCTCCTTATTTTGTTTATGTCTTCAAGATCCTGTTGAAAGGTCTCGGGTAGGTACCTTTATGTTTGTGTTTTGTTCTTGTTTTCTTTGACTGAAAGATAGAAAGAATGATAACAAATGTGTTATTGTCCTATCTTTGTTACTTTCAGATAGTTAAAAAGAAAAACTTCTTCTAGATCTATGATGGTTGTTGATCGTAAATCTCATGGAAGATTCGAAACATATACTGAGATCTTGTATATTCTTTTTGTTCTTTGATTTGACTGATTGTAGTAGTTTGTTGGTGTATGTTTTTTGAAAATGAAAACACTAATTTTATTGTAACGGTACACTTTTTTTTCTTTTGGAATGAATTATCGGTTGAGGGGACAAAGGGGTTGCTTGTTTTGAAGCCGAACGACCTTTGAAGACCGACTACCTACAGTGGTGGTGACTCGGTCGGTGCAGAGGCAACTTGGTCGGTGACCACTATGGGAGATAAAAAGAGTATAGTATTTTTTTTCCTTTTTGGTTTTTGGTTGTATACACTTTATATATGAATTATAATTATAATGTATGCATTAAAAGGTAGTTAAGGTCTTAGACTTTTTTTTTTAATCACAGACACTTCTTTTCATTATAAGTAATTTGTTGAATTTGATTTTTTTTCATTATCACTATTTAATCTATCATTATAATTATAATGATAGATTAAATGGTTGTTACAAATCAATTAAATGAATGTTACAAATCAATTAAATGGGTTGTTAATTTTCGATATAATGTAACTTATTTCATGTGTATGTATTGATTTCCTAGCAAAAGACACTTCTTTCCATTATAAGTAATTTGTTGAATCTGAATTTTTAAGCCTTTTATTAATAGCATGTCACAAATATTTTATATAGTAGTATAGATTACTTTGAAATTAGAGGATTTAACCTTACTAAAAAGTATGAATTACATGCAGTTGATGTCATGTTGGATTCGTATTGTGTTCCTAAAACAAGTTTGATCACCAACAGAGAAGTTGCACGTAATCAGATCTTTAAAAAGAAGTAAAATTATTTGTTCTAAATATATTAACATAATAAATCGTATTATTAATAATAATATAGATTTTTTTTTACAGTTTGCAGGATGATCATGATAATGAGTTTGAGATTCTCAAAATTGCAAATGATTTGTTTAAAATTAGGGTTAAGAAGGTTAGATTGGAATACAAAAAAAGATATTTTGATATTTCTGACGAGGATGTGTCTGACAGGGAATAAAACGTTTAGTATTCAATTTGATCATTCTGATGCAAATGTTTTTATTTGTTCACCGAATGTATGGATATTTATTTATCAAAAATATTGAATGAATTTAATGTTTACATTTTATATTTTAATTTGATTGTATGTATCTAATTTCTGATTAAATGATTCTGATGTATATGACTAATTTCTGAAGACGTTACATCATATATTTTAGTCAATACTTTTTTGTAATATAATTTTGATGTATATAACTGAGTTCTGAAGACGTTGTTATATCTAAAGGTGCTCACGGTCTAAAAACCGGACCGAGACCGAGTTAGGCAAAAACTCTAGACCGAGACCGGACCAAATATGGTCGGTCCGGGCCAAATAGGATAAATATCCGGTTTGTACGCCGGTCCGGACCGAGACCGAAATAATGAAAAACACTAGAACGAGACCGGACCGTTGGACCTTCGATCCGGTCGGTTTTCGGTCGGTCTGGTCGGTTTTGTCGGTCGGTCCGGTCGGATTGCTCACCCTTAGTTATATCATATATTTTAGTCAATAATTTTATTGAAATAAAATTATGATTCTGATGGTCGTTATTTAAAATAATATTAAATACTTATAAGTTTTACAAAATCAACTTTATCATTTAGTGTAAGCACTAATGATACAAGTTCTGGTGATACAAGTTATGGTTGATACAATTTCTGATGATACAAGCAGAGAAGTGAAGATGTTTTCATGGTATTTGCCAAAAACTGATTCTACAAGCTTTGAGTATGTTATTGCTGATTCAAGTTCTGATGGTGACCGATTTTCTATCCAATCTAAAAATAGTTCAAGCTCCAATCCTATTAAAGCTAAAAAAAAGTTCCAACTCTAATCTTATTCATGCTAAAAAAGGTTCAAGCTCCAATCCTATTCCAGCTCAGAAGTCTAGGCCTTGCAGGAGATTTGATAGGGATATAGTACTAGGCCTTGCAGCAAATCTGACTTGGGATTCTATTGGTAACAAGACTTTTGGAATAAGAAAACCCAAAGGTTTAGGAGTAGTTGAAGGTAGTCAAGGAAAAGGAAAAAGGAAGATGGTCTAGAAGCTGAAACTTTAGATTTTCTGGTATTTGGTAGTTGATGATGGTAGTTTGAACAATTAATCTTTTGGATAACACTTAACTGTTTATGTTGGTAGTATAACTATTGTGTCCTTATCTTTTGTAATGATGATACACTTGATGTAAATCTAGATTGCCTTTTGAATGGTAGCTGATAAGTAATGCAACAATAGTTTAATTGTATGGGTTGTTCATGATTTCTACACATGTTTAATGGTGTCAGGTTGAAGTTTAATCTTCTCGTGTATGGGTTGTTCATGATTTTTGCTTATGTTTAATGGTGTTTGGTTGATGTTTAATCTTTTGGTGTATGGGCAGTTCAATATTTTTGCATATGTTTAATGGTGTCAGGTTGATGTTTAATTTTTTGGTTTGATTTACATGATTTCTACATATGTTTTGGTTTGATTTATGCATATGTTTGTTTTTATTTACATGTTTTGATTTATAGGTTTAATTCATGTTTAATGTAAAACTTGCTTGACATGTTTAAGGGTATGGGAAAACCTGACTAAATGGGTATAAACTTGGTATAATTAACCCATATGGAAATAAAGGAAATTCCACGTGGACTGAAAAAAAAAACATGAAAAATCATATTGGTATCTTGGTGATATTTATCGGTGCCAGCAAATTTGGTTGGTGATAATGGTATTTTAAATAGTATATTACCCGTATTTAGAAATTTTAAAAAGTACGTTAAGCTACAGTTTATAAGTATGCTAGTAATAAAAGAATAAAGAATAAATTCATATTAGAGTATCTCTTATCTTACTATCTTATAATGAAGGAAGACCTCTTTCTTCATTAATTTTTTTAAAATTCAGCAATAAAAGTAAGGAAACTAAAAGTACAACATGTCATAACATATTTAAAACTGAAAATTAAATGTCATAACATATTTAAACTGAAAATTAAACAATACAAGTAAGGAAGCTAAAGGTACATGTTTTTCTCATGCACATAAAACACTCATTAATGATAAATACAAATATTAAAATTCATAGTACAAACCCTCTTTCAATAAAAAAATACAATGAACACATTGTACAAACCAAGCAAGGTACTAAAATAAATAAATAAATAAGTATACATATTTCGTGCAAAGTTTTACAAAACTTTTATTATTGCTTATAGTCCCTAAACGAAAAAAACTAATCAGTAAAGCTATTACCAAAAAACGTACAAATAAAACACATTATTAGCCGAAAAAATTAAATTACGTACCGAGCCACATTCTTGAGGGACCTGCTAGAATTAGATAAAATAAAGTATGCGACATTATGTGTGTGCTTGTTTCATCTAGAGAAGTGTGTTTTCACACCATCGTCTCCTTCTCTATGTGTACACAACTATATGTATCATATTTTCTTTTTTTCTTGGCTATGTGTTTAGTGATTTTAACTTTTGAATTCATGTGTTTCGAATTAAGCATCATTTTGAAAAGGTTTTCCATTGTATATTTGGGATTATGTCGGTTAAATAATCATAATACTTACAAATTATCACTTAAAGTATATCTACTTAGGTATAAAATACCAAAAGTGTATGTTATTGAATTAGGCACAAATAAATAACCCTTTTGCATCCAAGTGTTTTGTTCTCTGTCTATCTTTCATGCATTTGTGTTGATCTCTATTTATACTAGAGATCACTCAAACCCTATGTTAATACAAATATCGTCCTAAAACATTATTTATATTTTATGATCTTTACCTTGTTTTGTTAACGACAAAAGTAAATTTCATTTTTGTAAAGTATAAAGCTTGTCAAGATTAATAGACATTAAAGCAAGGTTTTCTTGAATAAAGTCTTCATCACTTAAGCATTTACATCTTATCACATTTTGATTAGCTACACATCAATTAACATTGACAACAGTTAATACAAATAAGCCGTAAAAACGTTTATTTATATTTTACGATCTTCTAATGTTTTGTCGATAACAAACATAAAATCATTTTAACGAAACAAATAAAATACGTAAACGGTTTAAGCCAATAGTTTACTAACGTACTTATATTTTCATACAAATCACTAAACAAGTAATAGTGCTTTCATGATTTAGTAATGCATATGTACAACAACTAGTGTTTACATATTGGGTAAATATATACATACTTAGTATGTATTATAATGGGTAATAGAATGGGTAGAAGTTTAAGTATGTAACCCATTGACTTAATACACTGAATGTAGTTGGGTAAAACCCAAAGTCCATGACTCATACCCATAGAGCATAATCCATAACCCATTGCATGACATCATGCATAAGTCATAATGGGTATTATCCATGACCCATGGAGCTAACCCATAACCCATGGACTAGATGCATTGCATCTTCTAGATACATTGTATCTACTTGGATACCCATGGTCCACCCATGACTCATAACCCATGACCCAAAACCCATGGGGTAAAGAGGAGCGTCTCACGGATCCCTCTAAATACACTAGACGGATCCCTCCAACAAGGGATCCGTGGGATCCGTGGAACAGTAGCATGTTTTTTTCTATAAATAGTGAGCCATTTCTTCATTGTAGGTTGCCACTCCTACACATACTTTCACCTAGTATTGTAAACTCTCTAACCTCAGATCCAAAGGATCTTTCTTTGTAGTTTGTGTTTGTTTTTGTATGATTCTCTAGGTTCCTCTTAAAGGCGAGATCACCACCTCTTGAAGTCGAGCAAGCTCAAGTCCATGAGTTGCCATGCTCCGTCATCATCAAGACTACTGAAGTTCTCTTGTTGATAGTTCTTTCTTCCTCTCTAGAAGTGCTGTGTCAAAGTCATTAGTGAAGGATGCCAAAAGGGTCAAGACGAAGGCATTAGTGAAAGGTGCTTAATGTCCGTGTCAAAGGCATTAATGAAGGATGCCAAAAGAGTCAAGATGAAGGCATTAGTGAAAGGTGCCGAACGTCCGTGTCAAAGGCATTAGTGAAGGATGCCAAAAGGGTCAAGTCAAAGGCATTAGTGAAAGATGCCAAGGATGTACAATCGATATGGTGTATCCATGTACAAATAAAGATAGGTTGTATCCAAGGATATTGATATCCTTGATGATGTTGTAATAAGGAGTGGGTCTCCTTTGGGATAGGTGTTGTGTAGTGTTAGGTGATAGTTCCTCATTTGTAATGGAACTCGGTATCTAGCCTTGTACCGGATAAAGTGTAGGCGACGTTGTGATAGGTGTGGTTCTACCTTGTGGAAAAACCCGGTGTCTAGCCTTGTACCAGAAAAAGAGTAGGCGGCGTTGTGAAGGCTTCTCCGCCATAAGGAGTTGTGTCGTGTAGTGCTAATGAAATCTCGAGTAGGTGACTGGGAGTGGAGTAGGAAAGGAAGGTGTCATTGTAGCCGAACCACTATAAACACTCGTGTCGTGGTTTTGTGTTTCTTACTCTTTACCTTTCCATTACATATTTACATATGTATCTATCAACGTCCAACATACACATCTAAATAGATTGACATAAGTCGATCTAAATATTTTAAAACGAAGTTAAAATCGGTAAAACTATTCAACCCCCCCTTCTAGTTTTCCACAATAACCTTCTAAACTATAATGTGCATCAACATTTTTAGTTCATCTATGTTTAGTTTCTTAAACATAACATTACATAAGTATTTACTTATTATTCCTAAAAATGGAAAACTACATATTACATCATGGCTTGCATCACATTGGAAATCTTTAGAAGATTTTATGGAATATTTTGTTTAGATATTCACTCATCATATCTTACATAATCTTGAAGAGATTTGGATGATCTTTGAAAGATTTTTTGTGATCTTTACTGTCAGACTGGCGGAACCAAATTTTTAAAGGGCGGACCCCTTTTTTTGGTTCCGCCCAGTCCATGGTCTTGCTGATCACTTGGCCTATAAATAGCAAGTCAACTCAAGTTGTTTTCTCATCCCTCATTAGCACAAAACGCATACATTATCTCATTCTATAACATCTGTTAATACAAATAAACCGTAAAAACATTTATTCATATTTAGCGATCTCTTTGTGTTTTGTTGATAACAAATATAAAGTTATCATAAGTAAAATTATAAAAATACATGTTATTTTTTGAAAAGTATATACATTTGGTCATTTACATAAAATGTTGTAATAATTCATTTGTTGTAATAGTTTAATATGATGGATACTATGCAAGACCCATGACCCATATCCATGGAGCTAATCCATAACCCATAACCCAAGACCTATGACCCAATGTCTAGATACATTGTATCTTGTTGGGTACTCAAGGCTCATACCCATGACCCATGACCGGTTTTACAACCAAAATCCGTTTGGTACAACCCAGTTTGCCGGATCCCTTGGATTGCACTTGATAGATCCCCCAAGTGAGGGATCCGACGGATTTAGCCTACAGTAGAGATTTTTGCCTATAAATAGTGAGGCATTTCTTCATTGTTACTCACCCCTCTTCTTACAAACTCTCTCATATATTATCTCTCTCTTCTAATCTCAGATCTCTTGATTTATCTAGTAGTTCTTCTTTCTTTTGTTGTGATTCTCATATAGGTCCTTCTCAAAGGCGAGATCACGAGATACTACAAGTCATCCAAGCAAGGGGTTCTTGATTGATTTGTTCCTCCACAAGATTTATGTAGCAAGATCTTGTATTTCATATTTCATATAGTTGTTGTGTAATATTTGTGTTGGTTTGGTCCACCGTGTTAAGGACTCGGTATTTAGCTTTGGACCGGATAAAGTGTTAGCGACGTTGCGAGGATTCTCTTCCGTGTTGAAGGAGCTTGTTGACATAGTGCTTGAACTCTTGAGTGGGGAACTCGGGGAGTGAAGTAGGGAAAGGAAGGTGTCCTCGTAGCCGAACCACTATAAATCACTTATGTCACTACTCACTATCCTTTACTTTACTTGCTTTCATTATTTACTTTACTTATTGCTTTACACTTTCTATCCATCCATACGAATTCACATGAAGATCGAATCTAAAGTTTTTGAAACTAAACTTAAAATCGGCAAAACTATTCAACCCCCCCTTCTAGTTTTCCACAACTGGCATCAAGAGCAAGGTTTATAAAAGTTTTAAAGTAAATTTTATTTTAAAAACTTTTTGATCACAGTGAGTTTTGAAAATTATAAAGAAGGGCAATCTATGCAACGACCTCCACTACTTGAAACAAATGATTTTATTTATTGGAAAAATAGATTTGAAACTTATGTAAAGTCAAAAGATATTGATCTTTGGTACATCATTGTTGAAGGTGACTTTCAAGCCACTACAAAAGATGATAAAACCGACAACAAAATAAACATCCCTCATGATCGCTTCACAGACGATCAAAAGAAAAAGCTTTCCAAAAATAGTGAAGCAAAAATGGTTTTATTTAATGCTTTACCAAAAAAGGAATTTGACAGAAATTCTATGCTTAAAACCTCTAAAGAAATTTGGAATTTTTTAGTTGTAACTCACCAAGGAAATCAACAAGTTAAAAATAACAAAATAGATTTATTTGTTCAACAATATGAACAATTTTCAATATCGGATGAGGATAGTATAGATAATTCTTTTGCTAACTTTAATAATATCATTACTTCATTACAAGCACTTGATCAGTCTTTTTTCTAGTCGTAATAATGTCAGTAGATATCTAAGGGCGCTTCCATCTAAGTGGAGATCAAAGGTGACGACCATCGAAGAATCCAAAGACTTGTCAATCCTCATGTTGAAACTATAGACCTTGATAGATCTTGAGCACTCGCAGATAGTTAGTATTACTTATGTAATCACAAGCAAACTAATAGACAATCTCTACGACTTATATTCTTTAGCGGAAATCAAATATAAGCACAAACACAATAACTAAGAACACGTTGATCCTCTATAGATCTTTATATTACTAAAACTTTGTTTTTCAACTCGTTACATCAATCATACTATTGTCTTCCTTTTATAGACAAGGAACCCTAACTTGTTTCCTAAGAAACGTATAATCATAAAACTAAATAAGATATACATAATCAATTCCTAATAAAGCTCATGCATATCCTAACTAACTATAGAAAACACGGAATAACTATTTCCTTGAAACTATCTCACATTATATACTTGCAGATTCTCTTCTTGTGAGAACATTAAACTTCACAAAATCCTTGGTAGTAACATCAGTGAATTCTAACTTAGCGGAATTCCCAACAATCCTCCCTAAACCGGAATTTGACTTGGTTAAGTTCCGTTTCTTGATAGATCTTTAATGCTTGAGTTGTACTTGAACATCGGCAACAAAGAAACAAAACAATGACACCTCGATGATGACAAATCTTTAAAGTTCCATTCTTTCAGCAACAAATGACATAATGTACATCAAAACATTTTAGTTTCATACTATTCTCATCACATCCAGGTGTGTTAACTCCTGTGAGAGGTGAATCCTTGAAAATAATGGATTTGATGTCTCTTTACCAATAGCCATCACTACTGGAGTAGCCAAATGTTTAAGTTTGAAAACTATGGTACACTGATAACCATCGATTTATTAGCAAACCAGCAACCATAAAACGGATTTGAAATGTCTTTACCTGGCCGTTTGCTCAGGTTAGTCAATTCTTAGGATTGGTGAACTGATTACCAAATATGGTATTCCATTGCCTTTACCACAAGCCATATACATGTGGGCTAGTCAATTCTTGGATTCCAAAAAGGAATAAACCATGGTGAATTGATGACCATACAACCCTCAACAATGAAGCATGGGTGGTTGCATACCCTATGATTTTGAGCAAACCATTCTACGATTATCAGGATTTGATGTGTCTTTACCAAAGCTGTACCCTTTGGACAAGCCAACTCTTTGACATACACAAGGTACATCTGGTGAGTTAATAACCATAAAATATATACAACAAACCTGCAAGAAAAGTTAGTCAAACAAAGAATATACATATTTTTTTTAACTAAGAAACAAACAAAGAAACAAAGATAACAAATATTACAAAACATACAAATTACCACAATCAAGATGATGCTCTATGTTGAGTCTTAATGATTCCAACACATTGTTGTATGGCTTATCATTTCCAATTGGATCCGGAGGAACTTCCAACTCGTCTAAGCATTCTTTCCATCAGCCTCATAGACAAGGCATAAATCTTATCAGCAAACATACAAACAGTAATCCCACCCTTTGTCTCCACCACATGCACACACGGCAAAGGATAAAATCTCCAAGTCTCAACCTTCCACTTATGTGAATTCTTCCAAATATGACACCCTTTACCATTTGGAGATTGAGAATCAAACAACACTTGAAGATCACACAATAAGTATAAGCCAGAACCCTGTGGTGTATTTTTATCATAATGCTTAGAAACAAGACCATACAACGTATTCAAGTCTTGCCTATCCACCAGATGAAATATTTCCTTTAAAAAGTTAAACTGCTTAAAAGATTTGTCCAGCCTAAAAATAGTATTAAGCATCCTTGATCCAGTCCAAGCGTTAACACATCATGAGAGCCTTTAGGAAAAACATCAGCAGATCCCACTCGAATAAAAGTTGATTCAGCAGCTATTAGATCCAAAGAAGTATCACGAGGATATTTCTTAACCTTAGATGTGTGTGTCCCAGATGTGTTCACAGATTTCCATAAAGAAATAGGTCTCCGTTTAGACATTCTTTTCTTCCTCCTCCCAGGGATATAAATTCCCATACATGGTAGCTCTTCAGATTCATCATTGACATCTGTAGTAGCATCAGAAGAAGTAGACTTAATTGGAACAACACCTCTCAATTCATACATTCTCTCAAGCATCACTCTGGCCTTCTTAGATTTAGCAGCTGCAATTTCAGCTTTACTCCCCATCTCTGCTCCTTCTATATCAATTGGTGCAACACTAGGCAATATAGTAGAAGAATCAGTATTAGGTTCAGCAGATTGAACACTTTCAGCTGAAGGTAAAGCTGCAGTAGATGCTTCAGTAGTAACAACAGGAGAATCCATTGGAGGTGTAACATCATCAAAATTATCCACAATCTCAACTGTCTTAGGCCTCTTTGCCTGTGGAGCATCTGTATTATCAGCAATTCTCTTGTTAGAAGATGATGCAGTCTGTTTCATAATCCTTTGATACACCTTTTGCAAATCATCATTAGGTAAAGCCCATACTTGCTTCTTTTTCAAACCAGAATTAAAGATAGTAGAACTCTGATGAAGCACTATAGTTCTCATGTAAGCTTTCATTTGGGAGGTAGGTGGTCTCTCTCTTCTTTAGCTTTTTGTGCGATAACTTTCTTTTGTCAGAGCCTCTTGCTTTCGTTTTACGTCCAAGAGTTACCATTTGACAAAATTCTCCTTTACCATCAAAGTCGCACCTAAGATACTCACGAGCAAGTGTAGGATCAGAAGCACTTCTGAGTATAAACATCCCATTGTGCATCGAGGGATGCGGTAGTAGAAGCATCCAATTCTTTCGTCTCTCGGAGAGACAAATTAGAAGTAGACTCAGCTTCAATCTGTTTAGCCAATTCATCACTTTTCTTCAAATTTGCACACTCAGCTAACATTCTTTCTTGTGTTGTCCTTTCCTGTTCACTAACAGACTGGACCAAGCTCATCTTCAATCATTACTCTTTTCCCTTGATCAGCAGACTTATGAACAACATCAACTAGAGAAGTATCACTCATAGGTACTTGGAAGAAACATCAGTTAGCATCGGAAGAAACATGTTGAGACGGATCTTCAACAGAGTTGAAAATACATCATTCTTTGGATTCAAATCAAAACTTCTTCCACAAGAAAGACTTCATAATTACTCTGCTGGTAGGCGAGGTTGTTGCTTGCATATGAAGCTTGACCAACTTCAATAGCAATATACATCATAGGAGTATCAGCAACAACATGTTCTTCAGTAATTGCAACATCCTCACTTTGCAATGTATCCTTGCTCAAAGATTGGCTTCTCCTCCTTCTAGTAAACAAAATTGGCTCCTTTTGCTTCTGATTTAGCGACCATTGGAGTAGAAGCATTAGATTGTTGAGCCACATTAGCCAAAATATCAAGTGACTCAAATTGAGTATCCACTTCCTCCTCATCAGAAGAAACATCCAATCTCCTTTTTCCACTATGACCCAATTGTACTTCCAAATCCTAAACCTTCCTTTTCAATTCCACAATCTCACCACCAAGTGTAGATTTAGTCTCATAAGCTCCTTCTTGAGATCGCAACTTCACCCACATACACATTCACTAGAGCATATCACAGATGTAAGTGTAATAGGGTCCTCGACTCCACCGGCAGATTGCTCGGTGGTGATGGGAGCTTCATTGGATCTTTACGAAGAAACATGGTCTTGCTCAACATTATGAGAACCTTCATTAAATGGTTCCCTAAATGGGCTAGGTGTGGTGTCTATTAAGATCGAGTCTCAAACTCATCAAGAGTAACCTTGTGGGTGGTGGACTAGAACTAGGTCTAGGTGAAGGTGTGGGTGAAGGTTGGTCAGGAGAAACATGAATTGCTTCACATTTGTAGAAGGCCCTCATCAATGGTGATGGATTACCATCGGCAACAACATTTGTAGAAGGTGGGTCATTAACATTATCCTCATCATGACCTCATTGTCTTGAGGCAACATAGCTGTTAACAAAGGATGATGTGCCCCCTCATATTTAGTTCTCATTGAAACAGATTTAGAAGTTAAAGCTCCTATGGGACAAAAAGCTTGGGCTTGGGTAGTAATGTCCAAAATCATTTGTAAGAACCTAGGGTACATTAAAAACTTATGCTTTTTCCTATGTATATTTTCAACCATATTATCAAAAATAAACCTAGAAAAATTATAAGTTAAACCCGAAAAGACATACAATACCACATCCAGTTGAGTAGAAACTGGTCCTATCCTCCGATTTATTGCTTATGCCTGAATGGTGTGGTGAACTAAAACCTCCACATAGGACACAACCGATTCTTGAACCATATATCAGTCCTTGTTCCCTGATATCCAAAAGCTCTTAGCCCAACAAGAATATCCACAACATTAGAATGATAAACCCCATTCTCATCATCAACGAAGTTGTCTTACAATCAACGCCTCTGTTACAACATGCTCTGTTCCGTCAACCATAGCTACGATCTCTGTATCATTCCTCTTTTCAGCAGTTGCCCAAAATTGTGTAACCAATGATTCCTAAACAACTTCCGGAAAATGCGTTAAAGCATAATGAATCTTTGATCTCTTCAAGAACTCCACCATTGGCTTATACAAATCATCACCCTTTGCTTCTCCTAGAAAAGTAACTTTGTTATGATCTTTCTTCAATTGAAACACATGTGTAAAATTGTAAGTTAGGGGTTATGATTCTTGCAAATGGAAGTGTTGTAAACGTAAGTGAAGAGGGAATTGTTTAATTTGAAGCAAAGATATGCATATAATGGGTTGGTAGAAGTTACCCAAAATATAGTCAAAAATATCGGAACTTATGTTGACCATATCTTACGTGTATTTCAACTTTAACCAAAAGGTAACACTTGAGAAACACGGTCAATCTGCTTGAAGGAATTCGCTTTCAGCGAAACAACCCAAGATAAAGATATCCTCAGTAAATATTTGAAGCGTTCTGTGCCGCAACTCACATTAAATTACATTAAACCTCGAATCCGTCTATATAACAATCCCAATGCACACTTCACATATATCATTTATCCCCAATTTTCATCACAAAAACAATTTCATCCAAACCAAAATCAACACAATCAACCACAATCACCATGAATACCAAACCCGGAGGTTATAGATCCAACCTCTTCTCCATCATCATCATCATCATCATCATCATCAAGTGATGATACTAACCTTTGGCGACTCTGTATTCCTCCATAAACATCTCGACCAAGAAAATCTCCTTTCTCCTTCTTACAAGATGATGTGTGTAGTGGATCCAAATGAATCTTGATGATTGATGACTCCACTAAGGAGATAACTTCACACCCTCAACCTCCACCACCTCAACCTAAATAGGTGGTGTTCGCTCTTCTGCGCCATGGTTTGGTGCTTCATCTCATATCGGAAGGGGAAGGGCAAAGGAAGATGGATTGATTGCTTTTGGTGAAACCAGTGGATGAAGCACAAAGGACAAGTCATATCACACATCATACGTATTCATCTTCATCATCTTCATTTTCATCAATCCATCCTTCCCTTTTTGATCCTTAGCTCGTCGTATTGGTCATGCATATCTGGTCATGCATATCCAGCATTTGGAATAGATGATATGAGCAAGTAGATGATAGGAACTTAGTATAGGTTGATAGATCATGTATAGTTATGAATCTTGTATTTCCATTTGAAGTTGATTGTATGCAATGTAAGTATGTAAGCTATAAGGTGTATCTTGAATGAATGAGCATCTTTAACTTGATTACTTTATCTTGATTGGAAACAATATGCTCTCTTCATTACTTTGCTTTGTAGAAGCTTTTAAGCTTACATGTCCAATGAACCAAACTTAATAAACTCCAACTTATATATGCAAGCTGCAAAACAGAACCTGAGAGAAACACACAAACCAAACCAAGACAAACTAAAAGAACATTAGTGGGTTAGTGTTAGCAAATATATAAACTAATATAGAAAGTTTACATCCAAATCCTCCCACAGAGCATATGCCTCCCCAGGCCTATGCCTCCCCTTAAACTTTGCCGTTAAGGGTTAAGCATACCAATATGGACCACAAGGTGTTGAAACCTTGGTCCATCAAAAGCCTTAGTTAATAGATCTGCCACATTATCATCAGTGTGAATTTTAACCACTTTTATCAAATGTTTTTCATATGCATCTCTTATAAAGTGGTGCCTGATCTTAATATGCTTAGTTCTCTTTGAAAAAGCGGATTTTAACAATGCATATGGTACTTTGATTATCAATAAAAATTGTCGTGTTCATGAAGTTATACCCATAATCCAACAATTGATTTTGTATCCAAAGAACTTTGCCCGCAGCAATTTCGCTGACAACATACTCTGCTTCAATAGATGAGGTAGCCACAATAGTTTGTTTCTTGCAGCTTGCCAAGAATCAATCTATTTCCAAGGAATTGGCAACCTCCAGTTGTGGATCTCCTATCTAGATTTACACGATAATCACTATCACTATATGCTTCGGCTTAAAAGGACTTTCTTTTGGGTACCAAAGGCCTAAATGAGGTGACCTTTCAAATGCTTAAAAATCTTTTCACTGCATTGGATGGGAAGCAAGTGGAGTGACTTGATGTCTAGAGCAAGCACTCCGCGGCAAAAGTGATGTCGGGGCCTATAAGCTACATTAGATACATCAATGAACCAATCATAGATCGTATAAATGAACATTCCGGTAGATGGTTCATTGTTTGTCTTTGACTTTGGAGCTTCATAAGGTGTTGTGGCGGTCGACACTCTCCATACAAACTTTTTCAAAATGTCCCTCACATATTTGTCTGGTGATAAAGATACCATCAGGTTTTTGCTGAACTTGGAGACCCAAAAGAAAGTAAGCTCCCCATGCACTCATCTGAAACTCTCCTTCAAATCCTCAAACTCACTGCACCAAGCTTCTTTAGTGGACCCAAATATCATCCATATAAACACCAAAGAATAATATGTGGAATTCTTCTTGGAAAAGTGTTTTATCAAACCTCTTCTATAGCCATGCTTGGTGAGAAATGATGAAAGCCTAGCATACCATGCTCTTGGTGCCTGATGTAGTCCATAGAGAGCTTTAACTACCTTGTAAACATGATTTGGATGATCTGGATCTTCAAATCTTTTAGGTTAGTGTATAAACCTCCTCTTCTATTTCACCATATAGAAATGCACCTTTAACATCCATTTGATATACCATGAAACCCATGTAAGATGCATAAGCCAAGAATATTCATATGGCCTCTACTCTACAACAGAGGTGCAAATACTTCATCATAATCAATCCCCTCCTCTTGTCTATACCACTGAGCCACTAATCTTGCTTTGTTTTTAATGACAACACCCCTTGCATCTCTCTTATTCTTCAATATCCATTTAGTCCCAATAGCATACTTCCCATCAGGTAGTGGCACCAATATCCAGACCTGCTGATTTTGGGCTATATCTCTTGCATTGCTTCAAGCCAACTTGAATCTTCAAGGCTTGAGTAACGGTTGGTTCCACTTGAGAGAAAGCAGGAAAAGCAGACAATGATCAAAGTCTGTGTGTGAGTGTCTCTTTCTTTGGTTTGAGACATAAGAGATAAAAGCTACTTGACCATATTTAGAACTTGTTACAGTGCCTCTAGTTCTAACAGGTGCATGAGGATCACCAATAATATTGGACTGTGCATGAGCAATGTTGATCCTTTTAGTAGCGGTGGTGTTTACATCAATGGAGGTATCAAGATTAGTCACAGTTGGTTCAAAGTCAGTGTCATAGGAAGGTGAGGAGAAGATGCGGCTTTAGGTTGATGATGACCAAGATCACGAAGGACTTGGAAAACGTGTATAAGGTTCTCCCAGTCTTTGACACTCTAGTAGAAGCGGGAGTAGAAACAACATGGCTATCAGCAGATTTGGTGATGATAGGAGAAACGGGATCACTTTGGCAGAATGGTGATTTCCACGTTGCTTCTCTTGCAATCTCTCGGCATTCCTCTCAGCTTCTAGATTAGCTTGCATACTCTGCTACTGAGCCTAGCAAGGTCCTCTGCATAGTTGGACTCATCTTCACTCTCCTCGAGTAACTTTGGAAGTGTCACTGCAAAATTGTTAGGGAGAGAAAGAAGGTACAATAATAGGATGCTCATCATCCTCAAACTCACTATCAGAATTAGCATTCATGGTAGCGGCACATCAATGGGAGACACTTGTACACTGCATTTTGGTTAGCCACATGTCTAGAATAACCCAAATAGTGAGTTAAGTAATCAAGGTCAAATGACCAAACATGACCTTGTCCTTGAACATTAGGCTTGTCTTCTAGATATCTCAGGGTCAAAGTCTCCTCAATCTTCTTAGCATTCAAATTGTATACCCTATCGCCTTACTATGAGGCGAATAACCCACAATATATCCTTATCGGCCTTCTCATCAAATTTACCCAGTGGATCACTAGTATTCAAAATAGTCACTTGACAGCCAAAAGGTTTAAGGTAGTGAATAGCAGGAACTTTCCTATAGAGAAGTTCATAAGGTGTCTAAAAGTGAGGTCTAGTGATAGATACCTTTTAGAACATAACAAAGGTGTTCCAACTGCTTCAGTCCAAAACATAGTGGGTAACTTAGAGTGCTGCAGCATAGATCTTGCTTTGCCTCTATCAGGGTCCTATTCTTTCTTTTAGCCACCCCGTTTTGTTGAGGTGTTCTTGGAGTGCTATAGTCCCTTCTTATTCCTTTAGACTTACGAGTTCTATATCATACGTTCTTGAACTCTGTCCCATTATCACACCGGATACCTTTAACCTTTTTGTTTAGCTGATTTTTGACAAGGGTAATGTACTCTTTTAAAACTGGAGAGGTTTCATCTTTAGTCCTCAAGAAGAATACCCAACAAAACCTGCTATAGTCATCATAATAACGGACAAAAATACTTGTGATCTATGCTTCGACTTGAGTTGGACAAAAAAGATCCATGTGAAAACAACGAAGAGGTTTTGAAATAAGGCTCACTGCATTAATTGCTTTGTATGAGGCTTTGTGTTGCTTTCCTTTGTTGCAGGCAATACAATTATGTTCATTGGTGAAAATCTTAGAAGGAAGTCCATCAACAAGACCCAGTTTAGATAGCTTGTTAATGGTCTTGAAATTCACATGTGTCATCCTTCTATGCCATTTTGTAGACTCATCCAGGGATGCTTTAGCCACCAAACAAGTTAAGTCACCTTTTGGTTGAACATCATTTAAGTTGAATGTGTAAAGATTGTGAGTACGAGGAACTCTAAGCATAATTGATGTATCTTACGGTAGTTTGAAGTCTTTAGATAGCACAATACATTCATCCTCAGAGAAGAATACTTTGTTCTTGGTGTCACAAATTTGTGAGACGGAGAACAAGTTGAAGTGTTGTAGTTCCTTGACATAGTACACATTCTCATAGTCCAGTTGAGGTGTTTTGATGGTCCATTTCGGTGATTCTACCATCACTTCCACCAAAGGTCACATTCCTCCTTCATGGGTACAAAATTATGCATCATATCTCTGTTTTCTGACATGCTTCTTGAGCAACCACTATCAACAATGCCAACTTCCTTATGCTTAAGAGGATGATCCTACAACAACAACAAAAATATACAAAATATTAGTACACTATTGAGGCTCAAGTCATTCGCGGCTTGACACGCCTTAATGGATCTTTAGATTGAGGCCATGCAGATTTATAAGATCCACCATTGTTCTTGGGTTTCCATTGAAATTTAAGTCCCCTTTGTGTCCAGAACAACTGTGAGGGCTACAGGCAGTATCCCTATAACCTTTCCGGCATTCATTGAGTCAGCATATCCAAGCCAATAACCGTTTTTAAAATATGAACTGGTTGGTTGCACATATGGTCTAGCAACTGAGCTTCTCCAAGGAAAAGGAGGAGATGCATAAGTTGCTTGTGGAACATAAGGTGGTATAGCATTAACATTAGTCCACATTGGTCTAGATTGCCCATGCAAACACCCATTCTTTGCTCATGATAATCATAATCCTTAATTAAATGAAATTTACTTCTACACACAAAACATGTCTTACATTTGAAGATTTATTCAAACCAAAAGATGTTCTATGGCGAAGTATTCAAACCAAAACCATGAAAAGAATTGTTTTTAACAGAATTATTATTCAAAGAAAGAAAAGACAAGTCTTGAGAGAGCTGTCTTGGAAGATGATTCCTTAGCGGCAACTCTAATAGGCTTGTAAGAGTAGGTTGGGTGCGGGCTGGGTGAGGTCTTGGGTAGGTCGACTTATCACTTGAATCCAGGTGGCATAAGTAGACCGCTTGATCAAAAGATTTGTCTTTGTCGGAGCAAGAGACAAAATCAATAGATGAAGAATCAGGGTCTGGCAAGTCTTTTGACTTTTTGCCATAAAGATGGTGTGATCCATCAAAGTCAGCAGTAATGGAAAGGTCAACTGGCATAGGTATTCCTCTAATAGATCCACGTACAACATGTAGGTCACCTTCTTTGACATAATTAGCTAAGCCTTCCTGTGTAGTTTTACGCCCATCATGCCTAGCTTCTAATCCTACATACTTTTTAAAACCTAAACCTATTGCAGAGGTCTCTGATTGACTACTGTAGATTTCTCTAGCTATATTATTACGGATATTAACCATTGTTTATGTCTAGCTATTTACTGCATCTAGTTTTCTTTAAGCTCTTGATTTTCAGAAATTACAATAGCTTTTTCTTTCTCAGTCCTTCTTAATTCATTTTTAATACATTCTAGATCACATTCTAACACCCCAATCTTCTCATCATAAGCTATTTGATTCTTCTGAAACCAAACCTTTTGTCTTTCTAATGTTTTTAATGCCTGTTTATAAGCTTCAACTTCAACATAGCATTCATTATATTTAGGTTTCAAAATATCATATAACCAAACAAACAATTTTGTACCTGAGAGAGGCCCATCAAGGCAATTTGATCATGCCTATCCTCTGAAATCTGACTTGCCCGACAACCGATATTTTCGCCACGGGGACTATCATCATTCTCGGACTCATGTGACTTCCAGTCGACATTGGCATCCAAAGTGACCGCATGAGGATCTAGGCTTCGAAGTTCGGCATCCCTTTGATTCTGGCGATAGAAGAGTATCTCACCTCATCTCGGCCTTCCTATCTTTGCATTCTCTGGAGAAGTGACCCATCTGATGACATGTAAAGCACTTGACCTTCTTCTTGTCAAACCTTTCTGGATCTCTTCCTGGAAACCAAACTTCCTCGGCCTTACGCTAAAATCTCTTGATGTCCATAGAGAGCATAGCCACTTGCCACTTTAACTTCATCTCTTCCATCTCGATTGGGTCTACGTTCAAAATCCTCATATGCAAGTTCCTGGCGAGGATCATAATCGGCAAAGAAGGATCCAAGCACATCTTCCATTATACCACTAGATGTAGATTGAGAACTTGATGGAGTGGTAGTGTAAGATGATGATGAGTAAGTTGGACTTGGAACATGGATCATCTTTGGAGTGGAGGCTCCAACAAAGGCTGTGTGACTAGCGATAGATGATGAGCGGAAGGGACTTCTGACATCATGCTCAAGAGCTTTAAGTTTGTTGTACATCTCATCAAAGGTAATCATATCAAGCCAACCTTTAGTTTTGAAGGCAATGCTTACTTGTAACCAGGATTGAGGTAAAGAGATAAAAACTTGGAGTTGCAATCATCATTATCTGGCTTTGCCTTAGTGATTCAAGTGACTTAAGATCTTGTGAAACACATCATAGCCCTTGTGATTCCTTCCTCTTCAGGAGACTTGAAAATCTTCAAGCTGTTGTCTCAGCATCGATTTTCTCATTCTCCTAGAACTCCTCATTCCCCCAAACTTAGCCTTGATTGCCAACATATATCCTTAGCATCATTCATGAAGTGAAAATCACTCAAGTGATCCTCATGAATAGCTTGAAGAAGAATTGTTTTAACTTTGGTTTCTCTGCGGCGCGTGAACTCTTGATTTAGGGAGGAACATAAATAAGATTACCATCGGGATGCGTGGTAGTTCTCTTCAAACATTCCCCTTCTTACAATCTCCCATAGATTCCAATCAATGTTGGAAATCCAGTTTTGCATCTTCATTGCCCATAGATCGTACTCCTCCTTCTTAAGATAAGGAAACTTGGCGTTCTTTCGTTAGACTTCGGTTGTTGCGGATGGGTGGTGTTCGGTTGTTGGTGAATCGATATGATCTTGTGATCGAGGCATGGTGAATGATGTGTTGGTTGTATGAGTGTTTAGAAAGACATTCTTAGTATCGTAGAGACTCTACGAGGCTCACGATACCACTTGTTGAAACTATAGACCTTGATAGATCTTGAGCACTTTCATGGTCGTTAGTATTACTTATGTAATCACAAGCAAACTAATAGACAATCTCTACGACTTATATTCTTTAGCGGAAATCAAATATAAGCACAAACACAATAACTAAAAACACGTTGATCCTCATAGATCTTTATATACTAAAACTTTGTTTTCAACTCGTTACATCAATCATACTATTGTGTTCCTTTTATAGACAAGGAACCCTAACTTGTTTCCTAAGAAACGTATAATCGTAAAACTAAATAAGATATACATAATCACTTCCTAATAAAGCTCATGCATATCCTAACTAACTATAGAATATATGGAATAACTATTTTTGCGAAACTATCGCATTATACTACTTGATTCTCTTCTTGTGAAGCATTAAACTTCAGCAGAATCCTTCGGTAGTAACATCAGCAGAATTCTAACTTAGCAGAATTCCCAACACCTCACTCTCGACAAACTCATAGGAAATTTAAAGGTCTATGAGCTCGTCCTCGCTAAAGAGTCCGAAGCCTCAAAAGATAAGAAAGAGAAGCACAAATCTCTTGCCTTAAAAGCCAAGAAGGTCTCAAGCGATGAAAAAACCTCTTCTTTGGAAAGTGATGACGAAGATATGCCATGGCGATACGGGATTTCAAGAAGTTCTTTAGAAGAGAAGGAAGATATGTCAAGCAACCATATGACGACAAGAAGGGGTTCCAAAAAGGCAAAGACGACAAAAAAGCAGAGAACAAACGCATTTGTTTTGAATGTGGGACCTAATCCCTTCATTAGTGAGTGTCCCAAACATGACGAACAAAAGAGCGTTAAGTAAGTGGTTAAGTGGGGAATGAGTGAGGAGGAGAGCGAAGAAATTCATCTCATGGCAAATGACTCAGCGGTATGTCGAATCTCTTTATTATAGTAGCTCATCATTAGATGAGGAATCATTATCGTGAATATGATAAACTTTGCAAAATTAGTCTAAAAGTAATTAACAAAAATAAGATTTTGAAAAACAAAAATGAACGTTTAGAAAGGAAGTCATTGAGTTAAAAGATAAATTAAAACGTTTAGAAAAGGGGAAGAAAGTAGATGGTAAATGTGAGATTTGTGTTGAATTCAAGCGTTAGTTGATAATCTTGATTCCAAGATTGCTAGAATGAGTACTAATACTCTTGATATAATACTTGATAGTGTTAAAGCGGGAAATAATCAAAAGGGTTTAGGTGTTCAGTAACTTACTGCATCAACTAGCGAGATTAAAGAAACACAATTGTTAAAGCAATGAAAAACAAACTCTGTAGTCACGGATCCACGGATCCTTGAAAAGAACAAATCTAGTGTAAATCCGAGGGATCCGTGGAGTGCGTACACGGCAAACATTAGAAATAATGTAACTACATCATCTAGAACCGACTTTGTTATTGTTAACAAGAAGAAACCAACCCATGTTATTGTTAGAAATGTCAAACAACCACCTCCACTAAAACAAAATCAAAGTTTTATGAAAAACAAAAAGGTCCATCGTTTTCTAAACCAAACACATTTATAAGAAGACCAAATAATGTTTATCCGAAAAGTAACCACCATCAAATGGGATGGAATCCTAATGTACAAAACGGTTTTTTATTTCAAAACTTTACACCGTGGAATGCTTTCTCACCTTTTTCATATATGCCTAACATGAATGAAATGTATAACACTAATGGACCCATGAAAAAATGGGGACCAAACTTTTGAGTTAATTGTCTTCTTAGGTGTGCTTAAAGGTCGACTTAGATCCGGATGAATGGATCAAGGATAGCGGTTGCACGAGGGCACATGGCGGTAATAAAGATTTGTTTTCAACATACGAATCCTTCAATGGAGGAAATGTGGTGTTTGGTAATAGCAAGAGAAAAATCATCGGTAAAGGTATGATTTCTCACAAATCATTAACCATTAGCGATGTATGTCGCGTAGAAAACCTAAAATTCAATCTTCTAAGTATAGGAAAAATATGTGATAAAAAGTGCAAGCGTACTTTTAGTGAAACCGTAGTAAAATATTGAAAAATGGTATTACTATAGGAAGGCAGCATTAGAAACACATGGAGTCTATGTCATTAAAATTGGTAATGAACCAAAAGACAAACTTTGTCTTACTTCTATGGATGATACTTCGACCTTATGGCATCGAGATTGGAGTTCGCCAATATCGACTTCTTCAATCGCTATCATCTAAAGAACTAGTAAGAGACCTACCCAAATTAAAATACGAACATCATTTATGTGATGCTTGTAACATAGGAAAGCAAGTCCATGCTAGTCATAAAGCTAAAAATATGGTTTATACTAGTAAATGTCTAGAACTACTTCATATGGATTTATTTGGTCCATCCGCTATTCAAAGTTATGGAGGTAACTTCTATACTTTGGTTATAGTGGATGATTACTCTAGGTACACATGGACTAAATTTACAAAGAATAAAACTGAAATATTCAATTACTTTGAAATGTTAAGTAAGAAAATCCAAAGACAACTAGGAAGTGCTATAGTGTCAATTAGAACGGATCATGGTAGGGAATTTGATAATGAAGTGCAATTTGGAGCTTTTTTTGATGCTAATGGTATTACTCACAATTTCTCGGCTCCTCGCACTCCATAATCAAATGGGGTAGTTGAAAGGAAAAATAAAACCCTACAAGAAATGAGTAAGCACCATGATTAATGAGCAATCTATTCCTCAAAATTTTTGGTGCAATGCGAGTGCGACACATAAACCTATATACTTAACCATGTCTGAGTTAGACCATTCTTGGGTAAAACTCCATACGAGGTTATTTAGGGCAAAAGCCTTATGCTAGGAGAGGCATTTAGAGTTTTGCGTAAATGTTTCTTACTTAACACTAAAGATTACCTTACTAAATTTGATCCTAAATCAACCGAAGGTATCTTTTTAGGTTACTCTCCTAATAGCAAAGCTTACGTCATATTAAATAAAAAGAAACAATGAAGGTTGAAGAGTCATTAAACGTAAAATTTGATGAGAGTCCACCCAAACCTACCCTACCTCTTGTCGATGACGAGATAGTCGAAAGTGAGGCCATAGAAATAAAGAAAAATACAAACAAAGAAGATGAACCATTAAACAATAAAATCATCATTATTAAAGAATCTAAAGATCACCCGTAGATAAGGTCATAGGAAAGTTAAACGAAAGAACCTTAAGGTCTCAAGTCCAAAACCAAAGTAGCTTATTTTGTTTTGTCTCAACCATTGAACCTAAGAATACACAAGAAGCCATAAAAGATGAAAGTTTGGTAATGGCTATGCAAGAATATTAAATCAATTTGTTTTTAACGATGTTTGGACACTTGTCCCTCCACCTAGTAATCAAACCATAATAGGAACCAAATGGGTATATAAAAACAAGTTAGATGCAAATGGTGTAATGTCTAGAAACAAAGCTAGACTCGTTGCCCAAGGGTATAATCAACAAGAAGGGATAGACTTTGATGAGACCTATGCCCTCGTGGCTAGATTAGAGTCTATAAGAATACTTCTTTTTTATGCTTGTGCTAATGACCTTAAGCTCTTTCAAATGGATGTTAAAAGTACTTTTCTAGATGGTTTTATTAATGAAAAAGTTTATGTAGTTCAACCTCGGGCTTTATCGATTTCGAAAAACCTAAACATGTGTATAAATTAAAGAAAGCTCTTTACGGTCTTAAACAAGCCCCAAAAACTTGGTATGATAGACTCAAGTCATTTTTAATCAAAAACAACTACACCATGGGGTTAGTTGATAGTACACTTTTCACTAAGAAAAAAGAATCACATATAATTATTTTTCAAATATACGTGGATGATACTATATTCGGATCTACTTATCAAGACATGTGTGATGATTTCTATAAAATCATGCATGACGAGTTTGAGATGAGTATGATGGGAGAACTAAGTTTCTTTCTTGGTCTACAAATCAAACAAGTGGAAGATGGTATCTTCTTTAATCAATCTAAATACATAAAAGAGATGCTAAAGAAATTTGGTTTGGAATAGTCAAAACCTATAAGAACACCAATGTCATCCGACACTAAACTTACAAAAGATGAAGATGCTGAATCCGTTGATAACACAAAATACCGTGGCATGATTGGTAGTCTTCTCTATCTTACTGCTAGTCGGTCGGATATCATGTTTAGTGTTTGTCTATGTGCTAAGTTTCAAGAAGACCATAAAACATCACATCTAGAAGCGGTCAAAAGAATATTTAGAAACATTAACGGAACGACTCAATTAGGATTATGGTATCCTAAGGGTACGGGGGTAGAAACCGTTGTATATGCAGATATGACCATGCAAGTGATTATGTTGACCAAAAGAGTACAAGTGGTGTATGTACTTTTATGGGATGTTTCTTAACATCTTGGTTTTCAAAGAAGCAAACGACATTGGCCATATCAACAACCAAAGCCAAATATGTCTCCGCCGGCAAAGCATGCCAACTAGCACTATGGATGAAACAAGCGTTAGTTGACTACGACATTCATCTAAGTGACATAGCCATTCTATGTGACAACAAAGGTGCCATTGACTTAAGTAAGAATCCAGTGTTGCACTCTCGCGCCAAGCATATAGAGATCCATCATCACTTCTTAAGAGACGATGTTCAAAAGGGGAACATCTCTATTGAGAAGGTAGCATCCGAAGACAACATAGCCGACGTCCCTCCAAAACCGTTGAGCGGGAACAATTCAACTTGCTTCGTCTTGGTCTTGGTCTTATGGAACAATCGTCGTAATTAGTGTTTAAACTCTACAAGGTATGTAAACATTAGCCTTCTTCCTTTCTGAGTCTAGGATCTCTATTTCAACACACAACTCACAAACAATACGGGAATTTTCTAAACCCAAAATAAGTTTTATTTACAACACGTAATTTCATACTTTTTTTTAAAGATAAACGTTTTCTTCAAGAAAGAAACATTTTCGAAATGTTTTCTAAAAGATACTTCTTCCCGTATCATTTTTATAAAAGCTATTTCTCACGTCTAGGACAAACCTTTTCATTATTAATTCAAAGTAAAAACCCGTTTTCATTGCATCTCATGTCTTTTGAATGCTAAAGGGAACACATCACTAATATGTGTTTTCGGGTACATTTATTTAAAGCAACAACGAATTAGGAGCACTCGGGTTATCTCACATAATAGTATGCTTTTTCACTTTTAGTCTATTTTCCTTTTCTTTTAGGAGTCGAGATAACCGCAACTCCAAATGGTTTGCATATAGGCACACACTAGGCATAAATGTTTCCAAAAAGAAAATTTTAAGCTGCCTGAGTCACCAGTACCACGGATCCCAGCATTAACGCTGGATGGTTCCCTCAAGGGAAGGATCCGTGGGATCCGTGAGACAGAAGCTGAAATTCTCTTCTATTTTTCTCACTTTGGCTAAAAACCTCTATATTTTCATCATTTTATCCATTTTACTAATGAGTATGTTACTTAATGCTTGTGTTCTCATGATCACATGCCTTAAATTCATATCTAATCATTAGATTTTAGTCCACATTTTAGGTCAAGCATTCATTACAATGCATTATTTTCTCTATAAATAAGGTCCCCAAAATGCTTGCATCTTCATCACTCTCAACTTTACAAACAACCATCATCATGTCATCCAAAAGATCATCCAACATAGATGAATCACCTAGTGCAAACAATCCTCTCCAAGAAATCCAAAATTTTATCCTACTACCTTCCGTAGTACCTCCACCCAAATCTAGAAAAACCGCACGGATTAGCATCCAACCTTGTTGTTTAGCAAATACATTGTCAAATAGTTCTTCACCAACTACCCTTTCACCACCAAATGGTTCCATCGTAGCACCTCCCTCATCTCCAACAAGCACACCACCATTATCACCCATCAAGTCTCTACCTAAAGTCACTCTATTGGAACTCCTTAAGACTCCAACAAGATCCCAACAAATCAACCCAAAAGAACTAGTTTTTTAACACCTTCCACATCTCCAAACACAATTTACAAAGACCTTGTAACTTTCTCACCTTTAGCTCACATCCTCTTACATGAAAATCTAGGTTCTTTTCCACCACCACTTCCAAACATTCCGGACTTTTATCCATATTTTCCAACTCTTCCACCACATCTTCCGCATCTCACAAATCAAACTAACCCGGAAACCTTCCACACACATTACCCACATCATTTACATTGTGAACGTTGCCAATCAACTAGGGAACTTGCAATAGAAATTATAGAAGAGATGCGATTCATACTTAACCACATCCTTGATCGCATCAACATCATCACTCACCAAAACCTCCATCCATAACCTTATGCAAGCATGGAAGGAATACTATTACCATTTTCTCTATTTTTTCTCTTTTGAGTCATTTTAAAAGAACAAACCTTGTTCTTTGTTTTACATATTTGTATGTGGCATATATACCACTACATTTTGTTATTTTATTGCAAGGCTTTGTTTACATACCTTGTATCCCTATCTTGTTTCTCGTCAATCACAAGATTATTTATGCATGTTATTACTAACCTTTTCTTTGTAGGTTTTTATATTTTCTCACTTGACGCCCTATTCTAGGAGGATCTACCACATTGTGGAAGCCTCCACATTGTGGTGATTGAAAATCCTTTGGGCATACTCTTTTTGAGTGCCCAAATCGTGTTAAGGAGACTGTTCGTAATAACATTAATGTGGCAACTAAGGACTCTAGTCCGGTGGATGATCATGATGAGGGATTTACAGAGGTTAGGAATCGTAAGTACAAAGGGAAGAATGTGGCATCTTCATCTCAACCTCGTCCTATTGGAGGTGTTAGGCTTAATAAGCCGAAACCAAATTTTTGGAGACCGAAACAGATTGATCCTAAGGTTCAATCTACTAGTAAGAACTCGAAGGCTTCTAATTCATTTAATATTTTGGCGTCTTTGGTGGAGGAGGATGTGGATGGGATTCAGCCGAAGGAAAAAGGATCACAAGACTAGCTTGTGGGTGGTTTGTCAGAGAAGGTGCAGGTCGAGGCCTCTAAGCCTAGTACTTCTTCTTCTCCATATACATCTTATCCAAAGCTCGGTAACCCATTCTCTAAAGTACGTAATGTGGTAGTTTCTGACAGTGATGATGAAGTGTTTGATGACCACAGTGGGACGTTGTATTCTGGAAGTAGCGGTAAGAGGCAAAGTCTTTCGGAGTAATGGAAAGCGGATACAGGTGATCACAACGATTATGATGATGATGATTTTGGTCACTTTTCTACTCAAATAAAGGCTGCTGGTCTCCAATATTTTCGTCTTAGTTAGGTTTCGTCGTTTTTTTGCATTAATTTTTATGTATGGTTTTCATGGTGGTTGTGGGTTGGTATTTTTTTTTGGTTTTAGCTAGTTGTCATTTATGGCCTATCATAAATGATTTAGTGGTTGTGGTAAGCGATTGCTTACGGTTAATGTGGTACTTCAGCCACATTCCATTGTTCTTCAATGTTTTTTGGTGTAATATATTTTACCGGGTGGAATGCCTTTACAAAAAAAAAGAAAGAGCTACCGTCAAGGGGGAGTTAGAGATACGTGGACTATTTTTCCACACTTTATTTCTTCTTTACGATCACTTTTTGTTTTCGACAAAGGGGGAGAAGAAGTAAAACTTATGCTTTAAAAACATACATCAATCTTAAGTTTTACTCATCATAACATTATGTTTTGTCATCAACAAAAAGGGGAGATTGTTAATACAAACAAACCGTAAAATTGTTGATAACAAATATAATGTTATCATAAGTAAAATTATATGGATACATGTTATTTTTGTAAAGCATCTACATATATAGTCACTTAATATAATTTGTTTTGATAATTCATTTATTGTAATAGTTTATTAGGATGGGTAAAAACCACAACCCATGACCCATACCCATAGAGTTAACCCATAACCCATTGTCTAGATGCATTGCATCTTTTAGATACATTGTTTCTACTTAGATACCCCGGTCAAAGTCTAGGACCATGACCATAACCCAAAAACCCATGGGCAAACATGAGCGTCTCACGGATCCCTCCGTTTACACTAGACGGATCCCTCAGGCAATGGATCCGTGGGATCCGTGAAACAGTAGCAAGAAATTGCCTATAAATAGAGAGCCACTTCTTCATTGTAACTCACCACTCTTCTTAAAAACTCTCTCATATATTCTTATATTCTTCTAACCTAAGATCACTTGATCTAGATAGTAGTTCTTCTTTCTTTTGTTGTGATTCTCATATAGGTCCTTCTCTAAGGTGAGATCACGAGCATTCTACAAGTCATCCAAGCAAGGGGGCCTTGATTGATTTGTTCCTCCACAATATTTCTGTAGCAAAGATCTTGCATTTCATATTTCACATATTTGTTGTGTTATTGATAACATCAAATAGTCCTGAATATTAAGTGTCAATTTCCCCGATAATGCTCGTTATTTATATCATTTATATGGATTTACGCTTGTTTTCCATTGTTTTCCACTCAGGTAAATTACGAGCATTGGAGCTAGTGAGACGCGGAAATGGAAACATTACTAAAGATTTATCACAGTATGCTTATTTGGAAGAAGTTACGGCGTAACTTGTCTCTCACATTACGCCGTAACTATTGCGTGACTCAGAAGTCCAACTTATCAAGAGGTTATGGCGTAACTCTTCCCAAAGGTTATGACGTAACTCCATTAGGTCAAAAGAGGTTCCACGCCGCTGATACTTACGCCGTAACTACTGCATCACTTACGACGTAACCAAGTTTATTGAAGACTACGGCGTAACCCCTTATAAGGTTACGCCGTAACTAGCAGATCTAGTGCATTTATGAGGAAATAGAAGGTTACGGCGTAACTCCTCTATTGGTTACGCCGTAACCCAGACCTGGCCTATAAATATTCCATGAATTCCAGCATTTCAAAGCATCCTATTCCACACAAAACACTCTAAGAACGTGGGAAAAAGCTCAAGGCAGGTCTAGGGAAGCATACGAAGCTGTTTCCAAGGGAGAAGTCACACCATTACGATAAGCTTTAGCGTTTATTATTTATTTTACTTTCAATTAATGTATTTCGTACCTTTGAATATTGAATTGATTTGCATGATTCATATGAGCGGCTAAGCACCCTTTGGTGCTAGCCTAGTTATGATTCCTTAATTGTTTTGTTTGCATTTACCTTTACTTCCGTACAGTTATTTCTAAGTGTATGCATGCATAGTTCTTTGGTAGTCACCCTTGGTTCGGTAGTTTTGAATGGCGATAGAGGCCAATTGCCTAGGAGATATGACCAACTGACCCTAGGTGAGCGTACTGAGACGGGAAGGGTAAGATATGACCAACTGACGACCCTTTCTACTTGTGCGATTTGACCAACTGATCACCTATCGTTTGGATGAACTTAAGAATTCGGGGGTGTAGTGTCTAATTTCCTAACGGTCGGGCACTCACTATTTAGAATCTAGCATGTAGCTGTACTTAATGACTCGGCTTAGGGGACCAGGAACAACAGGACATATGACGGTGCGACTGATTTCTCCTGTGGTGGCATCTTTGTTGATAGGTTAGGGCGAATTGACCAAATGCTTTCCTCTCGAATTTGACCCCACCTGAAGTAATTGGAAGTAGGTAGACGTAGACATAACTAGCTAGGAGGATTGACTAGGTTAGCACCACTATTCCTCTATTGATTTCCCTTTACCATTTATTTGTTGTTATTTTATATTCTGCATTAGTAGTTTAATTGATTAAATACCTATCGAAACCATTATTATTCTGTGACAATTAGACTTAGTAATAATCCGACACACATAGCTCTTGGACGACCTCGGCTTTACCATTTACTACACTACACACGACCGGGTACACTGCAAGTTAGTGCATTAGGGTAGAACATAGGTATAGCGAGACACTATAAATATTAAGACCTGGTCAGTAAAACCCGCATCAAGTTTTTGGCGCCGCTGCCGGGGAGCTATTTTAGGATTTCATATTAATTCTGTTTTTTAATTTTCTTTCTGATTATGTCAGGATACAAGACTCGCAGCTCGAGGCCCTTTCGGGCCACCCCATTTGTTGACCCAGAGAAGCAATTTCGAAAAAGGAAGATCTATTCTCCGGTTCCTATTCACAACATCTTCTCATTTTACGAGTCAGACCAGTCGGACACAGAACCAGAGGTCATCAATAATAATAATATCGATGACCTAACCATGGAGCAGTATTTGGACCGACCAAACGATAACTGCCGACGAAGCTTCACTCAGGACTCTCCTACCAAAAAATACTCCATCCCTGATCATATTATTCGAGAGCTACATGAGCTTAAGTTTTCTGGAGACGAAGATGAGGACGTTCAGGATCACGTAGATGAAGTTCTCCACTTATCCTCTCTTTTCAACGTCAGGGGTACTCCCAGTTATTCAGTCACTGCAAGGATTTTTCCTATGACTCTCACTGGAACAACAAAAAGATGGTATAACAAACTTCCTAGTGAAAGTAAAGAAGCATGGGGAAAACTAAGAAAGGAGTTCGTCCAACAATTTTGCCCCCCTTAAAAAATGACTAAGATTCTCGGGAAAATCTATCAATTCGTTCAGATTGGAGAAGAAACGCTGTACCAAGCATGGGAAAGATTTAATGAGCTTCTCTATCGATGCCCTACTCATGATTTAAACAAACATCAGATCGTATACGTCTTCTATTGGGGAATTAATGCGAAAACACGAGAACTCTTTGATTCACCAAGACCTATTCCTAGCATGACTCCTGATCAGGCCTTGAAAGGTATTCAGCGGATTTATGAACATTGCTACAAGTGGCACATGGATACAGGATCCGGACTGAGAGATAACTTTGATCATAAGGTAATGAAGACAATAACAAAGCAAGAATACAATTATGGGAATTTTTTTGAAAAACGAAGGTTGGAAAGAGAAGCTGAAGCATGTAGGGTTGAGAAGTTTAAAAGTGTATTTGAGACCAATAACGGGAACGATCTTGAGAAAAAGATTCTTGACCACATCAAAGAATCTAGAGAGCGTGATGATAGGATAGAAAAAATGATGAAAGCATTCATGGATAATACAGTCTCTTCTATTAAAATTCACGATGAAAGGATAAACAGATTAGAGAGAAGTGTTAGTTTATGTTCAGAAGCCATCTCTGATTACCTAACAGCTCGGGAGGAAGAAGTTGTCCACACTGTAGAAACTATCCTCGAAGAACCTTTTACCTTTTCAGAAAAGGTTAAGTGACAAATCAACATGGAAAGACAATCACTTTTGGACCAAACCTTGCTGGTAAACCCTCCTACTAAAGATTCTGATCGTCATGATATTGCACGGGAATTAAGCTATGATGAGACTATTCGCCTCAACAAAAGATGCTCAGCGGTTTTGAGGAATGAGCTACCACAAAAGGAAAAAGATCCAGGATGCTTTACTCTCCCTTTCTATATCGAGAGCCTAAACATGTGTAACGCCCTAGCAGATCTTGGAGCTAGTATTAGCATAATGCCTCGTTCGATGTTTTTGCGTATGGGAATTGACAACTTAAAACCGGCCAAGATGAAAATTGAAATGGCTGATCGATCCATGCAATCGCCATAAGGAATTGTTGAAAATGTATTGGTGAAGATTAAGAAATTCTTTTTCCCAGTGGATTTTGTGATTCTTGACATTCCGGAAGACAACAGGATACTTGTCATTTTAGGAAGACCCATGCTTGTTACTGCTCACACTAAAGTAGATGTCTTTGCCGGAAAATTGACTCTGGAAGCTAATGGAGAGATAGCCACATTCAGACCTAATGAACATTTGTCTACCCCGGAGAAGGTATGTGCAATTGACCTAGTGGGGAATTTTGGTGAAGCCCTTGAAAAGTTTCTTAGCGACCCCCCGGATCCTGGAGAGCTTGACTCGGGAAAGGATTTTGATGTTTTCGTGAATTTTGAGGAAGAGGATAACTTAGGATTAAGTGCTGAAGACCTCTCAAGTGATGTCGAGATGACCCATTGGCAAGATAACTCTGAAAAAACATTCGTGCAATCGGACCAACCACAGTTTTATGAAATGGGGGCACGTATCCATCATAGGAATCCCTATTATTTGAAAATCTCATGCAAAATCGGGTTCATTGATTTTCACCCATTTATCGACACAAATTCCCCAGTTAACATTATCTCTAAAGAATGCTACAACCAGGTTATGGAAAAGGAGCTTGATTACAAAGGAAACAACTTCCTCGGGATTGCAACAAACATACGTGTGTTTGTGGGAACTCACTCATTTCTAGTCGACTCCGTAGTTTTGGATGATGTTAGCGAGTTCGTATCAGATGGGCTGACTGGGGTGATTTTCAGAAAACCCCTTTAAAGAAATATCTGGGCTTGATAAAAACGAGAAAGAAGGACTGGTTTGGTTGAAGATTGGCGATGATAAAACTGTTTTCAAAATGCCAAGGACCGTTAAAAATTTTAAAAATTGGACTAAAAAATAGTTAAGTTATGCTCGGTTGCTACTTGGTATTTGTGACGAAGATAAGGCGAAAGGTTTTGATCACCCCTACCAAAAGATCAAAATTTTTTACTTAGGGTGTTTAGAACTTGGAGAAGGATACAAACGGGATGAGAATTTGATCACCTGGCTTCAACATGGAGATTGCCCAGTCCATGAGATGACGAACAAGCACTGGTAGCTGGCGGCTCTGAGTCTAACTTAAAGACTCGTTAATAAAGAAAAGTGCTCTTTCAGGAGACAACACGAATTTTCCCTTTCTTTTGTTTTTATTTCCTTTCTGTTGGGTTTTGTGTTTTCTAACCATTTTTGCAGGAGACAAAGAAGTAATTACTACTGCAGTTGTTGATCTGCATAGAGTTACGGCGTAACTCATCTTGGTGATTACGCCGTAACCAACATTTTAGCAGTAGAATTCTTGATGCATTACGATACGGTGTAATTCCATCTCTGTGGTTACGCCGTAACTATTCGCTTTTACAGCTCATATCTAGTTTTGCCAGTTACGGCGTAACTCCCTAATAGGAGTTACGACGTAACTCTCCTCTGCTTTAATTCTTTTATTTTAACACGTAACCTTGTATTAGTTTTTAAATGAACTTTGTGGGTGTGTTCCCTATAAACCCTCACGAGACTTCACTCGTCCACTTGGGACACCAAGTGGTTTAAAAGGCTTGTTGCATTCACTAAATGTAACTGTGATTCCTACGAAAGTGAGTTAGGTTTGTTTTTCATTTTTATTTTATTTTTATTTTTAGAATTATGCTTGTCGGTATTGTGATTTCAGGGATGGAAGTTTGTTCATGACGCTTAAACGAAGGCACGGTTCTTTCTCATGGGCCTTCTTCTTTTTTGGAGCAAATTTCATGGAAGTTCTCGCTCTAATTCTACCTTTCTCTTCACATTTATTTTAATGCCTAGTACAAAAGGGACTTTGTACAATTCAAGTGGGGGGACGGGAGTAGAATTATATCTTAAACTTTATTTCGCCCTCATTTTTCTAGTTTATTTTGAAAAATTATGCCATTTTGAAAATTTTGACATGTTTTTCTGAACCTAACTAGATTATACCTTACCTGAGCACATACAACCCTTGACATTACATGGTGATATTAGCCTTATCCGTTTCCAATATTTTACCCAAAATCCACCAAATTATGAGTGTGCCGGTAGCTTGTAAACTTTAGAACTTGGCCTTTGCATCATTTCGAGACCATAGACGAGGTATGTTGAGTTAGCTCGATGTATTTGGACTTTTCAGTTTTAGAAGGCAATATTATAGGATTATCACCCAAACAGCCTACCATTGTGAGTCTATCGATTAGTCACCTCGACTTTTCGACCCCATGTGAAACCCTTTTGTTGCACTCCCCTTTAGTGCAAGATACCCCTAGATACACCCTTCTGAGCCATCCCTTTCATTTTGTCAACCCAATATATTGTTTCGTTACACCCTTACACCTTAGCCTACCCCGTAGTCTTTATTTGTAATTGGGAAGTCATCATTTGCCTAAGTTCAAGGTTCGAGTGGAAAGGTTTGGAAATCACGCTTTCATAGATAACAATTATGAAGATCATTGAAGACCCCCCGAATTCACTTGGTTCATCTCAAGTGGGGGGATGTTATGTTATTATGTTATGTTCAAAAAAAAAGTTGATTGAGTTATGATATTGTAAAGTGCGAAGTTATAAGCACTATAGTTTGAGCTTTATTGATTAGTATCGAGGAGGCCACCTCGGTCACATTAGAAGATTGGAGTTGGAGGTATACCAACTGAAGAATAAAAGGTAGTGTGCCCATCACGACGTCCTCTAATGACGCATCTACCTTGCATTTCATGATCCGGTCTCTAGACTTCCAAGCTTGAACTTTAGGCGGACGGTAAGTGGTGATGACCTAGTTATAGATTTAGACTACCTGCTTGTTTTTCATTTTACACCAATTATGTATCCCATGTCTTATCCTACCCTTTAGTCATGAAGCGTGTCTAGGTGATGCAGCGAGCAATCTTTGGTGTCTTGGCCATGGATTTGGTCATGTATCATTGATTTTGTCCACTTCGCCGTGACATGTTAGTAATGACGAGTCACCCCTTAACCTTTGTCGTGTCTACCCATATTGCCTTCGAGAATTGTTTAGCCCTTAACTCTAGTGGTGGAGATTTGTGTAACCGCCAAGCTTATGATAGAATACATGCTATGACTGTGCGATTGAGTGATCACCCCGAATTTGACACTTAGAATAGTTGAGAGATTTGAGTGTTTGTTCCCCTTTCGTGAGGTGTTCGGCTTTTTTTTATTCTAGCATAAGGGATTTGTACACTCATATTTTCCTAGTTTTGGGAGATATCTTTTTAGAAATCTATCTAATAAGGTCTACTTGAGGGCAAGTAGAGTTCAAGTGGGGGGATATTTGATAACATCAAATAGTCCTGAATATTAAGTGTCAATTTCCCCGATAATGCTCGTTATTTATATCATTTATATGGATTTACGCTTGTTTTCCATTGCGTTCCACTTTCAGGTAAATTACGAGCATTGGAGCTAATGAGACGCAGAAATGGAAACATTACTAAAGCTTTATCACAGTATGCTTATTTGGAAGAAGTTACGGCATAACTCGTCTCTCACATTATGCCGTAACTATTGCGTGACCCAGAAGTCCAACTTATCAAGAGGTTACGGCGTAGCTCTTCCCAAAGGTTACGACGTAACTCCATTAGGTCAAAAGAGGTTCCACGCCGCTGATACTTACGCCATAACTACTGCATCACTTACGACGTAACTGAGTTTATTGAAGACTACGGCGTAACCCCTTATAAGGTCACGCCGTAACTAGCAGATCTAGTGCAATTACGAGGAAATAGAAGGTTACGGCGTAACTCCTCTATTGGTTACACCGTAACCCAGACCTGGCCTATAAATACCCCATGAATTACAGTATTTCAAAGCATCCCATTCCACACACAACACTCTCAGAACGTGGGAAAAAGCTCAAGGCAGGTCTAGGGAAGCATACGGAGCTGTTTCCAAGGGAGAAGCCACACAATTACGATAAGCTTTAGCGTTTATTATTTATTTTACTTTCAACTCATGTATTCGTACCTTTGAATATTGAATTGATTTGCATGATTAATATGAGCGGCTAAGCACCCTTGGTGCTAGCCTAGTTATGATTCCTTAATTGTTTTGTTTACGTTTACCTTTACTTCTGTACAATTATTTCTAAGTGTATGCATGCATAGTTCTTTGGTAGTCACCCTTGGTTCGGTAGTTTTGAATAGCGATAGAGGCCAATTGCCTAGGAGATATGACCAACTGACCCTAGGTGAGCGGACTGAGACGGGAAGGGTAAGATATGACCAATTGACGACCCTTTCTACTTGTGCGATTTGACCAACTGATCACCTATCGTTTGGATGAACTTAAGAATTGGAGGGTGTAGTGTCTAAGTTCCTAACGGCCGGGCACTCACTATTTAGAATCTAGCATGTAGCGGTACTTAATGACTCGGCTTAGGGGTTCAGGAACAACAGGACATATGGACGGTGCGATGATTTCTCCTGTGGTGGCATCTTTGTTGATAGGTTAGGCGAATTGACCAAATGCTTTCCTCTCGAATTTGACCCCACCTGAAGTAATTGGAAGTAGGTAGACGTAGACATAACTAGCTAGGAGGATTGACTAGGTTAGCACCACTATTCCTCTATTGATTTCCCTTTACCATTTATTTGTTGTTATTTTATATTCTGCATTAGTAGTTTAATTGATTAAATACCTATCGAAATCATTATTATTCTGTGACAATTAGACTTAGTAATAATCCGACACATATAGCTCTTGGGACGACCTCGGCTTTACCATTTACTACACTACACACGACCGGGTACACTGCCGTTAGTGCATTAGGGTAGACCATAGGTATAGCGAGACACTATAAATATTAAGACATGGCCAGTAAAACCTGCATCCGGTATAGTAGTGTTGGTTTGGTCCTCGTGTTAAGGACTCGGTATTTAGCTTTGTACCGAAAAGTGTAGGCGCGTTGTGAAGGATTCTCCGCCGAGTTGAAGGAGTTTGTTGAGATAGTGCTTGAACTCTCGATAGGTGACTCGGGGAGTGGAGTAGGGCAAGGAAGTTGTCCTTGTAGCCGAACCACTATAAATCGGTTGTGTCATTTCTATCATTTACTTTAATTGTTTTCTTTACTTGCATTACTTATAGATCTATACTTTCTCTCTATCCACACAATTTCACATTACATCGAATCTAAAGTTTTTGAAACTAACTTAAAAGCGGCAAAACTATTCAACCCCCTTCTAGTTTTCCACAATTATTTTAGGGAATTTTAATAATAAATTGAATATAATGGTCTAGGCATGCGTTAGTCGTCACTATATAAGTAAAATTAGTACTTTTATGGTTTTAGGTAAATTTTTGTGGTTATGGCATAATCATTAACCGGTCGTAATCATTGTGATTTTTAGCATCAGATTGGGAATTACGGCGCAATCAGGGGATTAGGTTACGCTATAGTAGGTGTTTGGACAGGATGTCTTAATCTGGGGATAGATTTAATTATGATGTAACCATTAATAAGGATTACGGCATAATATTGATATAGGTTTAATTATGACGTATCTAGATAGTATGGTTACGCCGTAAGTATTAGTCTGTAACAGTATGTTGACATATAAATGTATTTCTTTTAAGGAAATAACAACAACAAACCCACTACTTGGATTCAGTTCTTAGATTATGGTGAAGAAGGGAGGCAAGCATGCAAGGATGACTACAATAGGTTTGTGAAAAAAGAGATTGATACGCCCGAAGCCCTTGACTTTACCGAGTTTGAAACCGTGAACAACGGTGTAGCGGCAAGGCTACTTCGGAGGTTTTGCAAGGTTAAGTTCTCAAGCCCCCTTGATGCGTTTACGTGCTCAGCTTGGTTGAGGTTATTCAAAATTAAGAAGCCTGTGATTCGTGAATATGTGAGGGAAGTTTTGGCTTCCGTGGAGTTTGATGAGGAAATCGTGAGCATAAATGAGACGTCGCTTAATTTTTAGCTTGCTGGAGTAAGGAGAGAGATGACTTTGAGGGAATTTATGACGCATATGGGTTTGTACACTGAGGAGGATTGAGGTCCAGGATGTGGATTGAATTTTATAGAAATTGTTGGAGAACCAAGCCTTCTAAGCACCCACCATCCTACACCTCGATCAGAAGCCCCCTTCGTCGTTTAGTGCATAGGCTCATTGCTTGTTCGATTAAGGGAAGACATTCGGCTAGGGAAAAATAACCATTGATGACTTGTTTATGTTGCATGGTATGGATGTAGGAAATTTGATTGATGTCTCTTGCTTTAATTCAAATAAGCCGCAAAAACGTTTATTTATATTTTACGATCTTCTAATGTTTTGTCGATAACAAACGTAAAATCATTTTAAGAAACAAATAAAATACGTAAATGGTTTGAGCCAATAGTTTACTAACACACTTACATTTTCACATAAAACACTAAACAAGTAAAAGTGGTTTTATGATTAAGTAATACATATGTACAACAACTAGTGTTTACATATTGGGCAAATATATACATAACTAGGATGTATCATAATGGGTAATACAATGGGTAGAAGCTTAAGTATTTGACACATTGACTAAATACATTGAATGTGGTTGGGTAAAACCTAAAGTCCACAACCCATGCCCATGGAGCATAACCCATAACCTATTGCATGACATCATGCATAAGTCATATATGGATATTATCTATGACCCATGGTTTAACTCATGACCAACGGACTAGATGCATTGCATCATGTAGATACATTGTATCTACTTGGATACCCATGGTCTAATGTCTAGGACCCATGACCCATAACCCATGACCCATGACCCAAAACCCATGGGCAAAAGGGAGTGTCCACGGATCCCAGGATTACACTGGACGGATCCCTCAAGTGGGATCCGTGGAACAGTAGCCAAAATTCCTCTATAAATAGTGAGCCATTTCTTCATTTTGGGTTGCCACTCCCACACATACTTTCTCCAAGTATTGTAACCTTCTAACCTCAGATCCTAAGGATCTCTCTATGTAGTTTGTCTTTTGTTTTTGTGTGATTCTCTAGGTTCCTCTTAGAGGCGAGATCACCACCTCTTGAAGTCGAGCAAGCTCAAGTCCATGAGTTGCCATGCTTCATCATCATCAAGACTACTGAGGTTCTCTTGTTGATAGTTCTTTCTTCCTTTATAGAAGTGTTGTGTCAAAGGTGAAAGCGCTTAACGTCATGTCAAAGGCATTAGTGAAGAATGCCAAAGGAGTCAAGACGAAAGCATTATTGAACGGTGCTTAACGTCCGTGTCAAAGGCATTAGTGAAGAATGCCAAAGGAGTCAAGATGAAAGCATTAGTGAAAGGTGCTTAACGTTCATGTCAAATGCATTAGTGAAGAATGTCAAAGGAGTCAAGACGAAGGCATTAGTGAAAGGTGCCAAACGTCCGTGTCAAGAGCATTAGTGAAGAGTGCCTAGAAGTCAAGTCAAGTGGCAATAGTGAAAGATGCCAAGGGCGTATAATCGATGAGGTGCATCGATGTACAAATAGACATAGGTTGTATCCAAGGATATTGATATTCTTGATGATGTTGTAATAAGGAGTGGGTCTCCTTTGAGATAGGTGTTGTGTAGTGTTGGGTAGTAGTTCCTCCATTGTAATGGAACTCGGTACCTAGCCTAGTACCGGATAAAGGGTAGGCGACGTTGTAATAGGTGTGGTTCCTTGTGGAAGAACCCGGTGTCTAGCCTAGTACCGGGAAAAGAGTAGTTTTGAAGGCTTCTCCGCCATAAGGAGTTGGTGTCATGTAGTGAAAGAATAAGGAGTAAGGAGTAAGAAGCACAAAACCACAACGCGAGTATTTATAGTGGTTCGGCTACTAGGACACCTTCCTTGCCCTACTCCACTCCCCGAGTACCTACTTGAGATTTTTGAACACTACATGACACAAACTCCTTGTGGCGTAGAAACCTTCACAACATTGCCTACTCTTTATTCGGTACAAGGCTAGATACCGGGTTCTTCCACGAGGTAGAACCAAACCTATCACAACATCTCCTACCCTTTATCTGGTACTAGGCTAGACACCAAGTTCCAATATAATGGAGGAACTACTACCCAACAATACACTACAACTAACCCCAAAGGAGATCCACTCCTTATAACAACATCAACAAGGATATCAATATCCCTTGACCCAATACTAATCTATCTTGTACATCGAATCACACCATATCGAATGTACATCTTAAGCACCTTTCACTAATGCCTTTGGCTTTTCTTCTAGGCACCCTTCACTAATGCCTTGGGACTTGACTTCCAGACACGTTCAATGCCTTTTGCCTTGACTTCTAAGCACTCTTTACTAGTGCTTCTAATATGGACGTTCGACACCTTTCACTAATGTCTTCGTCTTGAACCTTTAGATATCTTTCACTTATGTCTTCGACACTACACTCTTAATTAGAGAGAAGAGAACTACCAATCAAGAGAACCTCAGTAGTCTTGATGATGACGAAGCATGGCAACTCATGGACTTGAGCTTGCTTGACTTCAAAAGTTGGTGATCTCGCCTTTAAGAGGAACCTAGAGAATCACACAAAAAAAAACTACATACATAGACCACTTGGATCTGAGGTTAGAGAGTTTATAACTCAAAGAGAAAATAAATGTGAAAGGGGTAAGAAACAATGAAGAAATGGCTCACTCTTTATAGAGGAAAAATAGCTACTGTTCCATGGATCCCACAGATCCCTCACTTGAGGGATCCGTCCAGTGTATTACTGGGGATCCGTGGGATGCTCCCTTTTGCCCACGTGTTTTGGGTCATGGGTCATGGGTCATGGGTCATGGGTTATGGATCATGGGTATACAAGTAGATACAATGTATCTATAAGATGCAATGCATCTAGTCCCGGGTTATGGGTTAAGACCATGGGTCATGGATAATATCCATATATGACTTAAGCATGATGTCATGTAATGGGTTATGGGTCATGCTCTACGGGTATGGGTCATGGACTTTGGGTTACACCCAACTACATTCAATGTATTTGGTCAATAGGTCAAATACTTAAGTTTCTGCCATTTATATTACCATTATAATACATACTAGTTATGTATATATTTACCCAATATGTAAACACTAGTTGTTGTACATATGTATTACTAACTCATAAAATCACTTATACTTGTTTTAGTGTTTTATGTGAAACGTAAGTGTGTTAGTAAACTATTGGCTCAAACAATTTATGTATTTATTTGTTTCATTAAAATGATTTTACGTTTGTTATCGACAAAACATTAGAATATCGTAAATTATAAATAAACGTTTTGCGGATTTCGTATTAACAATCTCCCCCTTTTGTTGATGAAAAAACTTAAAATTATTTTAAGGAAAAAACTAAATTCGTAAAGTTTTGAATTGTAGTTACTTTATTCTCCCCCTTTTTGTCGAAATAAAAAGAGCTTCAAAAAAAAACTAACACATTGTTTTAAGAAAAACATGTGAAGGAAAAATATAATAAGAAAAAAATAGAGAGCAAGTGACGGGAAGAGTTCTCGTCTTAACTTCCCCTTGACGAGTCCATCCCTTTGTGAGGGCGTCAAGTAAGAAAAACTAGTTCATTTGCACCTATGTTCGAAAAAGATTTCGTCTATGTGACGAATATGCTCTCCCTTGATGATTGCAACATTGCAACGGGACGTCATAAAATGTGATCCTAATGAATATTATATTGCAAATGATTTTGCAATGTGTGCTTGACACAAAGCTCCCCTAGCCTTAGGGTGTCAAAGTCTTTATGTGTAAATTGAAAATCTGCAAAACAAATGTTAGAAAACAATTATAATACCTAATTTCTTGCAAATAAGACTGAAGTTAGTAGAAAACTAATCTTCTATTGCACGGATCCCACGGTTCCCTCTTTGGAGGGATCTGTCTAGGCAAAACATAGGGATCTGTCTGTCTGTAAGTAGAATACAGCAAATGTGATGTACCAAAAGATGTTGGCATCAAAATGAGATATGTATTAGAACAATAATCATATACCCAGAACAATATAGCAAATATCATATAATTTCATTTAATAGAACTAGAGATATGATATACATGACTCTAAAATCTAAAAAAAATGAACAATACATGACTTTGAATTCCTAGACTATCTAAGTCGCGCTTGATACTAGGACACCACTAGAATCCTCTAGCTCAAGTTTGTTTAGGTTTAATCTCGTCAAAACGTTCGAGGAGGTGATAAAACATGAAACGTTGATCTTCAGGTACTTCATGTATCAAACTTTCAACATGTTGACAATGATAACAATCTTGGTCATGGCTAGGTAGTGGTGATGGAAGAAAGGAATTGCTAATGTGAAGGATCAAGTGAAGCGGGTTGAGGAGCCTCAAAAAAGGAGGGATGGGGAGGCACATTCAAGGATGGCTCAACTAAGAATGATGGTGGTGGTAGAGAAGTGTCAACTTCCATGTGGCCGAGTGGTTGACTTTGATGATTTCTCATAATCCAAAAGGATTGTTTATGGTGACGGAGAAAAAGAAGCCAGAGCTAGTGTTGACTCAACACCTTGATTTTGTTCCACTATTCCTCCTAAAGAGGAGAATGTTGTCGGTGGTGGAGGATGAGATGGCCTAGGAGGCAAATCCTCTAGATTTTAAGAGGTGTGGTGATGAGAGTGGAGTGGTGAATGATAGGGCTCTAGGCACCAAGGGTGATGGTTTAGTGGAAACGCGTTGTTTGGTTAGGAGGTATGGTGGTGTTTGGCATTGGTAGTTTTGTGGGAACAATCCTTTTGGGGATTGGTTTGATAGGTGGAGGGGAGATCCTACCATTTGCGGATTTAACGGGAGATGATTCGGGTGAGGAAATTTCATGTACAACACAAGCAATTTTCTTGGGTGGTCCTTTGGTGGATGAATTACCACTAGGAGCTTTCCTCATGATGAGATGATTGAAAGAGGTTTGTAAAGGTTTTTAAGTGATGAAAATGAGAATGAAGATGATGACTTTAGGAGTCCTAACAATGTGGTTTATAAAGAAAGAGATTTGGCAAGTGCATTCAAGACTTAAGCCACTAAGATCCTTTGGAATGTGATGATTAGCATGCAAAAGAGTCAACTTCAGAGTTGTAATGATCGAGGATCTTACTAAAGATAAAGATGGAGGTTCAATAAGCAAGATGAGCTTGAAATGATTGTTTAGCTAGAGTTGACATGAAGGTGTCACCCGGATCCCACGGACTCCAATGAGGGATCCGTCTAGGCTAATCCTAGGGATCC
>OU343223.1:18230953-18374438 GCA_910596185.1 Chrysanthemum makinoi | reverse complement strand
AAACTCAAACCCTTCTTCGCCTCAAGAAAGCTCGAAATCTCGAATGTGTTGAACAATGGAAAACCTTGAAATGAACCCACAATTGTTCTGATTCTCTTGAAACGCTGGAACTATCCGAGGAGAGTAGATCAAAAATGAAACAAAAGAATCCGATCTTAAAACCTATTTATTGGTAACAAATGAAACAAAATTAATGGAATTACTTTTGTTAATCAAAAAAGAAAATCAAAGTTTTCCATCACAATTCAAGTGTTTCTGAAACAAAGTGTCAACACCGGGGCCTAAAATCGGCCAAAACAAGTTGTAGTTTCAAATCTCTTTTCAAGAAATCGAACAAATGTCTTCAAACAATCCTTTTAACACAAGTGATCCAGAAGCATTTTAGATGACGTTAAAACTAGAATTGGGTATCTTCAAGAGATCCAAATCTAAAACCAATATTACTACTAACATCTGTTTACTCGTCATGATGACGAAATGAAAAGTTTTTGAAACTCAAATTGAACCTCCATAATGGCATCAGTGCGAGGGTAATTCATTTCAAAGCGCTTTTGAAAGAAACAAGTGACTTTGTCAAGGACCATAAATCCCTGGTAAAGCAAGCTAATGAAAGTGTTGAACACATCAAAGTTTTGGAAATTTTAAATGATTCTCTCTTCGAAGATGTGATGACTACTGATATCATGTCCATTATTTTACAAACATATTTTGTTGAAGATCATGAAAGACTCCAGTCTGAGACCTCCGCAATCGTTTCAAAGTATGAAAAAGCTCTTGAAAAACTTGTAAAAGAAAACGTGTCCTATTTTAAACAGCTTGATCGAAAAAACCGAGAATGCAAGTATGACAAACTGTCGTCTGAGCGTGCCTACAAGGACATGCAAGAGCAAAATGATCTTGAGAGTTTTCAGCTGGAAAGTCTAAAAGAAAGTGTGGATACTAAGTTTGCAAAACCATTGACTGATGAGAAAACAAATGTTCCCAAACCGGTTTTCAAACCAAAAATGTCTATTTCTCAGCTTCCTCCAAAAGTCAATGAGAAAAATGATTTGTCAAAAATAGTCACCCACAGCCTCTATCAAAAGAGAATTATCAAAGCTTTTGAAAACCTGCTTTTGAGAAAGAAAAAGTGATTACACCTGGCATCTCTAGGAATAGTACACCGAATGTGACAAAAATCCTGTTAAAGAATCAGTTTGGTTCTAACGACATGGTCAACAATCACTATCTAGAAGAAGCTAGGAAAAAGGCACAGCCTCGAAAAGACGGAATTTTAGGTGCAACATCTAGGGTGATGAATTCTACAAGATTTCAAGGCACTGCTAGTAGTAGTAAACCATTACCTAGGAACACTCTACAAAAGACTAGGGATTGGCTTGCATCTAAGAGTAGTTGCGTAAAAGAAAATGCTATGCCCTTTAGAAAAACAACACTAGGAATTCTAAGTCTTTTTCGAACAAGAATCAATGTCCACAAGACTGTAGTGACAAAGTTAAAGCTGCTGCTTTAAACAAGAATATTGAATTTGTCTGTACTACATGTAAAACATGTGTTCTTTTCTAATCATGATGCATGTGGCTCACAATATCTCAAGAAAGATAATTCTCGTGCCAAGGCACAATCCACTAAGACACCAAATAGAAACAAGCCCGTTGATAAAATGTCAAACAAAAAGAAACCTACTAGGTGGATCTCTTCAGACGGTTTTTCAAAAATGAGTCTTCCGCTGCATCTGATAAGAAAACAACTCCTAGATCTTACCTTAGGTGGATTCCCACGGGCAAAGTTTTCAACAAAATAGGTCTTAGATGGATTCCCACATGAAAGATTTTTGATACTTGCACCAACACAGATAATAGTGACAATCATTCGGATAAGGAAGTCAGATCCACTACAACCGTTGATAGTGATCACCCTCACCGTGAGGAATCATCTACTTCTAACACTGTTATTTGTGAAAATTCTTCTTCTGTGGATGCATGTACTTGTAAAAGTGTTGAAGGTTCATATACCCCATGTGGTAAAGAAGAACTTTATGCCAATTTCGCATATGGAAATCCTTTTCTACTTCCACTCTTAACTCCACTTTTACTTGTCCCAACTTAATTTTCTTTCTTCAAATCTTCTTTGTAAATATCTTTTGAAAAAACAAAATACAAAATTTGAAAAACAAACAAAAACAAAATACAAAAATAGAAAACTTTCAAAAAATACAAAAACAATAGAAAAATCAAAATCCAAAATATTCTTCTTCTCGACATGTCTCTCGATAATCGATATTCTGTACGTTTCTAGAAATGTCATTCAACAATGATACGGCATGTACGATGCTTGAGCGAGAGTTCTTTAAATGTTTTCTAAAACATGTCGTTTCTTAAAAACTTCTTAAATATTGGCTTTTCAGATACTTCAGTATATAAACCCGACTTCAAATTAATGGCTTCGAACACATCAGGGACCCGCGCTCAAAGAAAGGAAAGTGCTTATCAAAATCAAAGGTTTTTAAATATTTTTCAAGCACTATTCCTAAAACATAATGGCTTGTAAGTATTTCAGCCTGCAACCCGATCTTTAAAGAAAGGAAAGTGCTATGCAAAATCGATTTTCATAAATATCGAGCACTTATCCTAAAATAAATGAAGATAATTCTTCTCTAATTATCTTCAAAAGATTTTCAAAATCTTCATCATCTTATACCATTGATTCAAAATTTTCAAAAGATTTTCAAAATCTCTCACATTTGGTACCAAGATAACTCCCTCTAAACCCTTAATTGATTCTAAATTTACTGTATGAAAAATATGCTTTCTTTAAGGGGGAGTATAAAACCAGAATTGTTCCAAAATTCATGCTAAATCAGTTTCTCTCCAAATGTTTTTTGAAAAACATATCTTTTAATCATTTTGTTTCAAAAACATCATAGATATACTATTTTTGAGGGGGAGGAGACGTGATTAAATGTGATCAAAAATGTTTAATGATCGGTGTTTAAATCTCAAAATGAGCTCGACTCAGACGGAGCCAATGAATTGACGGGAATCAAAGTCAGTAAATGTACCATCTCGAGAAACTTGTGATAGATATGCACCTTCATGGGTCTAACCTCCTTTTCAAGGAGTGTTTACAACTTCAAGTTAGTTACTAGAGCTAGTTGTCACCTAAAAACTGACAATGGAATTCTTTAACTAGGCAACGAACCTGTCTCATGGGAATTGTCTATCATGAGCCTATCAATTCAAAAAGTGCGAATCTACTCAATCGTGCTGATTTCATAAAACTCATGCACATGTGAAGGGGGAGTGTTTCTGAAAATACAAAACTCTCGGAGTGTTCCAAACATGTTTTCTATTATAAACACTCGGTGAGATTTTCAAGAAAAATGGTTTTATGGCAACAATAGGACAGTCATGGAGTTATAAGGTGTCTAAGGATAGTAAATCCGTCCTATGATCCGCCAGAGCCGGAGGGATCTACCCAAGGACAATACCCATAGTTAGTACTAGAAGTCCTTAGGTATGATTGAAAAAAGGAGTAATGTGAGAAAGGAGAAAGAAGGGGTTGAAGAATTAAAAAGAAAAATAAAGAAAGGGTGAAAAGAAATAGCCCTCCATATTCAACCTTAGGGCAGAAACCGGGTTCAATACATATGCTACTGGTTGTCACTAGATGACACTGGTATTGAAGACCAAGATGTAATGGACCCAGTGACGACCGTACTAAACCCTAGCCACTCAATTCCTCTCAAAGGATTTTGTTTCATTCTCACTGGGAACCCTACATAATCTATCGACTTTCTCTCAGAGATTGTTGGTATTGAAGAAGGAGACCCTCTCCCTAGTCTCCGCTTAGGAAAACCAAAATGCACTAATTGAGTCTAGAGCCTCGAGATTCATCAAAAGATCTCATAGGAACACTTGACATGACATCGCTTGTTGTTCATCTATAAGGACACAAGTGATATATTTTAGAGTCCTACGCAGATCTTAGCAATTTGCCAGAACATTTATGAGAAGTTTCACTTCGTGATCTTCGATTGAATGGAAACCCCCGGGTCAACATCAAGCAGCCCTGTGCAGTCACTTTGGTAATTCTCCTCGTGGATTACGCTTAGTGTGTCTCAAACGGTCTACGTCGGGTGATGCTTCGGTGTACCTCGCATCATCTGAACTGTAGATGTACTCGGTATATCTATATCTCTACTTGTGGACTCAAGTCAGAACGGCCCTTGTGAGAATTAGAGACGGTTTTCACACTATGTCACAACACCTCGAAATTCAAACTTGTAAGTGTCGGAATCCGCTTATTACTAACCTATTTTTATGTTTTCTTCTTATGGAAGCCCGAAGCGATGGATCATGCATCGCCACATGCTCATACCAACAACACATGAAAGTTCTCATCAAAATCAAAGGCAACTCAAAGTTAAAGATGATTCTTCGTCAATGTCAAAGAGTCTACAAAGTGTAAAGACTCGAGAACTTCATCATTGGAAACTCAAAGTCAAATAGAAGTGTGAGCATGGTGGAGAAAGAAGTGGAGACACCAAACCAACGGAGTTGACAACGGCAGACAACCACACATTCCATCACAACGCATGAAGGAACAAAGAATCAAGACTATTCTATATCTATACACAAAGTTCAAGCTCAAGGAAAGTAAAGATCTTATCAAGTGGAGCATCGTTTGAATGACCACCCCTTAGGGGGAGATTGTTATCCTTAATAGTTTTTATTAGAAGTGATGGTCATTCACATTTAGGAACTTTGTAACGTGTGTTAGATATCATGATAGAATAGTCAACGGGCTCGTTGATTGGACTAAGCTAAATGGGTACTAGTTATGTAAGGCTTGCCTTTTATCCAATCCAACCCATGTCCAAGCCCACGATGCCCATAAGAAAGCCTTTAGGGCATCAAGTCCCTTGGACTATAAATACCCCTCAAATGGTCATTTGAGGGGTGTGCTTGAGTGTGTGTGTGTGTGTTTTCCCTTGAAGCAATATACAACTTATTGTTTTCATCTTCTTTCTTCTCTCTATCTCTCTAACATACACAAATTCATACTCAAGTCACCAAGTTCTTCATCTTTTCCTTTCTTCTATTCTACGCATATTGTTTGTGTATAACGTGGGTGTTTGTTATACGTGTTCTTGTTGTGTGATAAGGTATACGTGTTAAAGGGGAATAACAAGTAATAACGGATACAAAAGTGATCAAATAAGGGCTTAAACGACCCCTAAAAAAGGTACATTTTAAAACCATATCAAATATCCCTACATTTGGTATTTGCTTGTCCTCAAGCAAATGTGCTTTTAGCGAATCAATTTATAAGTTAGAGGTCATGAAGCATTAGTGTAGAACAATTTACAACACATATAAGCCTCTCAAAATTCATAACAAGCACGGAAATTACATACTAGCACCTCATATGGGGTGTTTGGATACTCACATATCTTGGGTGTATATGAAATATAACAAGTTGGAAATGGAAGATAAACACTCATTAACCGGTCCTAGTACATAGATTACCATAGGCTTGAGACTAGATCAAACCTCCACCGCTTTGGCGTAGCACCAGGAAAGACTATCCAAGAGGTCTTTTAAAGGGTTGTAATGAGAAGCCACGGTAGGGAAACAAAAGGGTTTGGCCTTGATAGACGATTTAGTGGTGGCAAGTTAAAAAATCTTATGTTACAAGCATGCTAAGAATGGCGTTATAAGCCAAGACTCTACACTCTGACTCTAGATAACCAAAACAAACAAAACATAAATTAAAGATAGATGTAGGATGGTAGCCCGTATTTTTTCAACACCTATTTTTTTTTCTTTTTCTCTTTTTCTATTTTTTCATACACTTTACTCTACCATCCCTACTGATAACATCAAAATGATAGGGATTTATAGGCACATCCCTACACTTGAAGTTTTTATTTACTTCTAACACTAATTTGACCCGACTGAAAAAGATCAAAACACTTGGAGTACATTATTACGCTAAATAAAGGAATTTGAATTTAACGTTCCTCTCCGGCCATTTAATAAAATTCTAACTTTTCCCATGAGTCCCAATCGTCTCCAAAACCTGCAGTACAAAGATATGACTCAACTTAGCAACTTATGCAAGCAACTAGATAACTTAACTAAGGGTATAGTGTGATAACAATAATGCACTAAAAGTGAGTGCATACAAGGTAGGCTAAGGCGATTTGGGTGTACATTTTGGGGTGGATTGTAAACAATGCTCTTCATTGATATTTAGGAAAACCGAAACATCACGAGAACCGCAAAAAGGATAGGCTGTTAGGTCACTAGATTTACAACACAAGCTTAATAGAAAGATAGAGAGGCGATTGAACAATTATCCAAACACACACACACGTATGAAAGTAAACGGTTATGCGTAGGAGTATGTGAAAGGAAATAAATTGAACAACCAACCCTCAAGTGAGGGTTATGCAAGAGTATTTATAGGCAAGGAGCTAGGGCAACACTCCCACTCCTTCCCTTTTCCTTATTGGACATGGGCCTAAGCTTATGCGCATTCTACATAAGCTAGGCTTAAACAAACATAAAGGCCATAATAAGCTACCTATTACATATGAGTAAAGGTTTAGGAGTGATTCCAACAATCTCCCCCTCAAGTGTTGGTGATGAAAACGGTGAAGGCGTTGATGTAATAGTAGCTTTGACGCCTTCCTACATTCTTCTTTCTTGTGAGAAGAATTGCCTTGATTTCGAACAATCTCCCCAGGTAGAGAGATAGTTTCTTTGAACAGCTTATGCTTTGACGCCATCTTTAACTTTGTTCTTTGATCATTGTTCTTTGATCATTGTTCTTGTGATGAAAGATAGTATGTTGTTGTCCGCATCAAGTCTGCCTCAGTTCCGCTTCTCTGCCCAGGTTCCCACGCCATTCTTCAACATGCTCACACGCTTTTGACGCTGGAATTCAAATCATGAAGTTCTTTAAGTCTTTAACTTTGTAGATTCTTTGGTTTGACGAAGAATCATTCTGACTTTGGTGTTGCTTTTAGATAGAACTTCCATTAGTGATGATGTTGTTATGTGAGCATGAAGAATCTGACGATCATTCCGCCTGAGCTTCCATAAGAAGAAAACATGAAAAAGGTTAGTAATAAGCGGATTCCGGCACTTACAAGTTTGAACTTCGAGAGTGTTAACAAAATAGTGTGAAAACACAACTCTAATTTACAAAGGCCGCTTCTCGAATCGGAGTCCCACAAGTGAGATAACACGATAAAATCGGTACACCTACGATTCAGATGAGTCGCCAGGTACACAAGCATCACCTCACGATCAGACCGCTTGAGACCACTCGCTTAATCCATGGGGAGTTGCCGCGACCTACCGGCCGTGCTGTTGATGTTGACCCCGGCAGAGTTTCCATTCAATCACCGAGGATCACAAATGTGAACCTCTCATAAATGTTCTCGATGCATTGCTAAGATCTCGTGAAGGACTCGATAATGTACCACCAAATTTTATTGTTGAATGTCAAGTGATGAAATGTCAAGTGTACCTAAGAGATCTTTTGATGAATCTCGTGGCTCTAGACTCAATTGTGTGTTTTGGTTTTCCCCGAAAGGAGACTAGGGAGAGGGTCTCCTTCTTCAATACCAGAATCTCTAGGAGAAAGCCGATAGTTTACGTAGGGTTCCCTGTGAGAATGAAACAAGCTGAGAGAGAAACTTGAGTGGTTAAGAAGGTTTAGTGCATGCGCCACTGGGTCCATGACGACTTTTAATCTTCAATACCGGTGTCATCTAGTGACAACCAAGAGCATATGAATTGAACCCTGGTTCCGCCTCTAAGTTGAATAACTGAGGGCTATTTCTTTTCACCCTTTTCTTTACTTTTCTTTTTAATTCTTCAACTCCTTCTTTCTCCCATTCTCATTTCCTTTTTACAATCATACCTAAGGACTTCTAAATTCTAACTATTGGTAGGTCCTTGTAGATCCCTCCTGCCAGGATCATAGGACGGTTATTCCTAACCTTAGTCACCTTATAACTCCATGACTAACCTATGTTGCCATAAAACCATTTGAAGAAAATCTCTCAAAGGGTTTGTAAATGAAAACATGTTTGAACCACTGTGAGAGTTTTATCTTTAGCAAATACCCCTCCACATGTGCTTAAGAGTTTTAACTTAAATCACACAGTGAGGAAAGAGCCGACTTTTGAATTGATCGACTCAAGATAGACAATTCCCCGCGAGACACGGTTACGTTGTATAGTTAAAGAGTTGCATTGTCAACTTTTAGGTGACAACTAGCTCTAATAACTATCTTGAAGGTGTAGACAATCCTCGAAAGGTTGTCAAACCCATCAAGGTTCATGTCTACCAAGAGTTTCTAATGGTACATTCTACTGACAAGTCCTTTGCAGACACGCTTACATCACTAGCTAACTAGCTTGAAATTATTACCGGCCCTGACAAGTCTTTTCGAAGTTACTACAGCTAAGATCTCACAATTCATGGGTTAAGTCTTTTCAACAGAGTTCATATAGCAAAACACAACATATTTCTTATCACGTATTTTCTCCCCCTCAAAATGGCATATAAAATGTTATTTTTGAAAAGTTGAGAACAAATATGACCATTTCGAGTGTTAAGGAAGAACCACTGTGAACAATTTGTGAACAAAGTTTTAAGTCAAGTACTCCCCTCAACAAGTGATATAAACGGTTGAGGTTTTGAAAATCATAAGGGAAGTACTTGTTCTTTTGAGCAAAACCTTGAAAAGTGAAAGGTTTGATAGGTTTTACTCAAAAGTAAGAAGCTTTCGTTTCTTTTATAAGGATTGTGGCAATCAAGCGCACTACGTGGTCCTTTATACAAGTACGGGTTGTATAATCGTAATATGTGCACAAGCCATTGACATAATAAATCATACATCCAAATTTATAATGAAAGAAGCAGCTCAAGGGTACCGTGTAGTCCGTGAGATGTCGCCAGAGTGTGAATCGGCATTGAAAGCCATGATGTTTCTCCCGGGTCGCACACCAACATAGCTTTCCATCTTCTCAACCGATCCCTTCTATACAACCGTTCATCAATCATTGTGATGATCCTCTTCACATCCCTTCGATCCTTAGAATTCCATCGCTAGAGACCCAATCTTCGATGTATATCCTTCAACCGATAAGCCAATCCGTCCCTAACCATCTTCAAAGTGTGATCTCCAAATTTGTGAAGATCTCTGCACGCCATCAAGCAATTTCTTTGAAGTTCACTGCGGTAAACGACGCCGAATGGTTTGCCGATGAGTGTAAATTGTGAAAGCTGGTTGATGTCGGGAAGATCAAGCTGCGGTGAAGTGAAGTTGACACGGTCTCGATAAGATTCAACACGCAGTCGGAGATCTTCTACACGCTCTTGATGACTATGCTCGATGAAGATGAGAATGACTTGATGAATTCACGCTGTACTTCTCGCTGGAGAATTGTCTCATACACCCCGTACTTTGGCAAGGTACATGTCTTCATGTCGCTGATAGAAAATTCTCAAAGTCACTTCAGAGAATGCATAATCCCTTCATCTTGTCTTTGACCACAATATTCTTGAGATAAGTGTAGTCCCATTTGGACGAAAGATCAACGTGTTTGATGGCAACGATGTTTTAGTAATCAACACGCATGTTGAGACTCTCGACCGGCGCCTTTCGAGTAGATTCTTCGCTCCGCCAATGATGAATCCCATACTGCATCTCTGGTCAGATGCCCACTTTGTGGAGAACAAGTGATTAGCTCTTTCCTCGATAGCTATGTTTGAGTATTCTACCGCGGAATGGAAGTGTCGAAATGTAGCATTTCCTGAACCATCGCCACCGTGTAGAAGAAATTCAAGTCTTTGTTGAAGAAATATCTGAATGGAATCCTAGGCTGATCTGGTTGGCCAATTGTTGGTAGTGGTTTAGACCGCCGGTGTAATGGAGGGTTGTCCCTTGTGTGAAGTCGATGTTTGCTTCTGGGTTGAGCCAATCCATGTTATTAGACATAGCTCGAGCAATGTTTTCAAGGTGATATTCTACCTCGATGGCACTTTCTCGAGCTATCTTTTAACAGTTGAAATGCTTCATTCTTGATTCGCCTCAACTCGATTTCGCCATCTTTTACTTGGAACTTTTCTTGCAATCTTTAGCATGCTCCAATGTAGTACCGCCTACCATCTTGACCTTCCTCGTAGGGAGTGGAATTGACAAGTGTAGAAAACCATTCAAATTCCTCTGTGTTATTTTCATCTAGCCATGATAGACGCCGCTTTGGCGCTTCTTCTTCTTTTTCTTAGGCCTAGATGAGGATTCTGGTTTTTGTACTTTGTCGGGAGAGGCGGGTTGTTGTTGGGGCTCATGGATTTTATCGCCACCACCCGATACTCAAAGTGATCACCGGTTTTCTCGAGTCCGGGTGGTGTCTCTAATCCTCGAGGTTTATCAAGAGAAGAAAGGAGGAGATCTTGTTGAGTGGAGTCTTTTGTGGTGGAGGCGTAGAAGTACTCAAATCAAGATGATTCACGTGACTTTGTGCTTAGGCTCCTTATCCTTATCTTGATCTTTGTCTTCATCATCTCTTGAACGCTTAGGCCTTATGCCTTCTTCTCTCAATGATGACTTGAGTTGGTATTCCAAAGAATGCTTCAAACAGTTTAGCTTCATGGGAGGCAAAGTCAGAGCGTGTTGACATTTGCGCTACCAGCCGGTTTACTAATTCATTATCTGAGAAGATTGTAGTTTCAACTGGATTGATGCTCAAAATTATCGGAGTTGATTTCATGGCTTGCTTGGCTAAATGTAAGAGATTCGGATAAAGTTGTCCGGTATACATCTCCTTTGTCAGGAACGACCTCCATTAAGAACTTGTGATGTATCCTTTTATCATCTCGTCCATGCCCTTGAAGATCATCCTTCATAAGCTTCTCACATACTCCTTTTCAAATTTCATCTTGTCATTCTCATGAAGATAAGTTATTGATCATCAATGAAATTCAGCTTTCTGTAGAGCATGTCTTTCTTTCCGACTCTTTGACAAATTTTGGTGATTCGTTCTGAGTTGAGAAATCCAAGATGGAGTTGGCTTCTTCTAATGATCGATGATGATTTGGTTGATTTCTTTTGATGGTGGTGGTGAAGAATGAGAAGACGAACGATGATGAAGAGATATGAGGAGACTCTGATCCTTTGAGGTTCGAGGTTTTCTCCTTTGATGCAGCAGACTATCTAGAAGAAACTTATCATAATTAGTGTCATCTCCAGACTTATCTTTCTCTTCGCTCTTTTCTGCCTCACTTTTCTTTTTCACCCTCATCTTTCTGACTTTCTTTAACAAATTTCAAATTCATGCTCAATAGTTTCCTCCACGGCTTTGTTGTTGCTCCAGTGGTGGCACCAGCATCCCTTTATCGGGTTGATTAACCGCATCGTGATCCGTGAAGGTTGAGTCTGACCACTTGACTCCCGTGGCCACCCATTTGATCCTTAGCAAATTCTTTTGCAACGTGTTGGAGTCTAATGAATTTGAACTTCTTCCCCGATGAAGTATCCTGCTCTTCTTCTTCATCCAGCTTCATAAGGCACAAGTACAGAGTCTTCCTTTTTCTTGTCACCGTGGACTTGGAGGTTTAGCTATCATAAAGTCATCTTTAGCGCGCAGAGTAGAAAGTCTCTTCATCCGATTCAAGTATCTTCGAGTCCTCGCCCATTAGCTTTTTCTGCGGTTCGTGCTTGATAGGAATAGAAGCAGCTCTTAAGGGAACTCCCCTTTCAGGAGGATTCCTCCTGGGAACATCCTCTGACTCTCAAGTTGCACTTCCAAGACTTCCTCTTCCGTTCTCCTATAGGTGTTCCGTAAGACTTTTCATCGAGATGACCAACTTTGCCTTCTTTATCTACAAATACCTTTTGTATGTTTCAAGCTTTTGATTTCATTAGTCGGGTGATCGTGTAACACAAGACCCTTGCTTTGTTGACGATTCTTGATTCGACCGATAGTGGGTTCACCAACATATCGTGATTGTCGGGTCATTGAGCCTCTGGGAATATCGGATGAAGTCCAAGTGCTCTCCGATCAACAATTTTGTGTATCCCACATAGGGAATTTGAGCCAAGTTTCTTGTGAAATGACATCATGTCTCCCATAAAAGTGCTTCAATTTCGATGTCCTTTTGTTGATTAATGACCGTAATTGGTTCCATGAGCTTGGGATGCTCATAACCACTATCACGCACCGTGAGACCGATTTGGTAATGATGATGTAGAGGGTTCTCCACGGTTGAGGAATGTTCTTAAGCTCCACATGAGAGTGCTTAGTGATTATTCCTCAAGCTTCATCATAGCCAATATCAATCAAGAATTTCGTGAATGCTCTCTTCAAGAGGTGTGGCATAGAAGTCGGTTGGCTCATTTCAGAATTAGAAGAATGTACCCGTAGATCTCGCAGTGATGGTGATTTGTTTGTGATTGAGCGTCACAGCCACCGACTTTGACCTTTGATCCTTTGCATTGAATTCGTAATTGTTGTATGTAGATTCGCATCAGAGAGTGTGAGAGCATGTTCGTAGGGATGATTCTTTAAAATATCCACAAAGAATCAAGCAAGAAGATTCGAGCATGTGAGGGTTTCAAAGTCAACTCGATTGTTCTTACAATCTTTCTTGATAGCCATTGGGAAGATATCGAATTGTGAGAACCTCAGTGCATCCACATTCATTTGAGCACCATGTCGGATCCGAAATAACATTAGCCAAAAGAACCAACATATCGAAAGACATAATGTTAGTCAATAGAAGGTTTTATTGTCTAATTATTGAATGTACAAGTGTCAATGATTGTTACGAGTCCTAAGTCACTTGTTTGTCCAATAGTCCAATGACGTCGTGAAATGTTTCGGGAGTTAGTTAACTTTAAGTTTTAAAGTTTATGTTATCACTTATAGTTCACAACATATCAAACGCTTAAGTTTATTAGTGACATTATTGATTCGCGGACGTTATGATTCATTTATTTACAAGTTTGCACGCGGAACAATTCAAAACGAAGGTTTGATCAAGGCTTATGCGTAGGAATAGTAGATTATGCGTAAACAGGTTATGCTACAGAGGCAAAGCTTACGCCAGAATTGCCTTACGCGAAGAAATGTTACGCCAGGAACAGAGAACCTTATGCGTAGAGCTTACGCAGTAGGCTTATAAAACTTTACGCGAAGGCTTACTCGTAAGAGTAGACCTTATGCGTAGAGTCATCAAGCACGCATATCCTTCAGTGATACGCCAGTCCCATTGTAGAACCTTACGAATAGTTACGCGAAAATTTCTCTTACGATAACTTTTCACGTAAGGTGATCCTTATGAGTAACAAAGACCTTGATTCTGAAGTTTTATGCGAGCAACTCGAAATAAATCATCATATCATCAATCTTAACATGTATAGTCATTATAAAACGTATCATATGAAACTATTTCATAGTTACAGAAGTCATACGCAGTAAGTCAAAACCCTAGAGTTTAAGAATTACGATATGATTTCTAGCCATAGAATTGCACCAAACTTTTTCTCGGTAGGTCTTAGGTGTTGTGAGAGTCTAATAACCAAGTTTTAACATCCAAAAAGTCAAGAATCAAAAATACCCAAACCTAAGAACATTAAACCCTAAATTCCAATTCTAAATAATTAGTGTTTCGGTTGTTATAGGGCTAGGATATCATCAATTCAACATGATATTAACATTACACAACAATCTTTTTGACCAAAAACAATCACATTTGAAAATACCCAAAACCACGCATAAACCCTAATTTTCAAAATCTATCAATTCGTGTTTCGGGTGGGTTTTGAGGATAAAATAGTATCATTGATGTTAAAGACATGTTTTGACACTACCTTTAACCATAAACACATCTGATCATGTGTTCATACGCATACGCAGAGAACACAAAAACAAGATTATACAACTTTTGACCGTTGATTCATGTAAAATCAAAACCAATGTTTAAACACACGTTAAGATTATGAAACAACTTACAAAATGATGATCCAAAAACACGATTTCTTGAACGATTTTCGTAGAGGATTAGATAGGTTATGAGTAATAAATGTGAGTAGAAATGTTAGGTGGAAGAGTTTTTATTAAAAATAACTTTAAACTTTTGACAGCTTTTGGTCCCTCCACCTTTTTTTCATACAAAGCCATTTAACTTCCATTTTGGTTACCAAACAAAGATTTTAAGAAAGAAACTTGACGACACTCCCCTCGACTTAAGAAAATAATGAAAGGTTATAAATTTTAGTCCGAGGAGTGTCATTAACCGTAAAAGTTTACCACCATTGATAAAAGAAACAACCGTATAGATAACATGCAAGTACACATGATGTTTTGAAACAGTTATATTTATTTTCTCCCCTCAACACTTGATCGAAAAATACCAATTTTGAAAGATTATAGTGTTGACGGAAGAAATGTACTTGCAATGTTGAAAGAAAATAGATAGAAGAATATTTTTGTTGTTTTATCTGATTTTATATTTTGTATTTTGTTTTTGAAAAATATTTACAAAAGAGATTTTGGTGTTTGACAGGTTTTTAAGACTGTTTTAGGAGGTCATCCCATTCCTCTTGAGTCAAACACCTCATACCAATCCGGTGGACCAACTCATTAAACCTAGTGGTAGGCAAGGCTTTGGTGAGAAGATCTGCCAATTGGTATTCTCGACTCCACAAAATATAATTCAACAAGCACTCTGCTCCACGTGATCCTTGATGAAATGATATCAAGATCGATGTGCTTTGATTTCGAAAGGTTGAACCGAAGTTGCACGAGATCGCAATGGCACTGATTGTCGCAGACATCGATTCTGTCACAAATACGTAACCATAGTCTTTGAGTTGTGTTCTCATCCAAATGACTTGAGCACAACACGCAGACATGGCTACATATTCTTTCCGTTGAGGACAATGATGTACAATCCTCGCTTCTTCGATTGCCATGACACCGCTTATCACCAAGAAATTGTAAAGCTCCTAAGTACTTTTCCGCGAATCTAAGCATCCCGCGGTCGCATTCTAAAAGCTATTAGTTCAAAACTGAATCCTTCTGGATACCGTGATTCCCAAATTAATGGTTCCCTTGATGTATCGGAGGATTCTTTTAGTCTCAGAGAGGTGGGTTTCAGCTTGGTCGCGACGATAACGGAGCAAAGATATACAAGAAAGACAATATCAGCTCGCTAGTCGTTAGATACATGAGAGACCCAATAATACTACGGTATTTTGTAGGGTCCACCAATTTCCCATGTAAATCAGCGCCTAGCTTCTTGGTATGAGCCATTGGTGTGGCATAGGTGTCACAGGTTTTCATTCCAAATTTGTTTAACAATTCAAGGGCATATTTGGACCGACTCAAGAAAATACCACGGGGTGATTGATGAACTTGTAATCCTAGAAAGAACGTAAGTTCACCCATCATGGACATTTCAAAATTTTCTTTCATTAGTTTTGCAAAATTATTGAGTACTTTTTATGTGTAGACCCAAAAATGATGTCATCCACGTAAATTTGAACAATTAAGATATGTGCCCCGTGATATTGTATAAAAAGAGTGGGTCAACCGAACCTTTGGTGAAATTATTGGCAATGAGGAAAGATGATAGCTTATCGCACCATGCCCGAGGGGCTTGTTTGAGACCATACGAGCTTTGTTCGCTTTGTAGACATGGTTCGGGAACTCTGATCAACGATCCTTCCGTTACGACATAAACCGCTTTTTAGTTGTCCATTGAGAAACGCAGCTTTGACATCCATCCGAAAGACCGTCATATTCATATGAGCCGCTAACGAGAAATATCCAACGTACCTCAAGACGAGCAACCGAGCAAAAGATTCTTCAAAGTCAATACCCTCTTCCTGACGATAACCCTTAGCCACCTGACGTGACTTGTTTCTCGATAACATTTCCTTCAAAGATCCAATTTGTTTTTCCAAATCCATTTGAGACCAATGACGAGACCCCTCATGGTCTTTCAACCGCTCCCATACTTCAAGACGTTTGAATTGGTTGAGTTCTTCTTGCATGGATTCAATCCAGCTGTCTTTTGTCATTGCGTCTTTGATGTTTTTAGGTTCGATTGACAGCATGCTGAGTGCATAAATGCAATGTTCACCATCTGAGTGAAGACGTTGTCTTGTAACGACCGGTTGATTCGGGTTGCCAATAATGTTTTCCAGAGGATGGTCTTTGTCCATCTATGTGTGGAGGGTTGATGTTGGTATACATTGTGCAGATTTTGAGGATTCAAATGGCTTATAGATGATTCCGCGACATCGTGCAGCAGCTCATTAGCAAACGGGTTAAAGAACGATTTGGATCAAAATCGCAGTGGGGGTACTTCATTCGTAACATCATCACCGTTCATCATTGTTGGAAGCGTTTGTTCAACCGTTGTGTTGAGTCAATCGGTGGTGCTTCTTCAACCGTAGTTGTTGTAGCAGTGTATCGTATAAGAGTATTATCGTTGAGCAACAGCCGGAAATACGGATACACCGAGCACGCTCATCAATATCGCCATCAATAACGGAGCAAATAACCTTTCCATTTGTTGACGAGTAAGTCGGGGCTTTGTTCAAATGATGATGGGGTTTGGGAAGTTTAAGCTTGTGACCGGTTCCAAGTCAGTTATACTCGTAAGCCATTTCCGTAAGTTCATCAAAATGAGCATGAATCGCTTCCATAACCTCCTTTGTTCGACGATTCCAGATTCGGAAACCTTTAGAATTATCACAATATCCTATAAAGACTCCAATGTCAACTTTGGCTTTGAGCTTTCCAAAGTCATCACATCATTATTCGGATAGCAAAGAGATCCAAATACATGAAAGTGTTTGAGATTCGGGTTTTCTCAGTGGACAAGCTCAAAAGGTGTTTTGTTGTGGCTTTTTGTGATCATAGAACGGTTTTGAGTATAGCATGCAAGAGATACGCCTTCGCCCATAAGTAACTGAAGTTTAGCATTGATTAACATTGTTCTGCAGCTTCCACTAACGCTCGTTTCGCCTTTCAACAACTCCTTTTTTCTCGTGTACGCGCAATAGATGTCCGATGCAATTCCACTTTCTCATAAAATTCACGAAGAGTTTGGTTAACAAATTCGCCTCTCGTCTGCTCGATTTGTCGAACGGTGTTTCGTGAGTGAACTTGTATTTTCGTGAGAAAGGTGATGATCATCTGTGGAGCTTGATCTTTGCTTCGAAGAAAGTAGACCCAAGTCCAATGTGAATAGTCATCAACAATTACTAAGATGTAGCGTTTGCCATTGATCGCTTGCACGCCAAGATCGGGCCACACAAATCCATGTGAAGAAGATGAAGCACATGCCGAGAGTCCGGTTCCACCTTTGAAGGAAAATGAGCACGAGTGCTTTGCCTTGTTCACAAGCTGAGCAAAGGTGATCTTTAGAATACCGAAATCGCGGGAGTCCTTCAACTAGTTTGTGTCGAGCAAGGTTGGTGATGGTTTGAAAGTTAAAATGTGAGAGACGACTGCAAGTACATAGCCGTGGATTTTGTTGATGTTGCCTTTGAAAGTAAGCAAATGGGAGAAGAAGCAACCATGTCTTGCATAGAGATAGTATAAAGACTAGAATTACGAGCCGCACATAAGGTCGTTTCCTTGTAGATCACTTAATGAAACAAGTTTTCTCCCCGAAGCAACCTCCAAATCTCCATCACAAAACTGACCTCCATCAAAACAGATTGATGACCGAGGCCTTCCACATAATAAACCCCGCTAATTTCGATGTTCCCATTGATATAGTCTCCGTAGCCCATGATAGCCGCTAGTGATCATTCCCTAATCCGACACAATTGCCAATGAACTTTGCAATAAAGTTTGATAACAGCTTAAGTTGCTCGTCATGTGTCTGGGAACATCCGCTATCAACAATCCAGAATGATCAGACACCCGATACACAATAATGCATCACACAGATGGAATAGAAGTAGATGTGGAACCCGAAATGTTAGAGGGTTCCGAAAGCGCTATAGTAGATATACACACATCAATAGCTTTAGGTATCCATTTAAATCCTAGTGTGTTATATATCCATTTCCGCCATCTCCAACTAGTATTTGCTTTAGTCTTAGTGAATGCACTAGGTGGTACTACATTCCTAGGAGGTGAAACTGGAGCTACAGGGACAAAAAATGCGCTTAGAATCTAAAGAGGGCGGTCTACACTGCAAGATTTAGAAAGATTAGTGGGCCTAGAGGTATTTCTGTTCTTAGGATTCCTTAAACGAGAGATGATAGCTTTAGCAACACATTTATCATGACAATAATTCATACTTTTACGACAAATAACACAAGGTGCATCGATCAATATCAAAAGTACTTAATGGTTTAGCATTCGTTACATCACTATTTCTATTACATTTGCCAAACGCAATATCTATAGTGGAAGCAACGTGAGTCTTATTCATAGTCCTAGGGTGTTCTTCTACTTTAGCATTCCTTATTGATCTTTTCTTAGGTCGCAACTTCCTATTCTTCTATGTAGTGCTCCTAGGTCGTGAAGTGCGGACGCTTGGAAAAGACGCAACTATTCCTGTTTTAGTAGAAGGAAGCACGTTAGCAACTTGTGATTTGGCAGTAGAGATTCTAGGTTCACGATTACTAAGTGTTACTGTTGCTATTCTCTTAATCACTGAGGCGAAGTTGTTCATACTTTCCTAACAATTCTCTTAACTTGAAGATAGTGTGAATCAGATCTTGATTTTCAGACCGAATATTTCCAACAAAATGCATAACTTCTTTAGTGTGTGCAAGATAATGATCAAGTTCATTTGATGCTTCATCACGAGTCTTTTGAGTAAATCAAATATGACACCATATTCCTTTTAACTTTTACAAGTTCTTGTTCATATTTTGAGATTTGACACTTAAAAGACACGCTTTGATCATCCGCTTGCTCAATTTTTGGATCGAAGTTTTGTCACGCTAATCGGGCGATTTTGTGTTGAAAAGCAAGTTGTTGATCGTGAATATCTTTTGACACCAATTAAGACGACGTATTGCATTTGAAAGTTCGTTTGACAATCGCTTGTTTTCAACTTTTAAGGACTCGACCAAGCACATTATCGTGTTCTCAACATTTACCACAGATCAACAAGATCGCCAGAGATATAATCAAATGCATATGACAAAGAATTCAATAGCACAACATTATGGACATCAAAGACGTGATGACATCTTCCAAGAGTCGATCAACATCTTTTCTCAACAGCTTTTACGCTTAGTATTAGAAATAGATGTTTCGATTTTCGAAAACGACCTTCATCAATCCAAGTTCCTTATGAAAGTCCCTTTCCAATGCACAACTTTTCAAATTTTTAACATTTGGTAAAAGATTTTTCTCAAAAATCTCTTTGTTCTCGCTAGAGGCGATTGAAAATGTTGAACTTTGATTTCGTAATGATATTCTATCTCATGTTGTAGTTTTGAGGTCACCATGAAAAGGTCAAAATATCGAATTTTTGATTTTCGTGTTTTGAGTTTACTTCACCAGAAGTTGTTGGACCGCGATTTGCCAGATCGCATTTATCATACCTATCTAATGATCCTACACAATAAAAATCCATCGATGTTAACAAGATCAATTTGTGTAGGATCGCTAGCCAATCGTGAGGATCGCATCGTGATCGTAGGATCGGATCGTATAGACGCTTCTATTATTAATTTTTTGTTTTGTTTCTTTTTGTTTTTTTTTTGGTTTTGGTATATTAACTTATTAAGTATAAGCTCAAGCGTTCTAAAGCCCAATGATCAAGAATTTTCAAAACAATTATTATTTTGGTGCTGTTAATTAATTGTCTCTTGTAAGATTAATTAGTGTAAAATCATTATGTTTTTATGGACTATTTAGAAATAGTTTAGATGTGTCTTTTGGGTTTATTATGAAAAACGATTTCGTGCTTTGTAAAATGTCGTAAGCTTATTTTGAAGTGCAAACTATCTACATACTTGACTCAATTTTGTTCATATTTTATTTTAGGTTACATATAAAAGCATGAATATTCTAATTTAATTTATTTGGTCATCAAGAAAAAAATTCAAGAATATTATCAATATTCTAATTTAATTTATTTCCAATAAGAAAAAAATCAGGTTGCCCCTCTATTATAAATTATGTCAAGCTTTCATTTTCGTGATACAATCCTTTATCTGCATTAATCTATATATTGTAACAAAAAAAGTTACGTAATCACGTATAATAAATTAACATTATCTTTTGCATAAACGCTATCACTTAAAAACCTATAACAAAAAAACATTAAACAAGAAGTAAGACCGCGGCACGTGATGTAGTAACTTTGTGCAAATATGCATTTCAATATATCTTAATATTCTACCACACAAAGATTTGAACATATAACTTTTTTTCTTTAATCATCCATTTAGATTCGCTATCATATGAAAATATTTATATAGAAATATAAAACTACAACCCCTATACAAAAATATATACATTTTCATAGGATCTTTATTTATCCCGATCCATCCTACCATCGTATCTTGCAAAGTCAAAATCCATCCTGTAGGATCCCGATCCCCGACAACCTTGTACTTCAATCGATGGAAGGTAAAGGACCCAAGTTTGTGCATAACTGGTTTGGGATTAACATTAGAAGACCTCAGACGCTTTTATGATAATCCTGGTGTGTTAGAAGAATCCGTTGGTGTGATCAAAGTGACCGCTTTTTATAATTAAAAGGTTTGTTGTAAACAACATTTTTAATTTTGATCACTCGCCTTCAGCATCTAATTCCTCTTGACGATGATATTCAACAACATAATAAATGTATTATCAATTTTATATTCTCGTGACCGAAACTTCAGATTTGGTTGAATGCTTTGTTGAAAGCTTAGGTTTGTAATCGAGATTCTGGTCCATATCCATTTGATTGGGTTTTAAAGTAAACTTTTCAATAGTCGCGGACCGACTTCGCCATGTTTGTAAACAAATGCTTTTAAACTCTTTAAGTTTGTTTTGTGTCGATGATTTCTTCAAGATGATCATCTATTCGCTTCTGAATGCTTTTGTATGCAGAGAACTGCTTTTGGACAAGTTAACAAATTTCTCTTAGCTTTTTGATTTTCCGTGAGAGCCGCTAATTTGTTTTTATGTTCATGTTTCGTTGTTCTATTTCTGCATAACAAAGCATTCTTCGGCTGCTAGATCAATGATTCAGATCTCTAAATATTGTCTATTTATGAGATTTGGCAAAGGTCGCTTCAAAACCTTTTCAAGTTTTTCGAGTTTTGAAAAAGTTGAGTTGCTTTTGTAAACATCAAAATCCTTGGTTAACAAAGGCATTTTTGCTTTCAAGTCCCGACAATGGCATGACATTTTTCCACAATGGTCCGATGGTCTTGTATTAAACGAGCAAAATCGATGAGGCAAAAGTTCTATGGTGTTCAACGAAGTCACAACATGATCATTACTTAGATCCTCAAGTATAACCACTGAGTCAATTTGAGTATCAAGGGAAACCATAAGGTCATCTTGATCGTCAAATATAACTACTGGGTCTATTTGAAAAATTGGCGGAATGAGATGATCGACTCATTTTAAACATTCTCGGCCTTGCCGATTCGGGATGTTGGCGAGATATGAGATCGTGATAAATATGGTTTGTCGTACTGAGACAAGCCATCGTCATACACTGGCCCGTGGTCACTCATGTGTAACTCATGCATATTAGCCATCAACATAACATCCGTGATTGGCCTCGCAAGTCCTCCATATCATCATCCGAATCAAGATTGCCATAAAGCTCGTTTTGTCTCCAGTGAGAGTTCCACCAGCCATCCTAAGAGCCAAAAGAAGAGCTCTTTGGATAAGCACCGCCTCTAGTCCTAGGCTTTGGGCATGCATTAGCCAGTGTCCCTTCTCATTGCAGCTTGTAGCATCAAGACCATTCAACCCATTTTGAGCATTCCCTTGTTCCACCACTTGAGTTCTATTGTTATTCCTACCCACAAAGATTAAACCCTTGACCACCGCCCATCCGACGACCATAACCACTTTATTCTCAACTTCAACTCGCCCATTGTTCACAATGTTTTGATTCCTTGTGTTAGATGAGGAACTAATACCTTGTTGGACTTGTTGGTATAACGGCAAAGGCATTAGCAATCATAGCAAAATCCTTTTGCTGCGCGTTTCTCAACGGATCGCATTCCTCATTAGCTTCAATCGACGTGCTTGAAAGCATTGTTGTTGTTGTATGGAACCAATTGAGTTTGTTGAGATTGAGGCTGTGAAGGATAATATGGTGTGATTGTAGCAAATTTTGGTTGAGTTGTCGTTGAGGAGAATAACTGCTTTGAGCATATAAGGCAAGTTGTTGATTCAATGTGTCTAAGTGGAGCAATTTGAGCACGGAGAATCCTTTCCCTATCAACTTCCTTTTCATGAGGCTTCAAGTAATCGTATAACAATCCATATGTAGAATGATGCATATTCTTCGCTTGACGGAGAAAAATGACATACTTCTCCCATTCAGTACCAAGACTACTCAGAACTTAGTATTCAATCGCAATTCTTGGCATGATGATGTTGTGTTTATCCAAATCATTGATGATGTCCGAAAAACGATGATGATAAGACTCTAGTGTCTCTCCGTGTTCAATCATGAAGTGTTCATAAGCCAAGTAAATTTTGGATTCCAAATCCTCCCATTGAGTACGTGATCCTTCCATAAGAAGATGAATATGATCCCACATTTCCTTTCAGCCTTTGAGCATCAACACTTCAAAGAATCGTTGGTAATCCTAAGAGGATATATTGCATTGCAAGTTCATCAGCTTCATAGTGTAGAAGTTCCTCTCATTCAGTCGGCAAATGTAGCAATGTTGGATTGTTCATCTCTTGGTGGATTAGCATTTGGATTATGTACGATAACAAGAGGCATCTCAAATGGACCTTCCAAGATAACCTTCTTTAAGAACTTCCTGTGGCTTCTTCGATTACAAAACCTAAAGAACCTTATCACCCATTGATCGAAGTTTCCTCGAGTGAGCATTGAGGTCTATCAAGTGATCCGACTCATGAATTGATTATTGGTCGCTAAAGCTTCACACATCTTTGCAAACCAAGTGGTTCCTTCATAGTGTTCCTTGATGGATGTTGATTGAATTCGCCAGGGTTGTACTTGAAGACTTGGTGGTGGTTGAACCATTTGAGGTTGTGGATTGGCAGCAAGTTGTGGAGTATGTTGTTGATTAAATTGTTGTTGATAAATTGCTTGTTGTTGATTCCATTGTTGATGTTGTGGAGTTAGTTGTTGTTGACGTTGAGAATAAGTGTATGGGAAATAGTTAGAGTATGGTGGTTGTGACATGTTGAAAACTTGTGTTGGTAAAAATGGATCTTTGTAGTCGAATGAACCTTTGTTGATGAAGTATCCTTAGGCGTAGTAATCACAATAAACCAAGTAGGACTTATGCGTAAAAAACACCAAAGTTATTGCACAATCAAGAGTTACGCAGTAGATTTAGCTTACGCTGCAGTATAGGGTAAAGAGACTAAAATTATGCGTAGACACAAAAGTTAGGGCGAGAAAGTTGTAAGACTAGGCTTATGCGTAAGATGAATCTTATGCGAGGATTTCTACGCCGAAGCTTTATGCTTTGCGTAGTTTTAGGTTTTATCCCAAATGATCTTTTTACACTATCACAATGCAAAAGATATCCAGTCGACGATTTTCGTGCTTATCCAAGCAAGAAAACACGGAGTAAACTACGAAAACGAAGATCAAACCAAGGAATAACTTACGCTTAATATTAGGGTTTTGATACGCGTAAGATTACTCGTAAAAATGATTGTGCCCATATTTGTTTCTAAACCGCATTTTGTTATGGAATAGCTTCAATATCACCAAAATAACACAAAAGTGTGAAACTTGATGAACCAAAACAGTTAAACGGGTTACGCTGTAGAACGACACTAATTTAACAAAAACAAGCTCTTAAAAACTTAGATCCACGCGTAAGTTTTGAAACTTTTTGCCAAAAAAGTTATTTTACACCTAAAATATTGAAAGTACAAGAATCTGGATTAAAAAGTGAAAAAATGCTTTTAAGCAACCTTAGTATCTGCACGTTTACGCCAGTAGACCAAAACCCACTTCAAAAACAAAAAATACGATTCACCCAACTAGTAGGCTTATTGATACCATGTTAGGTCACTAGATTTACAACACAAGCTTAATAGAAAGATAGAGAGGCTTATTGAACAATTATCCAAACACACACACACGTATGAAAGTAAACTATATGAGGAGTATGTAAAGAAATAAGTTGAACAACCAAAACACACACACACGATGAAAGTAAACGCTATAAAGGTAGGAGTATGTGAAAGGAAATAAGTTGAACAACCAACCTCAAGTGAGGGTTATACAAGAGTATTTATAGGCAAGGAGCTAGGGCAACACCCCACTCTTCCCCTTTTCCTTATTGGACATGGGCCTGCTTATGGGCCTTCTACATAAGCTATCCTTAAACAAACATAAAGGCCATAATAGGCTACCTATCACATATGAGTAACTAACACTTGAATAAAGGTTTAGGAGTGATTCCAACATAGGCTCTGAGGGGTTAACTAGGGGTATCGTGTACTTAAGATGAGCGCAATAACCAAGGGTGCGGGGAATTACTCAACCGATGTGGAAGAAGTAATTATATTACGGGTATCAAACAAGGGTTATCCTAATGCCTCTTATCATTTAGTTATTCCTAATAACACAAGTGTAGTCTTACTAGCGATCTCGGGATGCATCACAAAACAAGTTCTAGAATCTATTATACTACCGGTTCACACTCTAAGCATTAAAGATGAATGCTTTAATTCCTACTAATCTAAGGGCGATCCTCATATTTTGGGAGGAATTTAAGTGGTAAAGGGTTTTTTGTGCTAGTCATATAATTTCCTATCCATGAGACACTTTATTAAAACTAATGGCCCACTCCTATATGTCATGAAAAATTTTAAATTTGGTGCCAAAATTACCCTAACCGACATTTTCTCATGGTTTATTATGCAAATGCAATTGGATAAAGCAAATAATCAAGGATAAGCATAGTTTCAAAGTTCCGTTTTATTTTCCCTCCCTACATTTAAACCTAACATTGTCCCCAATGTTCCCTAAAGTATCAAAAGTTATAATAACTAAGGTAATAAAAGATGAAAGAAACTAATACACTCTGATAGTCTCTAGGATCCGTAAAGTGGTGGTTACATCTTTCTTCAAGATGAATGTTTATGTGAAAAGCTCCTCCTCATCTTATGTATCTTCTTCTTGGTAAATTAAACTCCGCATAATTTGAAGAAACAAACTAAACCTTCACGTAGAAAAATCAAGGGTAACAATATATATAGGACTCTACTAAATAGGATATAATGCTTGTGGAATGGATGTTTACATTTTCTAGAAAATTCCAAAATTTATAAGTAGCAATGTAAAACCAGAAAAGTAAGATAAGTTGTTGCCTCCTCCTGACACAAGTTCTGTTATGATCCCTCGGGACACAAAGTTATCATGACAAGTAACTGGTCTCACATTTTCTCGAAAAAAATCGAAAATTTTATATCTTTAGAATTGAAAAATTCATGCAAAACATCCATTATGACTGATATAAGCATTTGACTCACATATATATATCTCTTTCAATAATCGTAATTTCTATGTTCACGGTCCTTTTGAAAACGCGGTGTAATCCTCCCTACACTTATCCCTTTTGTAAAATACCTTTATATGTAATTAAGACGAGATTAATGACAAAATAAAGCATTTTCATAAATTCAAACACGAACATACATAATGAAAATATATATGACATAAATGTGAAAAACAAATACACATGGGTTGCCTCAAGAAGCTTGTTTTGTTCGAGTCACGAGCTTGACTCTACCCTTACTTAACGGATAGAGGTTTTCCCTACACTTAAGTTTAAGTGTGGGTGATAGTAGCAATACAATAACCTTTATGAAAGGAAATTTGCCACGCGAGGTGAAGGTGATGGGTGATTTATATGCTCAAAGGGGTGTGCTCCATTCATTCTAACCTTACCTAATTTTATGGGTGTAGCGGGTGAATCAAATCTCTCTCCTAAAATGGATCATCTTCTATCAACTTCAAAAAGATTCTAGTTAAGGATCCATCTTGACATAATAAACCCGCTTAAAACCCATAATTTTTTCTTGTTATCAACCATGAATGGGTGATATAAGTGTGTAAGGTCATGGGTTATCTCCTATTAGCTTCCACTCTACATGGCCTAGAGTCTACCACCTTATCAAGAAACTACTCGACTATTTATTTTGACGTGATTGGGGCTAATTCAATTCCAAGATTCACATCAAAGATCTAAAAAATTGTAAGGTTTCTCGTCAGAGGCTCCGGTCATCAAAAATTAGAACTCCCTAGATTAAGAGAGAGGTCAAGACAACAAGCATCTAAACCCCATACCTCTAGTTACATTTGTTCCAAAGGTTCTATATCAATCGAGGTTCCTATAGTCTCTTGACTTCTTCCGGTAAGTTATAGCGATGTGTATTCCTCAAGTGATGGTAGGCTTTCATGGCTTGGAGTTTCCACCTCATTCTCCATTATATCTAGATCTCCTAAATGTTCATTATGTGTTTTAGTATGATTCAACCCAAATACACTTAAGTATCTCAAATCCTTCTTAGCCATTTCAAATTCTTGGTCCGATTCATAAGAATCATTCTCAAAAAATTGATCACTATGTTCTATTTGCCTAAAGGATTCCTCACGCGTGTCATATGTTTTGATGAAATCTATCCCACTATGCAACTAAGTAGTTCAACTATAACCATCTCACAATCTTGTTCGGTTTAGGTTCCATGTTCTTAAAAACTAGGTCTTTTTGATCATGATGCCTAAGGTTGGGTAAATACTCCTTATCCATTTCCTCAAGTAAGCATGCCACTGATGGTTTATGCTAGAGGCTTTTTCAAAAACTTTTCCGAGGGTCTCACTAAAAGGAGTTGATTCTAACAATGATCGTTGAATAGAAGCCATACAAGCACAAAATTTATCAAATCCATCCAACCTTACACCCGTCGCCTTTTGGATATCTCTAAGATCACTCACAAATTCATTAGAACAATAAAAAGCAATCCAATTTATGAAATTCAATTGTTCCTCATTTGTTAATGATTCAAATGCAACTCATTTTGCCATAGCTACAAATGAAAAGGTTTTACCTAACACAAATTTAATAAAAGAAGGGGATAGACTACAAGGAGTTAAAAATCCAGAAAATGAAGCTTACTTGATAGGAATCGTAAGGAAACCTAAACGATAGAAATCTAACTGAGCTATTCGGCTCCTACAGCGGCACCAAAACTGATAACGCTACACGCAGTCGTCGTGGTCAAAGGAACTTCCTTTTCGCTCTGAAAGTGTTTTTCAACACCCGCAGTAAAGAAACCTAATCGCTGTAGTGTAGTATTAGGTAAGCCACTTTAATTATATCGCTTCTATAGGGGAATAGGAATGCTAGTGAGAAGTTACTACGCTAAGGTTGGGGTTGAGGAAGATTATTTTTTTTATCTTTTTTATGTTTTTTTATAAAATGGAAATTACGAATCTTGGGGTATTGGATTGGGGGTTGGTATTTCTACCACCGACATTTATTCGTCTAATTTTCTAATCTAGTGGTGTATGTAGTCTATGTCTAATTATTGTGTGCTCTTATGATGATTTAAAGATGTGTTTACTTAGGTTTTATTACTCCTAAATATCTCCTATTGATGGTTGAATTGTCAATGCCTTATTCTTAATCGCGGTTGTGTGTCTAAGGTCGTAGGGTAATGCAAGTATCCCTAACTCTTGAAACTACCAAAGGTTATTGCCTACAAAATTTCTAGAATTTATAAACTTAACACTAAGGTACTCTTCTATGGTTTAGCCACAACACTCTAGGTAACTATAAGCTAAGGTTCACAAAGATTAATCAAGCATTAACTACACAACGGATGACCTATCGCAATACTAGACCATTAACAATTAAGATAAGAGACAACCAATCAATATTCAATAATTAAGTTTCATATTCCCTAAGCAAATATACAAGTAAATTAGCTTCCATTACTGGAAACATGCAAGCATACACACAATTAATTGAAGACATACATGAATTAATGAAGTAAAACACTTATCTTGATGTAAGATAGGTATGTGGAACCCTAAATACTGTACTAGATAGCCTTGGTTGGGTTTAGGTTTTTACCCAAAAGACTACACCAAAACTAAAAATTGATTCTATATATAAGATTACACATGACGGCGCCACCCTTTTAATTTAGATGCCGGCCGGTCGCCAAGTATTAGGGTTTCGTTTTACACGTGAATCTGCGACCAAGGCCACCTATGCTTGTGACGACGCCCCTTCAGCCTCGACGTCGCTCGATCAAATCTAGGCCGTCGAAAGGCGACGCCTTACTCTTTAAAACCTAAAGCCGCTTCACTTGAATGAGCAATTGCTACCGAAGTCGTCATTGTATTTGTCCGACGGCCACAATTATTGCCCGACGATTGCCACTTAAATCCCCGACCGTCCCTTTAGTTCCAAAGAACTCGAAAGTGTCATTCCAAAGATTTTGCCTTCAAGATACCTAAAAAGTGAAAAGGAACGATATTAAGTAAAAACGGATACAAAAGTGATCAAATAAGGGCTTAAACGACCCCTCAAAAAGGTAAATTTTAAAACCTTATCAATGCGTTACCCAAACATCACACATATACCAATCTCAAATGAATAAGGTTCGGTTTAAATCATTTGGGCAACACTTCACAGTTTGGGATTATGCGTATAAATCAGATTATCCCAATATTAGAAAAAGATAAGGCTCGGCCCATGAAAAGAACGCTATTAGAATGGCCCATGGCAACACACACACCGGATGCATATCAAATTTTTCCAATTCACGAAAGTATATAACACCCATCTTATCCCTAATTTATCTCACACAACCAAACCCTAATCATATCTCATCCGCCTCTTTCATTATTAAATCACACACAACATCCAAACCCTAATCCTACTCACTTCAAACAAAACCCTAATACATAATCGTATAACCTCCTCGCCCCCTAATCATCGTAAGAAAAAATCCAAAACATAACACTTCAATATAATTTCTCAATATAACGATATACTCTAAATCTCCCATCAGACCCTCGCCACATGGATGGCTCGAGGCTTTGATTCGCCACAGGGTTGGCTTGAAGAAAGGACATGGCTTCACGATCATTGAAAAATTATGGGTAGGTTTAAATTTGCTTCATCTTGTTTAAGTTTCTTTAATAACGAACAAGTGAACAAGAAATAACATGTTTGTTATTTTCTTTTCTGCCGTTTCAAGGATAGTACATGAAGTTTAATCTTCATAAGAGATCAATGATGATAAGTCTATTTCGTGTATGACTCTTGATAGTCTTGATGTTCTTTTGTATCACCAAAAAAAGATGTCCCAGTCTGAGGTCTCGTGAAAATTTATCATTTTGATAGTCTGAGGTTATATCATTAACAGTTTCAAGCATACCGAACCTAAGAACAAGAAGTAACATACTTGTTATTTTCTTTTCTTTATATTCGGATAGTATCAAGATGGATCTGTGATGATAACCATTGAAGGGTTCTATGGACCTAAGTTGGGTCTTGATGATCTTAACCAATCCTTGATGAAATCTGAGATCGTCTTTTCTTGTATGATTTTGTGATGGTTGAGATGATAATTTGTAATGATAATATTTGAGGCTTGATGAGGAATATATGTGATGAGTCGTTAAATATGCAAAGATCTATTAGATCTTGAATTCTCAAAAGAGAATCGAAGCAAACATTAATCACGACTGAGATCTGTTTAAGCAATATTTGTATTGAGTTTTTAGCTTAGTATGGTTTTGGAATTTGATTAAGGTCATGATGTCAAGTCAGTTGAGTTAAGTATGATCTTAAATTAACTGCTTTGAGTCACAAAACGCGTTAGCCCTTGTACTTTATACAAACCGCTTCACAACCTGTCCTAAAACCGCATTTGCAATTTTTGCTCTAACCGCATTCAATAATGGGTCAAAACGCATTATTTATTTGACAAACCTCTTCTTTTTCTTATCACATCGCTGTCAGACAAGCATCTCCCAAAATTCTTTACAAATCACTTCCCCATTTTGACACAAACCGCTTCAATCTGAATACACAAGTCGCTTTTGACTATTTGACCAGATATGTAGACAAAACGCCTCTTGCATTGACCAATAATAGACAAATTGCTTTTGACTCAAAAGTCAAGTCACTTCATAAAGGCACAAATCGCTTCATGACATAAGGAAAAGTCGCTTTCAAGACACAGGACCACAAAACGCTCATATGAATGTATGCATACATAAATCGCTTTCAAGAAACAGGACCACAAATCGCTCATCCAAGATATTGAATCTGGACACTGTGACAAACCTCTTTGAGGCACAAATTGCTTATACATGACTCAAACCGCAAATAACAACATCGAATCTGGACATAAATAAAAATCTCATCAGAAATCATTAACAAACCCAGTATAGAAAAATTTTTCGGCCAAAAACGCATTTATGTGAACCCAAACTGACTCGACATAACCAGAATTGCTATCAGTATTCATTAAAAAACCATCCAACTGTAAGCACCATAAAAACCAGATTCACAACAGCTTAAAACATCAAACAGTGGACACATCACATCAAAACAGAGTACCAAGCCAAGTATTAAACCGCATCAACAAACAACACAAACTGCATATAAAAACCGTATAAAAAGCCATACAAATCATCAAAACAACAAAACTGAGGCTCTGATGCCAATTGTAGGATCATATATTTTATGTTTTTTAGATAATTCGGGTGGTCTAGGATTGTTATTAAACAAGAATGCCATTTTAGAGAGATAAAGAGAGGAGAGGGTGTCTCTAGAGAGAGAAATAATCAACAAATGCAAGTTTAGATTAATGAGAAAGTTGGGATATGAAAGTGCTGAAGATATGAAAAGTACTAAAGATATGAAAGTACTGTAAGTTGCAAAGTACTGGAAAAAGTCAAAGAGTCAAAGTACTGCTAAAGATAAAGTCAAAGTACTGCACAATGAAGTCAAAGTACTGCAAGAACAAAGAACTATTATATTCGTTTATGGAAAGTATTGTAACTCTAGAATATTCTATATTAGATTACTTGTCGTATAAGGATACAATTTGTAAAGCGACTATGATATCCTTGAGCCTATAAAAGGACTCCTAGATTGGCATTAGACCTACGAGTTTATGAGTTTTAGAGTTTACTAATTCACAAGTTATTTAGTGTTTTAGAGAGAAGTTCGATAATCTTAGAGTTGTTTAGTGTATCTCAGATAATAAGCAGATTTAGAGTTAATAATAAAAGTTATTCTTCTTAGCTTTGTTAAGTAAATTCTGCATACTTGATAAAGATTGCTCTGTTTCTTTTGTTAATAACTTAGGATTTATCCGAGGTTGTTAAACCTTAACAAGCTAGTTAAGTTAGTTTGATTAAAGTATATCGATCCAACAAGTGGTATCAGAACTTGTGTGGAAACTCGACTGGAAGAAACCCTACTACAACAATATTCAAGATTTCGACTGAAGTCGTTCCACCACCCTCAATCACCTCACTCAGAATTCCAATAATCAAGAAGGGAGAATATGATCTCTCGTGCATGAAGATGAGGCAGTATATTGCCATTACAGACCATGCTCTATGGAATGTAATTGTTAATGGGAATGAAGTTGTTCCAGAACCCATTGATGTTCTTGGACAACCCAAAGCACCTAAACCAGCTTTTACCAGCAAGAACCTTAAGGAATCAAGAGAATGCACTAAACATTCTATTATCTGCCATTCCAGATGGTCATCTTCTCAAATTTCATGATGCTAAAGATGCTAAGCAGCTCTGGGCTGCTCTCAAGACCAGATTTGGAGGGAATAAAGTTTCTAAGAAGATGCACGTAAATTTGTCAAGCAACAGTTTGAAACTTTCACGCTTGGTGAAAGAGAAAGTCTTGATGTGCATATGATAGGTTTCGTAATCTCCTCAACATGTTGGAGTTATACAAGGCAGAAGTATCAGTTGAGGATGCTAATTTGAAGTTTCTTAGGAGTTTGCCATCTTCATGGCATGTGATTGCTACAATGATCAGAGGACAACAAGGTTTGGATGTCATGGATTTTGATGATCTCTATCATCAACTGAAGGTGTATGAGCATGAGATGAGTGGTCAAACAAATTCCAAGTCTCATAGTATTGCTTTTCTATCATCTGAAAAGAAGGGCAGTACTTCCATCAAAAGTACTGTTTCTCCTCAAAGTACTGCTGTTTACACCCCTCCCTCATATGCTCAGCAAGCCCCACCAACTACCACTATGCACTCAGATGAAGTTATGTGCTCATTCTTTGCACAACAAGCTAGTTTACCTGTCACTTATGAAGAAGATCTAGCACACATTGAAGAAGATGCACTTGAAGAAATTGATATCAGGTGGCAAGTTGCTATGATCACTGCAAGAATCAATAAGTATATGAAGAAGACAGGCAAAAGCATTGATTTTAAACCAATTCAAGGAATAACTTTTGACAAATCTAAAATTGAATGCTTCAATTGTCAAAAGACTGGTCACTTTGCAAGGGAGTGCATGTTTGCTAAGTATCAAGCAAACAGGACATCTGAGAAGCCAAAACTTGAGCTCAAGGAAATTCCAATTACTGAAACAAAGGCTTTGGTTGCTCAAGAGAAGTTATTAGAAGTTGACTGGAGTGAAGAGTTTGATGATGAACCAGTGACTTACTGTATGGTAGCAGTGGAAGAAGTAGTTGAAGGATCAGTGGAAGCATTAGACCGAGCATCGCTTTTGATGAGGAACCTCGAACATGCCTGCTTTGGAATCTGATGATGGCTTTGGAAGATTTGATTGGAGCAAGGTAAGTGAAGATGATCCTGTTCTTCTTGCAATGGTGGCTACTTCACCAAATCAGTCTCCTATCTCTGAGGTATGCTCAAACTGTTATGATTTTTATCAAAAATTACTTAACAGTTATGTGATTGAAAGAGATAATTGTGTTAGGGCTAGGTCTGAGGTAGCTGGTTATCAAATAACCTTAGAATCTATGGAAGCCAAAATCTTAGCACATGAAACTAATGAAGTAGCTTGGGCTAAAAAATATGAACAACAGGATTACTAGTTAAAATAAGTGAATGGAAATTAAACTGTAAAATTGCTGAAATTGAGAAATTGACTAAGGAAAGAGATGATTTGTTAGCTAAGTTTGCTGCTTGGGGTGAAGCTGGTCTTCACATGTTACTTATGTTCAAAAACAGAAAAGAGCCTACCTTAAAACTGGATTAGGTTTTGGAATGGATTTTAGTAACATAGATGAAAACCAACCTAGTGATAAGGATGAAGGTGACTTTCAGGATATAACCACTAGTGATGAACTCATTAATTATGTAGATACATCTAGTAATGAAGGTTCAATAAGTGACTCATCTCCTGAATATAAGAAAGACAATGGTTATCATGCTGTTCCCCATCCCACTGGCATTCATCAACCCCCTAGGCCTGATGTTTCTCGTTTTGGAGTAGACAGTCTAGAGTTTAGGAAAAAGCTTGTAGCTCAATCTAGGTCTGAAAAACCCAAAGAAGTTGTTGAAAACATTGTTCAAAGTCAAGCAAGACTTCAAATCAAAGTATGCTCCACAAGCAGTACCTTCTGCAAAACCTTTTCAAAACAGACGCTAAACCTTTTGGGATAACTTTGGTCAAAACAGGTTTAATCATTCACCAAGAAGGAAAAATAATTTTGGGCATAGACATAGAAGAAGTCACTTTGGAAGTATGGGTCAAAACTGTGTTTTGTGTGTTTTAGTCCTACTCATTTAATCAAGGATTGTGAACATCATTCAGAATACCTTAGAAAATTTCCAAAGAACGGTGTCCACAACCAGAAACCTAGAGAGCACAAACTAGTCTGGAATAATTCAAATAGGGTCAATCACAGAAATTTCTCACCAGATCATAGATACCCACACCGAGAAGACCTTTTTCAAAACCTTCAAGATCTCACAGTACTTTCCAAAGTACTGTTAACTCGACCAAGACTTTCTCAAAGTATGCTCAGCCTAAAACAAGGTACGATCACACTATTTGGAATAGGAGTCCTAGGAGATCTCACTATCAACCTAGAAGGTATTACAATTCACATAGGAGATTTAGATCACAGGAACCACGTGCTAAAACCAGAATGGGTTAAGAGGAAAGTATTGCGAGGGACAAAGACTTTCAACCAAAAGTGAATCTGATGTTTTTGTGATCCAAGAAAAGGCAAATGATCTTGTCAAAGAAAGTTGTGTTGAAAACCGAAGTTTTGAAAATCCACATGCTAAAAATCAAAAGATAATTCTGGATCATGTTTTAAAAGATAGTGGAAATTACATACTCAAAGAATTTGAGTTTGTGACTCCACAAGGGGAACACAAGTCAGTAATGGCTTGGGTTCCTAAAGGTCACCAACTCTTTTCTTTGTGTGCAGGGCAACCTAGAAGAGGAGCTTGAAGATCATCTTATTGTGGATAGTGGTTGCTATGGAAGTATGACAGGAGATAAAGAGATCCTGTTTGATTTTAGAAATATTAGTGGAGGAAGAGTTGCATTTGGGAATGATCCCAATGGAGGAAAGATTACTGGAAAAGGAACTATCAAAGCAGGGCTTATAGATTTTGAGAATGTTAGATATGTGAAGGAGCATAAGTTCAACTTATTGTCAGTCTCACAAATTTGTGACAAAAAGCATCCTGTGTTATTCACTGACACAGAATGTCTCATCCTTTCCTCTGACTTTAAGCCTGTTGATGATGACTTGGTAGTTCTTAGAGTACCAAGGACAAATGATGTGTATAGCTTAGACATGAAGAGTCTACATTCTTATGGAAGAGCCACATGTTTGGTGGCTAAAGCAACAACTGAAGAGGCACACCAATGGCATAGAAGATTGGGCCATGTTAATTTCAAGAATATCAACAAGTTGGTCAAAGGCAATTTAGTTAGAGGTTTACCTTCAAAGACTTACAAGAATGATCAATCATGCCTAGCATGCAAGAAGGGTAAACAACACAAAGCTTCCTGCAAGAAGCTTGAGGAGAGAACTATTAGAGAACCTTTGGAGCTCTTACATATGGATTTGTTTGGACCTGTTTCTGTGGTAAGTTTAAACAAGAAAAAGTACTGCTTAGTTGTAACAGATGATTGCAGAGATTCATTGGGTATTTTTCGGTTTTTAAGATGATACTTTTGATGCTATTCAGAATCTCATAATAGCACTTGAAAACCAATTGAGACTCAAGGTTAGAGGTATTAGATGTGATGATGGGACTGAATTCAAGAACAAGCTTACGGATGAATTTTGTGCAAACAAAGGTATAAAGAGGGAGTTTAGTATTGCAAGAACACCACAGCAGAATAGTGTTGCAGAAAGAAAGAATAGGACTTTGATTGAAGCAAAGAAGAACAATGCTAGCAGATTCCCATCTACCTATTCAATTCTCGGTAAGTGTAAGTACCTTGCTGTTATGTACTTAACAGAGTCTCAGTCACCAAACCACAAATGAAGACACCTTATGAATTGCTGATGGGCAATAAACCCAAAATTCGCTTTTATGAAGCCTTTGGATGCCCTCTCACTATTTTAAATACAATTGATAACTGGGAAGTTTGATGGCAAGTCAGAAGAAGGATACTTATTGGGATATTGCACTAACAAGAAGGGCTTTAGAGTGTACAACCGAGTTACTAAGAAGGTTCAAGATTGTCTTCATGTTGAGTTTTTAGAAGATCAAGACAATGAAAAAGGTAAAGGACCTGATTGGATGTTTGATCTTGAGGTTTTAACTCCTTCCATGAACTATGTACCTGTTAGAGAAGAAAATCAACCTGTGCACAATGGAGAAGATTTACAATATGTTGTTCATGGAGTTCATATTAGACCTGATGCTATCCATGATGAAGATCCTGTTAGTCCAAAACCAAGTACTGATGTTCCAAAACAAAGTACTGATGTTCCAAAGCAAAGTACTGATGCTCCTAAGCAAAGTACTGTTTCACCAACATCCTCATTATCTGCTGAGGATCAATCTATTCAAGAGGAACTTAATCAGATGCTTCTTCAAGATGTTTTAACACATTCTTACACTGATAAACAAAGGAGAGCTTATGAAGAGGCAAAGAAGAAGAATAAGATCAGAGTACTCTCACAGCATTTTGACAAGATTTTTCGAACAAAGTATCACTGCACCTGTTGATGATGATACTTTAGATGATTTAGATGATCCTACCATGCCTGGATTAGAAGAAACTGATGATGAGTTTGAAGATGAAGGTATTTTCCCAACTTCCAATGAAGGTGCTGATATTACTAATTTGGAGGATACTTATGGAGTTCCACAGTCTCCAAGTTTAAGAATTCATAAGAATCATCCTTCTGATCAAATCATTGGTCCTTCTACTTCCGGAGTGATGACTAGACACAGAGCTAAAACTTTTTCTACACCTCACAATGCTTTACTTAGCTTTGTGTATACACAAAACAGGCTAAATCATAAGGACCATCAAACCTGCCTATTTACTTGTTTTATCTCTCAAGAGGAATCCAAGAATATTGCTCAACCTTTGACTAAAGAAAGTTGGGTTGAAGCTATGCAGGAAGAACTTCTTCAATTTAAACTTCAAGAAGTTTGGTTTTATGTGATCTTCTAGATGGGAAGAGAGTTATTGGAACCGATGGGTTTTCGTGAGTCAAAAGAGATGAAAGAGGTAATGTTATCAAGAATAAAGCAAGGTTAGTTGCACAAGGCTACATACAAGAAGAAGGAGTAGATTATGATGAAGTGTTTGCTCCAGTAGCAAGAATAGAAGCTATTAGAATATTTCTTGCTTTTGCTTCTTATATGGGATTTCAAGTTTACCTGATGGATGTCAAGAGTGCCTTTTTATATGGCAAGATTACAGAGGAAGTTTATGTCAAACAACCTCCCGGTTTTGAAGATCCTAAACACCCAAACAAAGTCTACAAGGTGGTTAAGGCTCTTTATGGCCTTCATCAAGCACCTAGAGCTTGGTATGAGAGACTCTCTACATTCTTATTGCAACATGGATACGAAGGGAGCTATTGACAAGACTTTGTTTATCAAGAGAGACAAGAAAGATATCATGTTAGTTCAAGTTTATGTTGATGATATCATCTTTGGGGCTACCAAACATTCCATGGTTAAAGAGTTTGAGCACTGATGCGTAGGAATTTCAAATGAGTTCAATGGGAGAGTTGATCTTCTTTTGGGACTTCAGGTTAAGCAGTCAAAGGAAGGTATTTTTATCAGTCAAGACAAGTATGTTACTGACATACTTAAAAAGTTCAATTTTGATGATATGAAGACTGTTACTACACCTATTAAATCTATCAATTCATTGGGCAAAGATGAAGGTGGACAACCTGTTGATGTCAAGTTATACAGATCCATGATTGGATCTCTTATGTATCTCACTGCATCAAGGCCTGATATCATGTTTGCAGCTTGCTTATGTGAAAGATATCAAGTCTCACCAAAGATCTCTCACATGAATGCAGTGAAGAGAATCTTCTGTTATTTGAAGCAACAACCAAAGTTGGGGTTGTGGTATCCAAAAGAGTCACCTTTTCACTTAAAAGCTTTTTCAGATAGTGATTATGCAGGGGATAACTATGATAGAAGATCAACCACTGGAGGATGCCAATATCTTGGAAGAAGGAAGTGTCCCGGCAATGTAAGAAACAACAATTGCAGCAACATCCTCTGAAGCTGTTTAATATGTAGCTGCGCAAAGTCGTAGTGTAGACAAGTTTTATGGATGCAGAATCAACTCTTGGACTATGGATTCAATTTCAAGAATACTCCTATCAACATTGATAATGAGAGTACCATTTGTATTGTGAAGAATCCAGTTTATCATTCCAAGACCAAGCACATACAGATTAGGCATCACTTTATTAGAGATTGCTATGAGCACAAGCTCATTAATGTGGTTAAGGTTCACACAGATGATAATGTAGCTGACTTACTCACCAAAGGCTTTGATGTTTCAAGATTCAATCACTTGGTGGTGAGCATTGGCATGATTAACTACTGAGCTACATTTAAAGGGAGGACTATTTAGTATTAGTATAGTCCTGTGTATTGCTTGAGGGGAGGATATTTATGAATACTTAGTTTTTACAGAAGAATTTGGAAAAGTACTGCTTTTTCCCTGAAAGTACCGCTTAGAAAGTACTGCTGGGAAAGTAATGCATACGTGGAAAGTACCGCTTGTCTTATTAAAGTAACGCTCCAACTGTAATATTGAGAGGTAATTAATTCTAACGGTAACTTTGGTATTTATGGCTGTGATTTTTTAAATCTCACCTATAAATAACTATTCTCCGATTTTCCTTCTCATATTGATACATTCGAATCTTTTCCATAATTCTCTCATCTTCTCTATATTATTCAATTATATCTCTTCTGTGCTCACATATTCAACCATGGCTAATCGTCCAACAGTTTCAAAGCACAATATGGTGGCTAATTTAGATAAGACTGAAGCGAATACACTCTTTCATGATATCATTGATTATCTTATTGGATCGCCAATCGCTTATGCTCTTTTAGTAGAGCCGATATAATGAGCCCTGGATTCAAGAATTTTGGGCTAATGCTAGGGATAACATGGAGAATGATGAATATTATGTTCGATCAACCATTGCTGGAAGAACTGTTAAGATTACTGAAGCCTCCATAAGAGAAGATTTATTGTTCAATGATGCAGATGGAGCTATACGGTTTGATAAGCAGTTGATTTGGGATACTTTTCGACATATTGGTTATGACGGATCGTTAAATGAACAAACATTTAGGAAACAACTATTTTGTCCTCATTGGAAATTTTTGGTTCATGTGTTGCTCCATTGCATAAGTGCTAAGAGTACCTCTTGGGAGCAGTTTGGGTCAAATATAGCATCCGCTATCGTTGGGTTAGCTACAAATCGGGTTTTTAACTTCTCAAGGCTAATAATGGATGGAATGCTCTCACATATCTCACATGGATCTACTTGGCTAATGTACCCAAGGTTTATACAGGTTTTCTTGAACAAGCAACTTGCTGATGTGCCAAAACCTACGACTTACTGCCTTATTGTTCAACAATCAAGATTTTACCTTTATGGCAAAAAGGAGTGCTTTATTCAGGGGTCAAGATACTCCTTTAACTATTTCTATGATGGAAGTTGTTCAGTCGTTAGAGTCGATATGAAGATGATGAAGCATCAAGGTAACGATCTACAAGTACCGCACCCAAGTAACTGCATTGACCGCAAGTACCGCTTCTCAACAAGCCGCATCAAAAGAAGGTACCGCATCTCCACAAGGTACCGCCTCCAAGTATCAGTTCAAGAAGATGTTGCAGTTTCACCTTCTCCATCTCCACAAAGATATGTTCCTCGCTCAATAAGAGGAACATTCACCAATTCAAGGAGAGGATTCACATACCATATCTCCTGCAGAAATAACATTGGATAATTATGTTTTGACAAGGGAGTTGGTTAAGTTGAAAAAGACTACTAAGGCTCAATCCAAGCAGATAAAGAAATTGAAACTGAAGTTTAGAAGGCTAAAGACTTTTGTGTGGCCATTAGTTCAATAATTTCGTATATGGGTCATATCAAAGAAGAAGGATCAAAGGCAGTCTAGGAAAAGCAAACGCCAAAAGGTTCACCAACAATCTTCTGTCCAATTGGGGAGGAATTTAGAAGAAGAGAATTTGAAAGAATATGTTGAGAAGGAGAAAGAGCCTGAAGGTACTGAAGAACATGAAAAGACTGAAGAACAGAACATTCAATATACTGAAGAGCAAGTTCAAGTTCAAGGTACTGAAAATCAAGGTACTGAAGATCAAAGTACTACTTTTCAACAACAATGATCCTACAGGCAAACATTGTTAACACCAAGGTTGTTGGATTTTGAAGAGGAAGCTGGTCCTTCAACAACTGTACATGAAGAAGTTGTTGGTCCCTCAACTGTTATACAAGAGGAGGAAGCTACAGTCAAACCCATCCATTCTGCAAGTAATGATGAGTTCATTGTTGTACTTTTGCAAGATTTATCACAACCAAGAGGTGGTGTTACTATTTCTGAAGTTCAAGAGGAACAATCAAGAGCTTCTCAACCTACAATTGATCCTAAAGATAAAGGAAAGGGTGTTATGGTTGAAACTAAGAAGAAAAAGCTAACTTTGGCATAACTTAGAGCAATTGAAGTTGCTAGGAATGAAGCTGCAGCTAGAAAGTTTTAAGAGGAGTTAAATGCTAAAGATAAAGAAGCTCAGAAGTTAAAGAAGAAGAGTAGAGAAGCAGCTAAGAAGTTACAAGATGAATTAGATGTCAAGCTGCTGAACCATTACGTCACCTACCCTCGTTAGATATATGCCAAGAAGACCTAATTTAGCTAAGGACAGGAATGCTATGATGGCTTATTTGAAGGGTCGAGGATATAAAGGATTGCAAAAGCTGAATTATGTTGATATGAAAAGACTCTATGATGATGTCAAAAGAGGCTTATAAGAGGATGTTGCAGGCATCAAAGATTTTAGAGAAGAAGCTAATTGGACCGAAGCAAAGAAAGAAGAGTTTAAAAGAAAAGGAAAACCGATGTTACGATGTTCAGTTCTCAAAGAAAGAAAAAATTGAATTAAGATCTGAGACTAGGGATGAACTAAGGAATTATCTCAAAGTAGTAGATTTTGAATATTCAAAAGAAGATGCACATGAAGATGAATGATCTCAGATTAGTGCTTTTGAAGTTGTGAAATCCAAAGATGGAGATTATATGATTTTTCATAAAGAAGATGAAAGCTTCAAAGTTTTCAATAGGTTATGGGATTTATTGCACATTATAGATAGAGTGGATCTATTCTACTTATATCATGTGGTTAAAGCTTACTTTGAACATAATCCATTAGAAGGGATTGGTTTAGTTTTACTTGGAGATCTCACAACTGCATGGGAAACTGAAGAAGAGAGCACTGATGATATTTGGAAGAATCAAGAGAATTGGGAAATTGTCTGCTAGAGATTCTTTGAAGAGTCTAGAGTTCATGTTTTAGAGCTGGAAAATGGTACAATGATACACATGTTTGTAAATAGAAGATATCCTCTTACTGTTGAGCTTATGAGAAGGATGCTAGAACACGGATTGGAAGTAGAAGAGGATAATGAAACTGCTTGCATGGTCATCAACTTGTTTATCAACTGGACTACCATTGCTGAAGATGATGAGTAAACTGGTATGAATTTTATTGAATAAATTATTTTTGATAAATCAGTACTTTATTCAAAGTATCACTGATCAAACAAGATTTCCATCAAAGTATCGCTTGCACTTTTAAACCAGTTAAGTGATTTTTGAAAGAAACCTTTTGTTAAGTAACAAATATTTTGAAACAAAGGATAAATGAAATAAATGGTTTTTGAGATGGCAACATCACTAGGTCATCAATCGACCATGGCTACGAAAGGATTGGCTAATCCATGAGCAAACGGCTCTGGTAAAGATATTTCAAATCCGCTTTTAGTTGACAACTTGCTAATAAGTTGTATGGTAATCAACTCACCATATCTGTTATTGTGAAGAGTTGGCTAGCCCACAAGAAAATGGCTTGTGGTAAAGGCACTGGAAAAACCATTATTGGTAATTAGTTCACCATTAGATAGAAGAACTAACTAGTCCATAAGGGTACAACTTTTGGTAAAGACAACTCAAATCTGTTGATAGCTGATGATTTGCTAAAAATCATATGGTTATCAATGTACCATGGTCTTACACACCAAAACATTTGGCTACTCCAGAGTTAATGGCTTTGGTAAAGAGATCTAAATCCATTAAATTTTTCAATGATTCACTTCTCACCGGAGTTAACACACCTGGAAGTGATGAGAATAGTATGCAACTTAAACTGAATTAATGTACAAATTGTCATATGTTGCTGTGTTGCTGAAAAGATGGAGCTTGCTGGATGGTGCTGAGAAAGAATAATTCTAGAGATACTTTGACAAGCACAAAAAATACAAAGATAAAGTTCGAAGACATAGAAACAATCTGTCCTTAAAGATGAAGCTATTAGAGATACATTCACAAAGGAACTTGAAGTCAAGCAAGTAGAATTCAAGTTAGGGGAGGATTGTTGGGATATAAAAGTGCTGAAGATATGAAAGTACTGAAGATATGAAAGTACGTATCGCAAAGTACTAGAAAAGTCAAAGAGTCAAAGTACTGCTAAAGATAAAGTCAAAGTACTGCACAATGAAGTCAAAGTACTGGAAGAACAAAGAACTATTATATTCGTTTATGGAAAGTATTGTAACTCTAGAATATTCTATATTAGATTACTTGTCGTACAAGGATACAATTTGTAAACCGACTAGGATATCCTTGAGCCTATAAAAGGACTCCTAGATTGGCATTAAACGAACGAGTTTATGAGTTTTAGAGTTTAAGAATTCACAAGTTATTTAGAGTTTTAGAGAGAAGTTCGATAATCTTAGAGTTGTTTAGTGTATCTGCATAATAAGCAGATTTAGAGTTAATAATAAAAGTTATTCTTCTTAGCTTTGTTAAGTAAATTCTGCGTACTTGATAAAGATTGCTCAGTGTTTCTTTGTTAATAACTTAGGATTTATCCGAGGTTGTTAAACCTTAACAAGCTAGTTAAGTTAGTTTGATTAAAGTATATCGATCCAACAGAGAAGCACCACCCTTCCCTTAGTGGGAAGGGTATTTATAGTTACAAACTAAACGCCCTCCTAACGGGTTGTGGATCAAGCATATAGTGGGTAAAGACCCGTCCTTCTTCCACGGTGTTACTCTAAACTAATCTATGCTAATAACTAACTAATAAACTAGTAAACAACGTAAATAACGATAGGTCTATGAGCTAACTCATGCTAGATTGTATTTGGGGTGACCGACTCTTCACTATGGAATTTCTAATTCCTAACAAAATTTGCCATAACTTCCTTCGTGACAATGTTCAAAAAGGAAATATCTCAATCGAGAAAGTCTCCTATGAGGATATCATTGCCGACATCATAACTAAACCTCTTAAGCGAGAACCATTTAATCTTCTTAGACTTGGTTTAGGATTAATGAAACCAAACACATAATCAAAAACATAGCTTAAAACTTAGAATGACCAAACACAACAAATTAGCAAATATCAAGCATGTTCCCACGAAACCAAACGACTACAAAGACGGAACCATTTATTTTGGTCTGTCTGGTCCGTGGCTTCTTCAGTAGCAAAATTTTAAAACTACAAAACACTTCCTTCTTCACAACCCACATAACCAAACGACCTACAAACACACCTAACTCATAATTGAGTTTTCATCTTCAACTAATCACAGCCAAAATCATCATTGTAAGTATTCTAATTGCATTACTTTTCTTAATTCTGAGTCTAGGGTTCTAATTTATGCACAAAACCAAAACATGGGGATTATGCATATTCTTGCACAAATCATGAACTACATTTGTTAAATTACATAACTAATCATGTTTCCCTTAGTTAGGAGTTACATATTATAAGGCATTATCATAATTAACTAAAAACCCCATGTCAAAATTTTTAAAAATTTCTCACTTGTAGGAAAAACAATTTCAAATTGTTCATACAAATAAAAACGTTATTTTCATCACTTGCATAATGTCTCTTGAATACTAAAGGTAATGCATAACTAATACGCATTCCCGGGTATATTCAAACGAAGCCATATTGAGTTAGGAGCGTTTGGGTTATCTCTTGCATTTTGCCAAACACTACTAACAAAAACTATTTTATGCATAAAAATGAGTCGAGATAACCACAACTCCATATTGTTTGCATATAGGCACACACTAGAACAAAATATTAATTTAGTTGTCATTTTTACTAGAACATGACACATTTTGCTCATAGGAACAAACATGCCTCCCGCTAAGTACTATGATCACAAAGACACCCTTGGCTACATCCCACAACACCACAAAACTAAGGGTCTTAGCAAAGAACAAGTTGAGGTTTTCAAAGGTCTAGAGAAACGCAACTTTCATGAGGGTAGTACAATTCACCCATCCTTTGTCGAGGGAACAAAACTTTGTCAAGAACTAGCCATCATTCACTTTGATGGTTTCCTAGACATTGACGAGCCTATTTGCCCTAGATTTGTTCTTGAATTCTATGCTAGCATAATTCTTGTAACAAATGATGATGGTCTTATGTCTCTAAGCTTCAAAGTCAACCAAATTGATTTCAACATTCCTCTCACTAATTTCGCCCAAGTGCTAGGAATTCCTTGTGTTGGAACTTGTCTTTACTCGGATAAATGGTCACTCACAATTCTTGACTCAATTCATGACCGTTCCCCTCCTTACCAAACTCTCTTGGTCGACAAAGATGTCATCCGTGAGCACCTCTTCTTTGATAGGGTAGCACCAACACGTGTCACTAAAGCTGGAAAGGAAATCAACCGAGATCCATATGGAATGGAACTTAATGAGCTTAAGCCTCAATTCAAGAAATGGGAAGAACTTCTTAGAGCCAATGTCATAAGCACTATGGGAAACCATGACCTTATCAATGCTTGCCTTTGCTACATGCTCTATAGCTTGTCCACCCGTCAACTATTCAACTTGGCATACTACATTGCTAGGAGGATGGCAGACATTCCCACTCAAGGCACCATTGATCTTCCCTACGGGATGCTCCTTACCCGTCTCTTTAGAGCCTTTGTACCCATTCTGATGGATATTGGTTATTGTAACACATAAACAATCAGTTATATGGTTCAAATCTTAGCAAGAAACTTAGAGAGAGAAAATGGGAGATGAGATCCTTTTTATAGAGAGAAAGTGAGAGAAAAACAAAGAGAAGGTTAGATTAAGAAATGAAAGGTCCAACCCTCTACCTTGGAAGGTAGAGGGTATTTATAGTTACATACTAAACATCCTTCTTCGGACTGTGTATCATGCATACAGTGGGTAAAGACCCGTCCGTCCTCCACAGTGTTGCTCTAAACTAAATAACTAACTAAATAACTAGTAAATAACGTAATGTCTACGAGCTAACATATGCTAGATTAGAGTTGGGGTGACCGACTCTTCACTATGGATTTTCTAAATCCTAACAATCTCCCCCTAAGGGAGGTCACCCCATGATTTACATTTTGAATCCTACCATTCTATTTTATCTTCAGTCTTGAGCTCGTAGACTTAATTCTTCAACTTCCGCATCTTTGTGCTTTAGCAGTGACTCTTCATAGTCCGATTATTTTGTACTTTCAGTGGAGGTCTTTGAACTGATCCACATCTTGATGATCTTTGAGCTTTCTTTGAGATCATCAGCCACAAAGAAATCTCTGACTCATCCTTTGTTGTATCGACATTATGTGAAGTTGTGACTTTTGGGCCGACACGCTCACATTTTTGGATTATGATATCTGCTCATCAGAGTAGCGGAAGCTTTGTTGGTTCATGATATTCGCAGTAGCGTAGCAGAATCATGGTATGAAAATATCAGAGCCAGGTTATATAGATATGCACTTATCATGATTTCTTTGAGCGTGAGTGTGAGCATGTGGTTATGGATTGACTCCTCAATTTTGATCAGCTGCAACCGTCGGGTTTTCCTACAAACAACAGTTAGCAATAAAGCGCACGAAAGTGTCTTTGATCACTTTTATTGAATGGGGTTGCAAGAACCACGGTTCCCCGTTGATCAGTACAAGTACTGCCTGTCATCGGGTAGAATTCAGAATAATCTCCTTGATAGGGTTTCGCAGCTAATCAAGTCGTTCTCAAACCGGAACGTCTTAAAGAAGACAACACGGAGTGAGTGAACCAGCGAATTGAGATTCACTGATTGATATAAATTGATTTGAAACACAATCTTGTATTGCTTAACAGAAAGAGTTTTGCAATACAATGAAGGTTTTATGGGAAACATCAATTTTCAATTATAAATACCCTTTTATTTTGAAAAATTAATACACAGTCAATGTGCTAGAGAAAAGAGTTGTTGAGTACAACGATCGGTTTTTCAAAGGTATCCGTCAATCCATTTCATGGACCAAGGTTGATTCAAGAGTAAATCGCCCCATTGTTTCTATCCAGTTGTCACAAGCTTGATCTTTTGAAAAGATCTCACATGTCACCCACTAAGAGCTTGTTAGATGTTGGCTCTAGAAGGATTTCCATCTTCATCGTGAATATTTGTCATATCACTCAGATGTTCAGGCAATTACCACAAGCATAATGCGTAGGACTGTTAATACATATTCTTACTTTCCACATTGTGTGAAGCAGCAAGTCTTCATTAATTTTGTGTCCTAATGAGACATTGTGTGGATAATCTCTTGGCTCTAGACTCAATAGCGCACTTTGGTTTCCTATGTTGGAGACTAAGGAGAGGGTCTCCTTCTTCAATATCAAAAATCTCTAAGAGAAAGTCGATAGATTATGTAGGTTCCCCGTGAGAATGAAACAAGTCCTTTTCAGAGGAACTTGAGTAGCTTGGGAAGTTTAGTGCAGTGCGTCCCTGGGTCCATGGCATCTTGTCTTCAATACCGGCGTTACCTTAGTAACTACCAGTAGCATATGAATTGAACCCGATTACTGCCATAAGGTTGAATTATTGGAGGGCTATTTCTTTTCACCCTTTTTACAATCAGTTCTTTTTCATTCTTCAACCCCTTCAATGCTTACCGAGACTTCATAACTAGAACCTTGTTGGGTTTGTTCCAGTCCTAGCTCTGTCTTAGTCGGCACTCTTCCCATATTCTCATTTTTCTCCTTTTTCATCATACCTAAGGACTTCTACACTATCTAGTGGATTGTCCATGGGTAGATCCCTCTGGCTCTGGCTGGATCGTGGGAACTAATACCTAACCTTATCATCCTTATAACTCCAATACATAAAGTAAAATGGTCGGTCTTTTGGTACAGTTCATTCCTTCTCGAAACCAATTTCAAAATCATTTGGAAAATCAATCAAGGTACTTGTGATAACCTTAATTATATTGATCATTTAGAAATGCTCCCCCTCAACATGTGCATATGATTATGAAATTGTTTTGCACATGGAGGCAAGAGTTCTTTAAAATATATTCTTGATCAAAATTTCCATGGAAAAAGCCTTTTGATTTTCTTGGTAAATTCTCCCTCTCAAAATGTGCATTGGTTATTTGAAATCATTTAACACATAGAGGAAGGAGGTTTTTGAAGAACTTCCACGATCACATTTGCCATTAAGAAACCATTAGAAAATCAATCAAGGTACCTATGTTGAAACATAGAAATCTTTGTACCTTGAAAGTTTTTTTCTTTGAAATAATCCCCCTCAATATGTGCTTCAAGATTCAAAGCGTTTAGCACATATATGGGAGAAGCGACACTTTGAATCAAATCGTCGATTATCATTTATCAGATTTCATAATTAAATCACAAATTCTCCCCCGATCAAAAATATCAAACCCTTTGAGATTTTGGATCTCAAGTGATTTAATTAGGTTTAGAAAACATGGGTGAAAATATGGCCAGGTTTAAATTCTCATCTTGTTTTTTGGATAAATGCTCCTCCTCAATCATGTGCATCATATATTTAAATCGTTTGGCACATGGAGGCAGGAGTGCCTTTAAAGGACTAAAATCAATTCCATTTAAACAGATTTGAGATTTAAATCACGATCTCTCCCCTGATAAAAAATTTCAAAACAATTGAGATTTGTGATCCCAGTTGATTTAAATCATTTAGAAAATTTTAGGGGAAAGACGTGGCATGATTTACTTTTGAAAAATGACCGAAATGGACCAATTTTAGACATTAAAGATTGTTAGTGTCAAGTATGATAGTTTTAAGATATCTTTAAGTAAAATAAAACAATTTCACAATCAAACAAGAACAGAAAAAATTTCATTTTGAAAGATCTTTGAGTTTTAAAGAAAATCATACCATGACATAACATTAAATCTTTAGATCACCACTTTATTTTGTACAAACGGACTTTTTTGGTGAAATATCGTTTGAAAATATTTAATTTGAAATCATTTAAGATTTGACAAAATAAAGTTCGGTTGATTTTCAAAACATTGAGTTCCGATTTATTTTTAAACATATATTTTTCCATTTTCAAAACAATATTTTCAAAATTTTTGAAAAATGGTATCATCCACTACTTGTCCTGCACAAAGATACGTTAGGTGGTTGGTACACTTCATTGTTGCTGTAAGGCTTGAAGAAAACCATCTGATGATGCAAAGGAGACTTCTAACGCTGCATCTATCATGCCAACTCTTCATAGAGATCCAATTAAGCCCAGTTTCTTCTTTTGTCGACCCAAGAAATCGTTGCCCTTTCGTATCGGCATCCAATCATCTTCATTTGTGGGATCCGGATTGGGAACAATCTTATAAACCATCTTATCTGCATATGTTAGTGGACATACATACATATATATGGTGGTCGACAACACCTAAACAACAATCGACAAATAAAAGTCAATCCAACATATCAATCAGATTATACAAAAGCATGGGAATTATGTGTTCATCAAACTCTAATCATCTAATCCTAATAATCATATCCTAATCTCCTAGTCCTTCAACGTAGGCAAAGATCTTTTTATGATAAGCATATAGGATGATTAAATAAGCACGATAGATGATATAGATTTGAAAACATTATGTGGAAAACTAGAGGGGGGTTGAATAGTTTTGCCGATTTTAAGTTAGTTTCAAAAAAAACTTTTAGATTCGATGCTGTGTGAAATCGTATGGATGAAAAGAAAATATAGATCTAATAATAATGCAAGTAAATAAAGTAAGGTAAGGGATAGAAATAACACAACCGATTTATAGTGGTTCGGCTACTAGGACACCTTCCTTGCCCTACTTCACTCCCCGAGTCACCTACTCGAGAGTTCAAGCACTATGTCAACAAACTCCTTTAACTTAGCAGAGAAGCCTTCACAACGTTGTTTACATCTTTTTCTAGTACAAAGCTAAATACCGAGTCCGTAACACGGAGGACCAAACCAACACGACTATTACAGAACAAATATGTGAAATAACAAGTACAAGATCTTTGCTACAGAAATCTTCTAGAGGAACAAATCAATCAAGGACCCCTTGCTTGGATGACTTGTAGAATGCCCGTGATCTCGCCTTAGAGAAGGACCTATATGAGAATCACAATAAAAAGAAGGATAACTCTCTAGATCAAGTGATATTTTGTTAGAAGAGTGTAAGAATATATGACAGAATTAGTAAGAAGAGGGGTGAAGAGAAATGAAGAAATGGCTCTCTATTTATAGGCCAAATCTTGCCACTGTTCCTCAGATCCCACAGATCCCTCCCTTAAGGGATCCGTCTAGTGTAACTTCAGGGATCCGTGGGACACTCCTCTTTGTCCATGGGTTTTTTAGTTATGGGTCATGGGTTGGTCCATGGGTATTTCATTAGATACAATGTATCTAATAGATGCAATGCATCTAGTCAAATGGATATGGGTCAATACCATGGGTTATGGATATGCTCCATGGGTTGTGATTTTTACCCATCCTAATAAACTATTACAACAAATGATTTATTACAACAATTTGTATTAAATGACTATATGTAAATGCTTTACAAAAATAACATGTATCCTTATAATTTTACTTATGATAACATTATATTTGTTATCAACAAAACACAAAGAGATCACTCAATAGTAATAAACATTTTTACGGTTTATTTGTATTAACAATCTCCCCCTTTTTGTTGATGACAAAACATAATGTTATGATGAGTAAAACTTGAGATTAGATGTATGCTTTGAAAGCCTAAGTTTTACTTCTTCTCCCCCTTTTTGTCGATACAAAAAGTTAACCCAATGAAGAAATAAAAGGTGGAAAAATAGTCCACGTATCGCGTACTCCCCCTTGACGGTAGCTCCCCCTAGATTGGGGCGTCAAGTTAGAAAAATAAAAAAAATATCCTACAAAGAAAGGGTTAGTAGTAACATGGATAAATAATCTTGTGATTGACGAGAATCAAGATTGGGAGCCAAGGTATGTAAACAAGGCCTTGTAATAAAACAACAAAATGTAGTGGTATTTATGCCACCTACAAGCATGTAAAAGTAAGAACAAGACTTGTTCTTAAAAATGACTCAAAAGAAAGATACTAAAAATTAAAAAAAATGATTACTTCCATGCTTGCATAAGTTATGGATGGAGGTTTTGATGGGTAATGATATTGATGCGATCAAGGATGAGGTTAAGTATGACTCGCATTTCTTCCCTAATTTCTATTGCAATATCCCTAGTGGATTGGAAATGTTGAAAATGTAAGTGATGTGGGTAATGAGTGCGGAAGTTTTCCGGGCGACTTTGACTCGTGAGATGCAGAAGTTGTGGTGGAAAATTTTGAAAAAGTGGATCAAATTCCGGAATGTTTGGAAGTGGTGGTGGAAAAGAACCTAGATGTTCTTGTAACAAAATGGGAGCTAAGGGTGGTGAGGTTTCAAGGTCTTTGAAAATTGTGTTTGGAGAAGTGGGAGGTGTCAAAAAGACTAGTTCTTTTTGCTTTGGTTGTTGAGATCTTGTTGGAGTCTTAAGGAGTTCCAAAAGAGTGACCTTAGGTGGTGAGTTGATGGGTGATGAAGTTGGTGTACTTGTTGGTGATGAAGGAGGTGCTATAATAGAAGTATCTTGTGGTGAAATAGTGGTTGGTGATGAACCATTTGATGATGGTTTTGCTAAACAATAAGGCCGGATGCTAATACGTACGGATTTCCTAGATTTTGATTGTGGTATTTTGGAAGGTGGGAGGACAAAATTTTGAGTTTCTTGAAAGGGATTGTTTGCACTAGGTGATTCATCTATGTTGGAAGATCTTTTGGATGACATTGTGGTGTTTGTTTGTGAGGTTGAGATATGATGAATATGCAAGCATTTTGGGAATCCTATTTATAGAAAAATAATGTATTGTAATAAATGCTTGACCCAAAATGTGGATTAAAATCTATTTATTAGATATGAATTTAAGGCATGTGATCATGAGAACACAAGCATTAAATAGCATACTCCAAAATAAATAAAAATAAATGATGAAAATATTGAAGTTTTCATCCAAAGTGAGAAAAATAGAAGATTGATGTGCTACATGTGTACAAGTTTTAAATTTATAAAAGGTAAATTACCAATATTACCAATAACACATACGAGCAAGTTTACTCGTCCGTTATAGCAAGATTATGAAGGTAAGTCAGGATCGTTCGCAGGGATTTGAGTGAATCTAAACACAAGTTTGAATCAACATAGTCTATCCAAAACATATAACAAGCAAATAGATATAATGAAATTCAGATGATTAAAAACTACACTTGCTTAAACTAGTTTCATATCATAGATTAATGTGATTGTGTTAACCTCTTAACATGTTGGTTATGATAATTAGTTTGGGGACTAATCTATTGTTCTTACAAGTTAAACCTTCGTCAAGATTTTAGTTCATAAAAACAAGCATTACGTTTAACCAATCAATTCAAGATCAATTCAAGTTTCATAAGTCTACATACATAAACTTAAACACAAAACATCCACTTGTTTCATCAAATTGCTTAAGAAATGGTCAATACAAAAGGTAACCGATCATAGACAAAAGGCTACAATTGATTCTCAACAACTAATCTTACGACCTTTTAGATGTTTCCAACCAATCCAATTTGATAATCAAAAAGTGTTTCTATTACAACCACACCTTAGTTCCTTTGTATAATCAAGAATATTGGGTAAAAACAATCATCCATAGACAAAATGATTATGACTAGTTGAATAACAATAAGTTCTTTCGACCTCTACGATCACTATCAACTAATCAAACTTGATTAACAAATGTCATTATGAAACTTTAGCACAATTGGATCTTAGAATCAACTTGAAATTGAATTAAAACATGTTAACACAATCACTAACTAATCATATGACAATCAACATCATTTAAGCAAGTGTATAAAGAAACTAGCCACTCATAGCAAACATAAACATAAACTCAGAACTTTGAACATTAGAAAACATGATTAAAAGTCTTACAATGCTTGGAATAAGATTACAAATGGTGAAGTAATGATTCCCAAAGTATTGGGGTAGACTTCTTGGTGATTTGGCCTCCAAATGTGGAACTTCTAGAACTCCAAACTTCCCTGGACTTCTAAGGACGAATTTGAGAGCTTAAAGACTTTGTTTGATGAGTAGAGAGATTTGTATTGAAGTGTGTGTCTCATATGCTCACAAATGACCTCTATTTATACTAGTTCCAAAGCCTAGGGTATTAATTGCTGAACTTGGCCTCCAAGGAGTAAGGAAGGGACTAGAATACACCAAGATAAGGACCTAGAATCGTTTGGATGCAAAAGGGAAACTTAGTGATGAAGATTTGGCGGATCGCTTCTCCAACGGATCGGTTACACGACCAACCGATCCGGTTGGTCTTCTACAAAAAGGCCAACCGTTCCCGTCATAGTGGTGACGAACGGTTGGTGATGGCATTTTTGGGTCATTTTCCAACCGATCCGGTTGCACTTTTCATAACCGATCCGGTTGGATTTCCTGAGTTACGAAAACTTGGTCTTTACTTCCATTATCTTGTAGAACTTGGTTCTTCAATCACTATGGTCTTCAAAGGTACTTGAAGTACTGATTTGTGCTTGATCGCTTCACTTTGGAATCTTCTATTTGTTGAACATTTCTTTACTTTCCTTCGTTTCTCGCACTTGGTTATAAACACTAGACAAACATCTTTTGATGCGTTTAAGCACTAAAATCGCAAAATATAACCTAAAATAACATATATAAAAGCACACATAACGCTACTAGAAACATGTACAATCTAAGCGTTATCAAATTCCCCACACTTAAACTTTGCTTGCCCTCAAGCAAATCTAGGAAAAACATCCACCGGTACAAGATCGTGATTATGAAAAATGCGATGCAAATCAACCAAGTATAAATACGAGAGAAGATTCATCAATTATGCTTTATAAAGGTGAAACATCAAGATGTTTGACAATATCCAATGATTTTCTTGCATGATTAACATTTCAAAACACCTCACGAAAAGGAACGAAATATAATTCACTCAATCACTCATTTTAGTGGAGTAACAAGATAAATCACACTCATTGCTCATTCATGATTATATTATTACCATAAGCTTGTACACGAAACAAAACTCCACCGACATGGCGTGAGCACCAAGTAAAAACATCTAAAGAGGTCTTTTATTCGGGTTATAATGATATGGCTTCGGGTTGAGGGTATGGATAAGGCATGGGAATGTTTATGAAATTGGTGTTAAAATAAAAATAAAATCAAGTCTAATACCCGTGTTGCTAGCTACCAAACATTCCACGAACCAATAAATGATTATAGCTTCAATTTCTTCTTTTCCGCTTTCCACAGCTTTTTGCTTTGCCATGAAAATTGTTCTTCGATCATAGCACATTGGCTATTATTTCCATACTTTCAACACACATTTTTTTTTTAAACTCAGACTCATGAAATGGCTCAATCAATCTCACAAGATGTGGTACTCATAATCATTTGAACAATCTTCACTTTCCAGGCGACTAGCAACCAATCGTTTAGACATTGATACGGGTTAGGCTAAGGTTTAAAGTGTAAAATCTTTTTGTATTTTACGGTGAAGCAAAAAATGAAAAGGATGGCTCAGAGGGTGTAACTAGGGGTATCTAGTGCTAAAGATGAGCACTAAAAATGGGTCCATGTGGGTGATTAACTAACCGATGTGGCTAGCTAATATATCATTGGATGTAAAGTGGAAGGCCATTTGAGATAAATCCTAAGGTGCCTCTTTATCACACGAATTCACTTATATCGCACGAATGCAATCTCACTGCTGCCCCGGTGTGTAATGATTTACAAGTACAAGTTCTAGAATAAATAAAATCACTCGCACACTCATAGAAAAGATCCAAGCATAAAAGATGTATGCAAATATAGAACACGCTTCAAATCCTCACAATTTGTGGAAAAGGGTTATAATATGTGCTAGCAAATGTTTATCGATCCTGCGAATGGATTGCAATAGTAATCGGAACACATCTCGAAGTTTCAAATATTACCAGTTTTACTAGTGGTTTGATCCAGTTATTCTAATATATAATCCTATAAGTGTGAAAACAACTAGATCACAAGGGCAAACAAAATTTAAAATTTTAAGCATGAAAACTCTAATTTTTCCTATTTACCCCCACTTAAGTTAGACATTGTCCTCAATGAAAAATGAACTTCAAAGTATAGAAATAGGAAAATAGAGATGAAACCAGATATGTCAATGAGTTCGTCAGCTTAAAATTCTTTTCTTCATTCCTAGCGTCCACTGGATAAATCATTACCTGCGCAAAATCTTATAACAAACAAAAGGTCTTATTAAAAGGTGGAACCCCCCACACTTAAGTTCAACCAAAGGTTTAAACTTTGGGAAGTGACCACAGAAAATCAAATCTGCCCCCGAAGCGCTTGTTTTATTACCGAGTCATCGGCGACTTGAATCTTCGAATTCACTTGGCCAAGAGCAGCCTTTGAAAATTTTGAAAAGTTGGGGATGTACATGAATTCTTCACGGTAGCTTCAATATCGTCCCATCGAATTTAGCGAGATGGTTTCCAAGGAACAATTTGTGGGATTCTTCACGGAAATGGTGCTACAAAGGTGATTGTTTGAATTCATTTTCAAGGGAAAGCTGTTGCAATGAAACTTCATTTGTTTGCTCCTTGTCATAATATAACTTGATTCGGTGCCCATTAACAATGAAACTTCCACCCTGTTTGTCATAGAGTTCGACATAACCGGATGGATATCCATGTTTAACGATATATGGTCCAAACCATATTGGTTGTAATTTAGGAGCTTTGAATTTGAATTTCATGTTAAAAGCGAACTTTATCTCCGGCTTTGAATTCTTTTCGAACTCGTAGCTTTTTGTCGTGATAAGCTTTTGTTCTAGCTTTATATAGTTTGGAATTTTCATAAGCTCAGAGTCTTAATTCATCGAGTTCGTGCAATTGCAGGAATCTCTTTTCTCCGGCTATCTTGAGATCGGTGTTACAGTTTCGAGAGCCCCAATAAGCACGATGTTCAACTTGAACGACAAATGACAAGTCTTTCCATACAAGAGTCTGTAGCGAGTTGTGCCAATTGGAGTTTTATAAGCGTCTGAAACGCCCACGAGCATCGTCAAGTTTCTTTGCCCACACTGAAGGATTGTCCTTCACTATTTTCTCTAGTATTCTTTTGAGAACTCTGTTGGTATTTTCAACTTGACCACTGGTTTGTGGATGATAGGCCGTCGCGAATCGGTGATGAACTCCATATCTTTTCATGGTTTTCTCCATTTGTTGGTTACATAAATGGGTTCCTCGATCGCTTATCAAGGCCTTGGGGATTCCATAACGAGCAAAAAGCTTTTTGAGGAAATTAACGACGACACGGGATCGCTCGCTGTTGGTAAAGCTTACCTTTGCCCATTTGGACACATAATCTATAGCAACGAGAATGTATTCGAATTTGTGGGATTTAGGGAAAGGTCCCATGAAATCTATTCCTCAAATATCGAATATTTCACACACTTGAATGCTTGTCAATGGAATTTCATCTCTTCGCGAAAGATTGGAGGTTCTTTGGCAAGCGTCACAATTTTGAACAAGTGTATGTGCTTCTTTGAATATTGTTGGCCAATAGAATCCAGCATTAAAAACATTTTTAGATGTGGTGGAAGGACCATAATGTCCCCCAGTTGGGCCATGATGACATTCGTCAAGAATCTTACGGGTTTCAGAACCAGAAACACATCTTCGGATCATTCCATCAGGACACATTTTGAAAAGATATGGTTCTTCCCAAAAATAGTATTTAAGTTCCGAAAAGAATTTGCTTCTTTGAGCATGAGTTAGACCTTTTCTAAGAATTCCTCCAGCGAGATAGTTCGCAAAGTCAGCAAACCAAGGATCGTCAGTTCCATCGATGGTCATAAGAGTTTCATCGGGGAAATAATCATCGATTTCTTCTTCTTTTAACTCCTCAATTTCGATGTCAAATTCTTGGAGTAGCAAAATCCATCGAATAAGACGCGGTTTAGCATCTTGCTTGGTGAACAGATACTTGAGCGCTGAATGATCGGTGAAAACTACTGGTTTTGAGAGCACAAGGTAGGATCGAAATTTGTCGAATGCGAAAACGGCGGACCATTAATTCCTTTTCGGTGGCGGTATAATTTTCTTGAGCACTATTCAAGATGTCTTGCTAGCAAAATATATAGGCGAAAGTGTTTTCTTCACGTTGGCCTAAGATGGCTCCAACGGACAAAATAAAGTCGCTGCGTCGCACATAAGTTCGAAAGGTAGTGACCAATTAGGTGAAACCATGATCGGAGCACTAGTTAGTTGAGATTTCAATGTTTGAAAGCTTTCATGCAATCAGCATTGAAGTCAAAGATAGATTCTTTCTCAAGAAGTTTTATCATCGGACGAGATATTTTTGAAAAATCTTTGATAAATCAGCGGTAAAAACCAGCATGTCCTAAAAAACTTCTAACGGCTTTGACGTTAGTTAGCGGTGGAAGTTTTGAGATGACATCGACCTTTGCTTTGTCTACTTCCATTCATGCACTGGAGATTTTGTGGCCAAGCACAATTCCTTCGGTCACCATAAAGTGACATTTTTCCCAGTTAAGAACAAGATGCGCGGCTTCGCATCTTTCGAGCATTTTATCAAGATTAGAAAGACAAGCTTCAAATGAGTCTCCGAAGACTGAAAAGTCATCCATGAAAACTTCCATGGAGGTTTCGAGCAGGTCTTGGAATATGGCGATCATACACCTTTGAAAAGTCGCAGGTGCATTGCAAAGACCAAAAGGCATACGCCGATATGCGTAGGTTCCAAAAGGACAAGTGAAAGTGGTCTTTTCTTGATCGTTAGGATTGATTGGAATTTGGAAATATCACGAAAATCCGTCGAGGAAACAAAAGAATTTATTTCTGCCGAGTCTTTCAAGCATTTGATCCATGAGCGGGAGTGGAAAGTGATCTTTTCGGTGGCTTTGTTTAACTTACGATAGTCAATACAAGCGCCAACCGATGTGATTCTAGTTGGAACTAGTTCATTTTGTTCATTAGTCACAACCGTCATTCCTCCTTTCTTGGGAACACAGTGAACAGGACTTACCCAATGGCTATCCTCAATTGGGTAAATGATTCCAGCATCGAGAAGTTTTATGATTTCCTTTTTAACAACTTCTTTCATGTTGGGATTTAGTCAACGTTGACGTTCTACCACTGGTTTAATCCCTTCTTCAAAATTGATTTTGTGTTTGCAGAAATTGGGACTAATTCTTGGGATGTCGGATATTTTCCAAGCAAAAGCTTGTTTGTGATTTTTGAGGACATATACTAAACTTTCTTTCTCCTTTTCCTCGAGCAATGAAGATATGACTACTGGAAGAAGTGAGTTTTCCTCCAAGTAAGCATATTCAAGATGATCTGGGAGAGGTTTGAGTTCGAGATCTATGGGTGGTTCTTCGATAGAGGATTTAATTCGCATCTCGTCATTGAAAGTTATTTCTTCAAAGTTTTCTTCCTCTTCCTCCATTTCTTCTTCTGAGTTATCTCCTTCAAATTCTACTTTCATGAAATCATCAAACTCTTTGTCAAAGTCTGTTTCATTGATTTTTTTGGAAGTAGTCATGAATGGATCGGATTCGTTAAGTAATGCGTCCAATTCTTCGTCAATGACTTCATCAATAATATCGATGTTAAAACAAGTGTCATCACTGGAATGTGGGTAGCGCATTGCTTTATCGATTAGAAAAGTGATTCGATCTTCCCAACTCCAAGGTTGAGTTCTTTTCCTTTCACTTTGATGATTGCATCAGCGGTATTTAGGAAAGGTCTTCCTAAGATGAGTGGAACTTTACTATCTTCTTCCATTTCCAAGATTACAAAGTCCACGGGAAAAATGAATTTACCGACTTGAACAAGCATATTCTCGGCAATACCCACAGGGTATTGTTAAGAATGATTTGCTAATTGAATGCTCATTTTTGTTGGTTTCAGGCTGTTGTTGCACAACTTGGAATGCAGCGAATAAGGCATCAAATTGATACTTGCGCCAAGATCGGCTAAACCATCGCATTTAATATTATTCGAAAAGTACATGGAATAAGAAAGCTCCCGAGGATCTTGTTTTGGACAATAGGCGAGCATTCTTCGTTAAGGAAAGTAGTCGATATTTGCTCTAGCTTGCTTTTGTTTTAAGAAGTTCTTTCAAAAATTTCCGTAATTGGGCATTCGGTTAAGACATCAACGAGAGGAACATTGAGTCTAACCTCTTTGATTATTTCAATGAACTTCTTATAGCGATCTTCCATCTTTTCTTTCTTTAGGCGTTGAGGATAAGGAATTTTTGGTGTATATCGCCTTGATGATGGGGTGGTTTCTTTTTGGTGGTTTGAGTTGTGTTTGGTTCCTCGGTTTCATCCTCACTATCATTGGTGACAAGAGTATTTTCATTAGGATTTGGTGGTGGATCGTCGAGAGACCACTTCTTGTGAAGACAACATTGATATGCTCATTTCTTGTTTGTGGTGGATGGTACGTCTTATCATTTGATGGTTTTGGGTTGGATTGGGTATTACTTGGCAATGAACCAGATGATCTAGAGGAATGTTGGTCGAAGATCGCCAAACTTGTTTTCAAGATCTTGGATAGATGCTTGATGATTTTTTCTCCTTGCTCAACTTTGGCTTTGAGATTGAAAAATTGATTTTTATAAAATCATTTGAGATTTTTGAGCAGCCCGAATTCTCTCATGGTTTTCTCGAATTGGTTTCTTCCATCTTTTTTCGATTTTGTGGTGGTGGATCGTCAGTTCGTGTTTGAGAATCACGGTTGTCATCCCTTGGTCGGTGATCTTGCCAATTTCCAAAATTTCGACCGTAATAATTACTACGATATCCTCCTCCACGGTATCCTCCTTGAGCGTAACTCGCTTCTCCTTCTTTCGGTCCACCCATAGGCTTATCGTCGCACTCGGACGATGGATGATTTCCTCCACAATTGTTGCATCCGTCTCGCATTTCCTTCATTTCATCTTTGATATCTTTGTATTGCGAGTCGATTTTTGAGGTTAACGCTTCCATCTTCTCCATGAGTTTTGATGTGTCGGTGTTTTCGACAAAAGCAATAGTTTTTCGAAAAGGTTTAGTTTTAGAATCTTTGGACCAATCGAGTTTGAGAAGTACTCGATCTTCGAGCAATTGATGTGCATCGTTGGGCGTCTTATAGAGAAAAATTCCTCCAGCATCAAGGATGCCTTGAGAGATTTCATCTAGTCCATAGATTTGGATAATGGTTCCTTTGGATAGTCCATGTCCATGACAACTACAAAGCAAATCTTTCATTCGAAGCCAAGCTTCGACAAGTGATTCGTTTGGATTTTGGGTGAAAGCACGAATTTCTCCCATTAATCGATCAAACATGGCGGTGGAAAGAATGGAAACACAAAAGCTTGCCTCATCTCCTCCCAAGTGTTGATAATTCCCGGGGTTAATTCATTGTACCATACTTTAGCATCTCCGACGAGTGATGATGGGAAAAGTTTGAGTTTGATGGCATTGACATCGGTGTCGCCATAACGGAACATGCCACAAATTTCGATGAATCCGCTGTATGTGCTTGCGGATCGGCCCGCGTATGGCCATCGAATTGACGGTCTTTGATCATAGAAAGGTGATGTCCCTTCACGGTGAAGTTGTCACCAAGGTTGACAGCAACAATAGCACTTCCGGGGGTTGGTGCTACGTACGGCTCGGTTGGTTCCCCACATGGGTTGATCGTCCGCCATGGGGAAAGGTAAATTGGTGAAAGGGTTGTAAACAACTTTGGCTTCTATGAGGTTATCAAATGGTGGGTTTGGTACTCTTGGTACACGATTTTCCAATGGTATGAAAAGTGTTCTCCTTCTTCTTCAAATCAAACGTTCGGGGTTGGTAAGAGGTGTAATTGGTTCTATTCCTGCTGCTCGAGTGTTCATACAATGCCCTAGAGAATCCAGGCAATATCTAAACACATGGACAAACAATGAAAACAGTTCTTCTTGGACAGATTGGGTAACCGGAACGGTTGCGGGTTGGCGACCGTCGGTTAGATCGGTTGGGTTATGGGTAAACTAACCCGATTCGGTTGAATGACAACGGATCGGTTGAAGTTTCGAGAGAAAAATTTGGGTTGAATCGACCGAGGGAAAAAACTTCGTGAAACACAATCAAATCCCCGGCAGCAGCGCCAAAAACTTGATGTGCTACGTGTGTACAAGTTTTAAATTTATAAAGGTGAATTACCAATATTACCAATAACACATACGAGCAAGTATACTCGTCCGTTATAGCAAGATTATGAAGTTAAGTCGGGATCGTTTGCAGGATTTGAGTGAATCTAAACACAAGTTTGAATCAACAGAGTCTATCCAAAACATATAACAAGCAAATAGATATAATGAAATTCAGATGATTAAAAACTACACTTGCTTAAACTAGTTTCATATCATAGATTAATGTGATTGTGTTAACCTCTTAACATGTTGGTTATGATAATTAGTTTGGGGACTAATCTATTGTTCTTACAAGTTAAACCTTCGTCAAGATTTTAGTTCATAAAAACAAGCATTACGTTTAACCAATCAATTCAAGATCAATTCAAGTTTCATAAGTCTACATACATAAACTTAAACACAAAAACATCCACTTGTTTCATCAAATTGCTTAAGAAATGGTCAATACAAAAGGTAACCGATCATAGACAAAAGGCTACAATTGATTCTCAACAACTAATCTTACGACCTTTTAGATGTTTCCAACCAATCCAATTTGATAATCAAAAAGTGTTTCTATTACAACCACACCTTAGTTCCTTTGTATAATCAAGAATAATGGGTAAAAACAATCATCCATAGACAAAATGATTATGACTAGTTGAATAACAATAAGTTCTTTCGACCTCTACGATCACTATCAACTAATCAAACTTGATTAACAAATGTCACTATGAAACTTTAGCACAATTGGATCTTAGAATCAACTTGAAATTGAATTAAAACATGTTAACACAATCACTAACAAATCATATGACAATCAACATCATTTAAGCAAGTGTATAAAGAAACTAGCCACTCATAGCAAACATAAACATAAACTCAGAACTTTGAACATTAGAAAACATGATTAAAAGTCTTACAATGCTTGAAATAAGATTACAAATGGTGAAGTAATGATTCCCAAAGTATTGGGGTAGACTTCTTGGTGATTTGGCCTCCAAATGTGGAACTTCTAGAACTCCAAACTTCCCTGGACTTCTAAGGACGAATTTGAGAGCTTAAAGACTTTGTTTGATGAGTAGAGAGATTTGTATTGAAGTGTGTGTCTAATATGCTCACAAATGACCTCTATTTATACTAGTTCCAAAGCCTAGGGTATTAATTATTGAACTTGGCCTCCAAGGAGTAAGGAAGGCACTAGAATACACCAAGAGAAGGACCTAGAATCGTTTGGATGCAAAGGGGAAACGTAGTGATGAAGATTTGCGCATGTGCAGGCTTCTCCAACGGATCGGTTATACCGACCAACCGATCCGGTTGGTCTTCTAAAAGGCCAACCGTCGGTTGCGGTGGCGACGAGCGGTTGTTGATGGCATTTTGGGTCATTTTCCAACCGATCCGGTTGCACTTGCAAGAATCGATCCGGTTGGATTTCTCTTGAGTTCTGAAACTTGGTCTTTACTTCCATTATCTTGTAGAACTTGGTTCTTCAATCACTATGGTCTTCAAAGGTACTTGAGATATTGATTTGTGCTTGACATGCTTCACTGAAACTAGAATCTTCTATTTTTGAACATTTCTTTACTTTCTTTTCTGTTTCTACGCACTTGGTTATAAACACTAGACAAACATCTTTTGATGCGTTTAAGCACTAAAATCACGCAAATATAACCAAATAACATATATAAAAGCACACATAATGCTACTAGAAACATGCACAATCTGAGCATTATCAAAGATAAAACTAGCTTCTGTCTCACGGATCCCACGGATTCTTCCCTTGAGAGATCCGTCCAAAGATTAAGGCTGGGATCCGTGGTCTTGACAGGTGTGACTCAAAATTTTCCTTTTGGAAACATTTGTGTCTAGTGTGTGCCTATATGCAAACCATTTGGAGTTTGGGTTATCTTGACTCCTAAAAAAGAAAAAGAAAAATAAACTAGAAGTGAAAAACACACTATTATGTGTATAACCCAGTGCTCTAATTCCACCATTGTTACTTAAATGAATGTACCCGAAAACACATATTAGTTATGTGTCTTCTTTAGCATTTAAAAGACATGAGATGCAATGAAAAAGGGTTTTTACTTTGTATTAATAATGAAACGTTTATTTGTCCTAGGCGTGAAAAATGGCTTTTGTGAAAGTGATCTGAGGGAAGAGGTATCCTTTTTAGAAAACATTTTGAAAAGAGGTTTCTATGTGTGAATAAATTGTTTATTCTTTAAAAAAATATGTATGCAATTACGTGTTTGCAAAATGTACTTATCTTGAAAAATAAGAGAAGGCTATGAGTTATAAGTAAAAAAAAACTTATCTTGGGTTTTGAAAATTCCCGCATTGCTTGTGAGTTGTGTGTGAAATAGAGATCCTAGACTCAGAAAGAAGAAGGCTAGTGTTTACATACCTTGTAGAGTTTTAAAAGCTAATTACGACGATTGTTCCATAAGACCAAGACCAAGCTAAGTAGGTTGAATTGTTCTACCTTCAACGGGTTTGGTGAGGGCGTCGGCTATGTTGTCTTTGGATGCTACCTTCTCAATAGAGATGTTCCCCTTTTGAACATTGTCTCTTAAGAAGTGATGACGAATATCTATATGCTTGGTGCGAGAATGCAATATCGGATTCTTGCTTAAGTCGATGGCACCTTTGTTGTCACATAGGATGGCTATGTCACTTAGATGAATGTCGTAGTCAACTAACGCTTGTTTCATCAATATTGCTTGTTGGCATGCTGACGAGCGGAGACATATTAAACTTCGGTTGTTGATATGGCCAATGCCGTTTGCTTCTTTGAGAACCAAGATGTTAAACAACATCCCATAAAGGTACATACCCCACTTGTACTTTTTCGGTCAACATAATCACCTGCATATACAATTATTTCTAACCCCGTACCCTTAGGATACCACAATCTTAATTGAGTTGTACCCTTAATGTATCTAAATATCCTTTTAACGGCTTTTAGATGTGATGTTTTAGGATCTTCTTGAAACCTAGCAGATAGACAAACACTAAACATAATATCCGGCCGACTAGCAGTGAGGTAGAAGACTACCAATCATGCCACGATATTTTGTGTTATCAACGGATTCGCCATCTTCATCTTTTGTGAGTTTGGTGTCGGATGACATTGCATTGGTGTCCTAATTGGTTTTGACTCTTCTAAACCGAATTTCTATAACATCTCCTTTATGTATTTATATTGATTAAAGAAGATACCATATTTTACTTGTTTGATTTATAGACCAAGAAAGAAACTAAGTTCTCCCATCATACTCATCTCGAACTTGTCATGCATGATTTTAGAGAAATCATCACACATGTCTTGACAAGTAGATCCGAATATAATGTCATCTACATATATTTGAACGATGATTATATGTGACTCTCTTTTCTTAGTAAAAAGTGTGTTATCAACCAACCCCATGGTGTAGTTGTGTTTGATTAAGAATGACTTGAGTCTATCATACCAAGCTTTTGGAGCTTGTTTAAGACCGTAAAGGGATTTCTTTAGCTTATACACATGTTTAGGTTTTTCAAAATCGATGAAGCCCGGAGGTTGAGCTACATATACTTCTTCATTAATAAAACCATTTCGAAATGCACTTTTGACATCCATTTGATAAAGCTTAAGATCATTAGCACAAAAATAAGCAAGAAGTATACTTATAGACTCTAATCTAGCCACGGGGGCATAGGTCTCATCAAAGTATATCTCTTCTTGTTGATTATACCCTTAACCTTGAGTATAGCTTTGTTTCGGACACTATACCATTTGCATCTAACTTGTTTTATATACCCATTTGGTTCCTATTATGGTTTGATTACTAGGTGGAGGGACGAGTGTCCAAACATCGTTAAAAACAAATTGATTTAATTCTTCTTGCATAGCCATTACCCAACTTTCATCTTTATGGCTTCTTGTGTATTCTTAGGTTCTATGGTTGAGACAAAACAAAATAGGCTACTTTGGTTTTGGACTTGAGACCTTAAGGTTCTTTAGTTTAACTTTCCTATGACCTTATCTACAGGTGATAGTTTGGACTCTTTAATATTTATGATTTCATCATTTAAAGGTTTTTCTTCTTCGTTTATCTTTTTCTTTATTACAATAGCTTCACTTTCGACAATCTCGTCATCGAAAAGAGGTGGAGTAGGTTTGGGTGGACTTTCATCAAATTTTACGTTTAATGACTCTTCAACCTTCATTGTTTCTTTATTTAATACGACGTAAGCTTTGCTATTGGAGAATAACCTAAAAAGATATCTTTAGTTGATTTAGGATCAAATTTTGTAAGGTAATCTTTAGTGTTAAGAAGAAAACATTTGCTACCAAAGACTCTAAAGTGATCTAACTTAGGCTTTTTGCCTCAGTAACTTCGTATAGAGTTTTACCTAAAATTGGTCTAATTAAGACTCGATTAAGTATGTACGTTGAAGTATCAATGACATTGCACCAAAACTTTTGAGGTATGGATTGCTCATTTAGCATTGTGCGACTCATTTCTTGTAGGGTTCTATTCTTTCTTCAACTACCCCATTCGATTGTGGAATATGAGGAGAAGTTGTGAGTAATACCATTAGCGTCACAAAAGGCTCCAAATTGCACATCATTATCGAATTCCCTACCATGATCCGTTCTAATACGCACTATAGGACTTCCTAATTGTCTTTGTATTTTCTTACTTAATATTTCAAAGTAATCGAACATTTCAGTTTTGTTATTTAAAAATTTAGTCCATGTGTACCTAGAATAATCATCCACTATAACCAAAGTTTAGTAGTTGCCTCCATAACTTTGGTTAGCGGATGGACCAAATAAATCCATGTGTAGTAACTCTAGACACTTAGTTGTAGACACCGTTTTTAGCTTTGTGACTAGAATGGACTTGTTTTCCTACGTTACAAGCATCACAAAAGTGATGTTCATATTTTAATTTTGGTAGATCTCTTACTAGATCTTTGGATGATAGCGATTGAAGGAGTCGCATATTGGCATGACCCAATCTTCGATGCCATAAGGTCGAAGTATCATCCATAGAGGTAAGATTAAGTTTGTCTTTAGGTTCATTACCAATTTTAATGACGTAGACTCCATGTTTCCTAATTCCTCTACCTATGGTGATACCGTTTTTTAATATCTTAGTACCGGTTTCGATAAAAAGCACATTGCACTTTTATCACATATTTGTCCTATACTTAAGAGGTTAAAGTTTAGGTTCTCTATGTGACACACATCGTTAATTGTTAGAGATTTGTTAGAAATGTACCTTTATGATGATTTTGCTTGCTATTTCGAAATACCACATTCCATCCATTGAAGGATTCATATGTGGAGAATAAATCTTTATTTTTGCGGTCATGTGCCTCGTGCACACCTTTATCCTTGACCCACTCATCGGATCTAGGTCGACCTTTAAGCACACCTAAGAAAACAATTAACTCAAAAGTTTGGTCCTCATTTGTTCATGGGTCCATTAGTGTTAAACATTCCATTCATGTTAGACATGTATGGATAAGGTGAATATGCGTTCCATGGTGCAAAGTTTTGAAATGGAAAACCATTTTGCATATTTGGATTCCATCCCATTTGATGGTTACTTCTTGGAGAAACATTATTAGGTCTCCTAGATGTGTTTGGTTTTGAAAATGATGGACCTTTGTTTCTTGCAAAATTTGGATTATATCTTGGGGGTGGTTGTCTAATGGTAACATGAGTTGGTTTCTTCTTATTAACAATAACAAAATCAGTTCTAGAAGAGGAAGCTATGTTATTACCAATGTTTTGCTTAGTGACTCCACGGATCCTTGGTACGTGTACTAGCGGTTCCCTTTTGTAGGATCCGTGGGATCCACCACAACAAAGATGGTTTGTTTTCTAGTGCCTTAACGAATTGTGTTTCTTTGTTTTCACTAGTTGATGCATTAGTTTCCTGAAAACCTAGACCTTTTTGGTTGTTTCCTGTTTTAACACTATCTAATATCATATCTAAAGTGTTAGTGTTAGGTCACTAGTTTTACAACACAAGCATCAAGAGAAGAGATAGAGAGGATAAGAGAGGCGGTTGAACAAGATAAACACCCACACACACGTTAGCAATAGGCCGGTTAAGAATAGAGTGAAAGAGAGTGAATAACTTGAACAACCAACCTTCAAATGAAGGTTTACAAGGGGTATTTATAGGAGGGAAGCTAGGGCAACACTCCTAGTTCCCTTCCTTTCCTTATTGGGCTAGGCCTAGGCTTATGGGCCTTCTACATAAGCCTAAGGCTAATAACAAACATAAAGGCCATAATAAGCTAACTATTACATATGAGTAACTAACACTTGAATAAGGTTTAGGAGTGATTCCAACAATCTCCCTCAAGTGTTATTACAAATGAGTAACAAACACTCAAGTGTTGGTGATGAAAATGGTGAAGGCGTTGATGTAATAGTAGCTTTGGCGTCTTGACATTCTTCTTTCTTGTGAGAAGAATTGCCTTGATTTGAACAATCTCCCGGTGTAGAGATAGTTTACTTTGAGCGGTTATGCTTTGGCGTCATCATTAACTTTGTTCTTTGATCATTGTTCTTTGTGGTGAAAGTGATAGTATGTTGTTGCGCATCAACTGCCTCCAGTGCAGCCCATTTGCTCACGGTGTCCCACGTCGTTCTTCAATATGCTCACACGCTCTTTGGCGTTGGAATTCAGATCGATGGAGTTCTTTAAGTCTTTAACTTTGTAGATTCTCTGTATTGACGAGGAATCATTATTTGTTGTGTTGCTTTTGGATAGAACTTCCATTAGTGATGATGTTGGCGTGAGCATGAGAAGAATCTTTACGATCATTCCGCTCCAGAGCTTCCATAAGAAGAAAACATTTAAGCGGTTAGTAATAAGCGGATTAGGCACTTACAAGTTTGAACTTCGAGAGTGTTAACGGCATAGTGTGAAAACACAACTCTAATTCTTACAAAGGCCGTTCTGAATCGAGTCCCACAAGTGAGATAACACGATGTACGAGAAGTACACCTCGATTGAGATGAGTCAGTTGAGGTACACAGAAGCATCACCTCTGTGTAGACCGTTTGAGACCACTAAGCGCAATCCACTGAGGAGTTGCCGGCGGCGACTGTATGGGTCGAAATTTTGTTTGATGTTGACCACTGGCGGAGTTTCCATTCAATCACCGAGGATCACAAATGTGAACCTCTCATAAATGTTCTCGACAGATTGCTAAGATCTGTGAAGGACTCGATATGAACCACTGATAACCTTATTGTTGATCATCAAGTGATTAAATGTCAAGTGTACCTAAGAGATCTTTTGATGAATCTCGTGGCTCTAGACTCAATAGTGCGTTTTGGTTTTCTGGAGCGGAGACTAGGGAGAGGGTCTCCTTCTTCAATACCGGCAATCTCTAAGAGAAAGCCGATAGTTTACGTAGGGTTCCCGGTGAGAATGAAACAAGCTTCTGTTGAGAGAAACTTGAGTGGATAAGAAGGATTAGTGCATGCGTCATTTGGGTCCATGCGACTTTTAATCTTCAATATCCGGCGTCACTAAGTGACAACCATTAGCATATGAATTGAACCCGATTATGTTCCGCCCTAAGTTGAATAATCACGGAGGGCTATTTCTTTTCACCCTTTTCTTTGCATTTCTTTTAATTCTTCAACTCCTTCTTTCTCCGATTCTCATTTTCTCCTTTTTACAATCATACCTAAGGACTTCTAAATACTAACTATTTGTGGTGTCCAGGGGTAGATCCCTCCGGCTCTAGCGGATCATAGGACGGTTATTCCTAACCTTAGTCACCTTATTACTCCATGACTAATCTATGTTGCCATAAAACCAGCGATATGAAAAATCTCTCACGGTGTTTATGAATGAAAAACATTTTAGTACCACTGTTGAGATAAGATTTTGCATAAATACTCCCCCCCACATGTGCTTAAGAGTTTTAACGGTTAAAATGCACGATGAGGAAAGAAGCGCGCACTTTTGAATTGATTCACTCAAGATAGACAATCCCCGAGACACAGTTCACGTGGCATAGTTAAAGAGTTGCATTGTCAACTTTTAGGTGACAACTAGCTCTAATAACTACCTTGAAGGTGTAGACAAACCTAGAAAGGTTGTCAAACCGTCGAGTTCATGTTTATCAAGAGTTTCTCGAATGGTACATTCTACTCGGACAAGTCCTTTGCGAGACACGTTTACATCACTAGCGAACTAGCTTGAAATTATTACCCGTCCGGGACAAGTCTTTTCGAGTTACTAACAGTTAAGCATCGTCAATTCGTTGGTTAAGTCCGAATCACACAGATTCATTTGCATTTTACACAACATATTTCTTATCACATATTTTCTCCCCCTCAAAAATGGCATATTAAAGTATTATTTTTGAAACGTTTGAGAATAAATATGACCATTTTAAGTGTTGCGGGAAGAATGACCACTGTGAACAATTTGTGAACAAAGTTTCAAATACTCCCCTCAACAAGTGATATAAACGGTTGAGGTTTTGAAAACATAAGGAAGTACTTGTTCTTTTGAGCAAAACCTTGAAAAATGAAAGGTTTGATAGGTTTTACTTAAAAGTAAGAAGCTTTAAACTCCTTTTATAAGGATTGTGGCAACTGAAGCGTACCACGGGTCCTTTATTTACAAGTACGGGTTGTACACTGTAATGTGTGCACAAGCCATAGACATATATAATCAAACATCCAAAATGATATGAAGAAAACAATTCAAGGGGTACGGGAAGTGCGGTGATGTTCCCATGAGTGTGCTGCGATGCGTTGAAATCCGGTTATGTTTCTCACGGTAGACCACCAGACATAACTCTCCAATCGTGCAGGCCGATCCCTTGGAACAACGTTCATCAATCATTGTGATGATCCGTCTCACATCCCTCCTTTCTGAGAATTCCGTTTAGGAGACCCAATTTTAAGCGTATATCCTTCAACACGTATGCCAATCCATCCCTAACCACTTCAAAGTATGATCCCGAACTGTGGAGCTAAGCTGCATAACGCCATTAGCAGATTTCTTTGAAGTTCACTCTACGGTAAACAACGCGAAAGGTTTCTCGATGAGTGTATATTGAGATAGGCTGGTTGAGATCGGGAAGAGCAAGCGTTGGAGGAGTAAGTTGACATCGTCGATAAGATTCAACGGCAATCTGGAGGTCTTCAACACGTTCTTTATGACTATGCGTCGATGAAGATGGCGATGACTTGATGAATTCTCGTTGAATTTCGGTTGAAAATTGTCTCATGCGACCCTGTACTTTGGCAAGGTACATGTCTTCAATGTCGTTGAAAGACAAATTCTCAAAGTCGACTTCCGAGAATGCATACTCCCTTTCATCTGTCTTTTTGACCACAATCTTCTTAAGAAAGGTGTAGTCCCATTTGGATGAAAGACCAACATGTTGGATGGCAACGATGTCTTTAGTACTAAACAATGCATGTTGAGACTTCAACCCAGGGTGAGTAGATTCATGGCGTTAAGCCATGATGAATCCCATACAATGCATCTCGGTCATATGCTTCCACGTGTTGGAGAACAAGTGATTGTACGACGTTCCTCAATGGCAATGCGGTTGGAGTAGATAGGCTGAGGGAATGGAAGTGTCAAGGATGTAGCATATTTCCTTGAACCATCGCCACAATGGAGAAGAAATTCAGTCTCTGTTGAAGAAATATCCGAAGGAATCCGTGGTTCATCACGTTGGCCAAGTGTTGGTAGAGGTTTGGTCCAATCGGTGTAGTATGGAGGGTTGTCCCTTTGTGTGAAGTCAATGTTTGCTGCCGGGTTGAGCCAATCCATTTTGTTAGACATAGCTCGAGCAATGTTTTCATGGTGATATTCGACCTCGAGGGCACTTTTTTATGTCTTTTAGAAGTTGAAATGCTTCATTTTTGATTCGCCATTTCGATTTCGTCATTTTCTTCACATGGAACTTTTCTTGCAGAATTTTTGCATGCTCCAATGTAGAAGCATCTACCAAATTCTTGACCTTCTTAGGGTAGGGAGTGTTGTTAACAAGATTAGAAAACCATTCAAATTCCTCTGTTTTATCGTCATCTAGCCATGATACGGCGTCAGTTTGAGGCGTCTTCTTCTTCTTCTTTTTCGAAGGCCTAGATGATGATTAGGTTTTGAACTTGTTTGGGAGAGGTGGGTTGTTGTAGGGGCTCAAGGACCTCTTCATCGTTCACCACCGTATAATCAAAGTGATCATCGGTTTTCGAGTCGGGGTGGTAACTCGGAATCGTCGAGGTTTATCGATAGAAGCGAGGAGGAGATGTTTGTTGAACAGGAGCCCGTTGTGGAGGAGGTTGCATCAAAGAAGACTCACCGGCTTCCGGCGTTTAGGTGCGAGTCTTTATCCTTATCCTTGTCTTCATCGTCTCTAGGGCGTTTAGACTTTCGACTTCAAATCTACAAGCTTCTTGAAGTTGGTAGTCCAGCAATGCTTGAAACAACTTTCCTTGATTAGAAGTAAATGTCCCGGTCGTGCGGTTATTTGTGTAACAAGCTTGGCCACCAATTCATTATCTGAGAAAACAACCGGATCGGTTGGATTGATTGTGACGGTTAAGCGCGTCGATCGAATAGTTTGCTTGGCGATCCGCATAAGATTTGGATAAAGTTGTTTGGTGAACAACTCCTTTGTGACTTTAGGGCGTACTCGAGAAGGTACTTTTTGTGTAGCCTTGATCATTTCGTTCAGTTCCTTTTGACGGTGATTTTTCATGAATTCCCGAACAAACTTCCTTTCTCCTTTTATCTTTTCATGCTCGTCATACATATGATGTATGTGATCAGCAAAGAAATTTAGCTTTTGTTGAGCACGCGTTTTCTTTCGACTTGTTTGGCGGCTTTGGTAATCCGTTCATGAGCTTGAGAAATCCAAGATTTAGATGATTTCTTCACGGATTTGGATGATGATTTGGTTGACTTCTTTGATGGTGGTGGTGAGGAGTGAGAAGACGAATCCGATGATGAAGAGATATGAGGAGACTCTGGATCCTTCGGAGGTTTAGAGGTTTCTTCCTTTGATCGCGCGGGACAATCAGAAGAAAGCGTATCATAGTCAACATCTTGATCTTTTCGGACTTCTCGGTTTCGGTTCCTCAAACTCAAATTCGATAGTATCCTCCACAAGCTTTTGTTGTTGCATAAGAGTGGTGGCACCGGCTCCCTTATCGGGTTGATTAACGCGGGAGATGGTTGAGTGGAAGCAGCACCACTTGATCCTCGGGACCACCCATTTGGTCTTTAGCAAATGCTTGACTTTATGAAGGTGTCTAATGATATTAAACTTCTTCTGTATGATATATCCGGTTGCTCTTCTTCATGATCTGAGCTTTCATCATACGGTACAAGTCTGAGGAGTCTTTCCTTTTCCTTTGTCATTTGGTGGACTTGGAGGTTTGGCTGGCGAAGGAGGTCATTCTGATCGGTCGAGTAGGTAATCTCTTCATCCTCGTATGGGTCCCTTGAGCTTTCGTCCACAAGCTTTCTTTCTTGGTTCGAGATGTGGGAATAGGTTCAGCTTCCTTTACGGGAACAATCCTTTTACGAGGAGGATTCCTTTTGGGAAGCTTTCTATAAAGATCTATACTTGTAACACTTCCGGCACTTCTCTTCGGTTCTCCTACAGGTGTTCGAAGATTTTTCATCGAGATGACCAACTTTGCCTTGTCTAGCGCTTCCGGATACCTTTTATGCGTTTCAGCTTTCGACATCTTCGCTAGAAGGAAATCGGCAACCATGACACCTTGTTTCTTTGTAGGCGATTCCTTGATTCCGGTGATAGAATAGGTTCAGTCAACATATCGTGATTATGCGAGGTCATTTAGCCTCTTGGGAATATCGGGATGAAGTCCAAGTGCTCTCTGGATCAACAGTTTAGTATATCTGATGTTGGGAATCTTTGAGCCAAGTTTGTTGAGAAATGACATCATGTCATCCCAAATCGAGCCGATAGCGATGTGTTTCATGTTGACCAATGCCCAAAATATTTGCAGTTCCATGAGCATAGGATGCTCATAGCCACATCCGCGACGAAGCAGAACTTGGTGATGATCATGTATAGAGTTCTCCATGGTTGAGGAATACTCTTAAGCTCTACGTGAGAATGCTTGGTGATTACTCACGTAGCCTCGTCATAACCGATATTGATTAAGAATTGGAGAGTAGCTCTTGGCAGGGTGTGGCATAAAGTTTGGTTGGTTCGACTTCAGGGTGAATTAGGAGAACGACCCTTAAGTCTGCGAGGTGTAATGGTGACTTGTTTGTGATTCGAGTCACCATCACAGTGGTTGATCCGTCCTTTGACCCTTTCCATAGTGTTCAGAACTGTTGGATATAGATCTCAGGACAGCTTGCAGAGTGAGTGAGCATATTACGTACGGATGAGTCCTCAGAATATCAATAGCAATTAAACGAAGACTCGAGCAAGTGAGGGTGTCAAAGTCAACACGAGAATTATTCTTTCCTATCTTCATTGGATAGCCATAAGGATAGATATCGGCAATGGAGAGAACTTGGATGCATCCATATTCATTTGTTCGACCATGTCTTGATCTGAAATAACATTAGCCAAAGAACCAACATATCGAAGACATAGTGTTAGTCAACGAAGGTCTTATTGTCTAGTTATTGAATGTCAGAGTCAATGATTGTTATGAGTCCTAAGTCACTTGTTTGTTCAATAGTCTAATGATGTCGTGAAATGTTTCATGAGTTAGTTAACTTTAAGTTTTAAAGTTTATGTTATCACTTATTGTTCACAACATATCAAACGATAAGTTTATTAGTGACATTATTGGATTCATGACGTTATGATTAGTTTATTTACAAGTTTGTACACGTAACAATTCATCATGAAGGTCAATCCGAGGGTTAAGCGTAGTAGTGGCAAAGTTTAAAGCGTAATGATTTATTGACATATGCGTGAAGCAGCTTACAGCGTAGGATCTAACTACAGCGTAAGAAATGTTCACGCGTAGGAAAGGAATGCGTTATGCGTAGAGCTTCTGGCGTGGCGTATATATATACCTTACGGCGTAAGAGGCTTACTCATAGAGTAGACCTTATGCGTAGAGGTCACTGTTTCACGCATATCCTTCCTGGATCTAGCGTAGTCCATTGTAGAACCTTCTGCGTAACTAGCGGTATGCGTGAGGAATAATCTTACGCGTAACATGACTACGGCGTAGGGTAATCCTTATGCGTGAGTTGCAATAACCTTGATTACGAGAATTACGAGTAGCAAAACTGAAATAACATCATCATAAGATCAATATTAACACTAACACTCATTCTATACCGGATCATGGCATGACGGTATATCAAACAATTATGCGTATAGAAACCTTAAGCGTAAGCTAAAACCTAATAGTTCATAGTTTTACGCATAAGAATTTTAGCCATAGAATTTGCACCAAAGTGTTTTGGGAGGTCTAAGAAGCATCTGAGTATGTTTAACCAAGTTTTAACATCAAATAAGCCATGAATCAAAAATTACCTAATTCGTATGAACTAGAACCCTAATTTTCAATTAATGATTCCTTAGTGTTTTAAGGGTTTAAATATGCTCAATTCAACTTGAAAGCAACCTCATATAACAATCTTAATTACCAAAAACGTTCTCATTTGAAAACACCCAATTTAACGCATAAACCCTAATAAATCAATTCGTGTTTCAGGTATGTTTAGCGATGAAAATGCATTCATTGATGTAATAAAAACATTTTGGCACTATCATTTCACTCATAAACACACAAATATGATCATGTGTTCATACTTTACGGCGTGAGAACACATAATCCCTTCTAGGCGAAAATCTAACCGTTAGTTTGAAATAAAATTCGAAACCCATGCTTAGATTGCGAGTGAAGGTATTAACACTTACAAATTGATGATCGAAAGCACGGATTTGTTAAGCGATTATGGATCGTGGATGATATTTAGATGAAAGTAATAAATGTGAAGGTTAAAGTTAGGTGGGGAGGTGTTTTTGTTAAAAATAACTTTAACATTTTGACAGTTTTAGTCCCTCCACCTTTTTCCATTTTTCAAGCAAAGCCATTTAACTTCCATTTTGGTTACCAAACAAAGATTTTTTTTTTTTAGGAAAGAAACTTGTGAAACTCCCCTCGACTTAGAAATAATGAAAGGTTATAAATTTAGTTCGGTGTGTCATACCGAGAAAATTTACCACCATTTGTTAGAAAAACAATCAGATAAGATAACATGCAAGTACACACGGATGTTTTGAAAGCGGTGAAAGTTTATTTTCTCCCCTCAACACTTGATCGGAAAAATATTGAATTTTAAAAGAATAAAGTGTTGCCGGGAAGAATAATACTTGCCATGTTGAAAGAAAAATAGATTAGAAGAATATTTTTGTTGTTTTTATCAGGTTTTATAATTTTGTATTTTGTTTTGAAAAATTATTTACAAAAGAGAATTTTGGTGTTTAGCCAGGGTTTTAAATTTGCAACTGTTTTAGGAGGTCATCCAATTCCTCTTGAGTCAAACACCTCATACCAATCCGGTGGACCAACTCATTAAACCTAGCGGGAGGCAAGGCTTTTGGTGAGAAGATCGCGCCATTGGTATACAGCCTTACATAAAATATAATTCAACGGTACCTGCCTCACGTGATCCTTGATGAAATGATATCGAAGATCGATGTGCTTTGATTTAGTCTTTGGCCCTTTGGAGATTGCAATATCTTTTCAGATTGTCGCCCGATTTGTCGGGATTTCATCCAAATGTAACCATAGTCTTTGAGTTTTGTTGCTATGCGTGCAATAGATGTTACGATCTGAATTCCCACTTTCTCATAGAATTACGAAGAGTTTGATTAACAAATTGATTGCCTTTATATGATGACGATTAGTCGAGCGGTGTTTGGTAAAGTTGAACTTGTATTTTTCGTGAAAGGTGATGATCATTTGTGGAGCTTGATCTTTGCTTGAAGAAAGTAGACCCAAGTCCAGCGTGAATAGTCATCAACAATTACTAAGATGTAGTGTTTGGCATTGATCGTTTACCGCGGCGATCGGGCCACACAAATCCATGTGAAGAAGATGAAGCACATCTTTGAGAGCTGTTCCACCTTTGAAGGAAAATGAGCACGAGTGCTTTTGCCTTGTTCACAAGCTGAGCAAAGGTGATCTTTAGAATACCTAAACCGTGGAAGTCCTTCAACTAGTTTGTGTCGAGCAAGGTTGGTGATGGTTTGAAAGTTTAGATGTGAGAGGCGACGGTGCCATAGCCAGGATTTTGTTGATGTTGCCTTTGAAAGTAAACATATGGGAGATGAAGCAACCATGTCTTTCATAGAGATAGTGTAAAGACTAGAATTACGTTGATCGGACATAAGATCATTTCCTTGTAGATCACGAATGAAACAAGTTTTCTCGCGGAAAGCAACCTCCAAATCTCCATCACAAAACCGACCTCTGAAAGCAGTTATGACCGAGGCTTTCCACATAGTAAACCCTGCTAATTTCGATGTTCCCATTGACATAGTCTCAGTAGCCCATGATAGCTGCGAAGTGATCATTCCCGAACCTGGCAGTGCCAATGAACTTTGCAACAAAGTTTGATAACAGTTTAAGATTGCACGTCATGTGGGAACATCCGCTATCAACAATCCAGAGAATGATCCGTATCACCGCATTACACACGCATCTAATACAGATGGAATAGAAGTAGATGTGGAACCCGAAATGTTAGAGGGTTCCGTAGCAATTAGAGTAGATATACACACATCAATAGCTTTAGGTATCCACTTAAATCCTAGTGTGTTATATATCCATTTCCGCCATCTATAACTACTCTTTGCTTTAGTCTTAGTGAATGCACTAGGTGGTACTACAGTCCTAGGAGGTGACACGCGAGAGCTACAGGGGACAGCAATGTGTTTCTTAGAATCTAAAGATGGCGGTCTACCAAGCACAGACTTAGAAAGATTAGTGGGCCTAGAGGTATTCCGGTTCTTAGGATTCCTTAAACGAGAGATGATAGCTTTAGCAACACATTTATCATGGCAATCGGAATTCATACTTTTACCACAAATAACACAAGTGCATCGGTGAATATCAAAAGTACTTAACGGTTTAGCATACGTTACATCACTATTTCTATTACATTTTCCAGACGCAATATCTATAGTGGGAGCAACGTGAGTCTTATTCATAGTCCTAGGGTGTTCTTCTACTTTAGCATTCTTGATTGATCTTTTCTTAGGTCGCAACTTCCTATTCATCGATTGAGTGCTCCTAGGCTGTGAAGTGCGGACGTTTGGAAAAGGCTCAACTATTCTGTTTCAGTAGAAGGAAGCACGTTAGCTACTTGTGATTTGGGAGTAGAAATTCTAGGTTCGTGATTACTAAGTGTTCTGGGGCTAATCTCTTAATGATGGTTGGCGGAAGTTGTTCATACTTTCCTAACATTTCTCTTAACATGATGATAGTGTGAATCAGATCTTGATTTTCGGACCGAACATTTCGGCAAAATGCATAACTTCTTTAGTGTGTGCAAGATAATGATCAAGTTCATTTGATGCTTCATCACGAGTCTTTTTGAGTAAATCAAATATGACACCATATTCCTTTTTAACTTTTAAAAGTTCTTGTTCATATTTTGAGATTTGACACTTAAAAGACACGTTTTGATCATCCAGTTGCTCAATTTTAGGATCAAAAGGTTTTGCACGCAAGGCTGGCGATTTTGTGTTGAAAAGCAAGTTGTTGTCGTGAATATCTTTTTGACACCAATTAAGGCGCGAATTGCATTTGAAAGTTCGTTTGACAATCGTTTGTTTTCAACTTTTAAGGACTCGATCTGAAGCACATTATCATGGTTCTCAACATTTACCCTGCAGAATCAACGATTATCGGCAGAGATATAATCAAATGCATATGACAAAAAATTCTCTAGCACAACATTATGGACATCAGCACGGATGACATCTTCCAAGAGTCGATCAACATCTTTTCTCAACAGTTTCTTTTACGTTTAGTATTAGAAATAGATGTTTCTGTTTTCTAAAACGTTTTCATCACCCAAGTTCTTTATGAAAATCCTTTTCCCGTGCAATTGCACAACTTTTCAAGTTTTTAAAATTAGGTAAAAGATTTTTCACGAAAAATGTCTCTTTGTTCTCGCTTGAGGCGATTGAAAATGTTCAACTTTGATTTGACGATATTCTATCTCATGTTGTAAAATTTTGAGGTCGGCCATGAAAATGTCAAAATATCTAAGAATTTTTCGATTTTGAGTTTTGAGTTTACTTCACTAATGGAAGGTAAAGGACCATAAATTTGTGCATAATCTGGTTGGGGATTAACAATAGAAGACTTCGAGTGTTTTGATGATAACCCTTGGTGTGTTAGAAGAATCCGTTGGTGTGACGAAAGTGACAGCGTTTTTATAATTAAAAGGTTTGTTGTAAACAACGTTTTTTAACTTTGATCGACTCTCGTCTTACGCATCTAATTCCTCTTGGCGATGATATTCAACAACATTCATAATGTAATTATCAACTTTATATTACGCCTTTGGAAACTTCTAGGATTTGGTTTGAATGCTTTTGTTGAAAGCTTAGGTTTGTGTCGGCAAGATTCGGTCCATATCCATTTGGGTTGGGTTTTAAAGTAAACTTTTCAATGGTTGTGACCGACTCGCCATGTTTGTAAAAAACAGTTTTAAACTCTTTAAGTTTGTTTTGCAAGCCGATGATTTCTTCAAGATGATCATCTATTCGTTTCGTTGAATGCTTTTTGTATGCAGAGAACTGTTTTTGACAAGTTAACAACTCAGCCTTAGCTTTTTGATTTTCCAAGGTGATATCGTTAATTTGCTTTTTTGTTCATGTTTCATTGTTCTATTTGAGGACAACAAAGCATTCTTCGATGCGGCTAGATCATACTGTCTTTCTAAATATTTTCATTTTGATAAGATTTGGCAAAGGCCGCTTCAAAACCGTTTTCACGTTTTTCTTGAGTTTTGAAAAAGTTGAGTTGCTTTTGTAAACATTCAAAATCCTTGGTTAACAGTGCATTTTTACATTTCAAGTCGATTAATGGCATGACATTTTTCCACTATGGTCGATGGTCTTGTATTAACGAGCAAAATCTGGATGAGGCGAAAGTTCGGCGTGTTCAACATGAGTCTCAACATGATCATTATTGAGATCCTCAAGTATAACCAAGGAGTCAATTTGATTATCAAGGGAAACCGGTTGGTCATCTTGATCGTCAAATATAACTACAGGGTCTAGTTGAAAATCGTCGGAATGAGATGTGGATGACTCAATTTGAACATTCGAGCCTTCTTTGGATCACGAGATGTTGGCGGAGATATGAGATCGAGAGATAAATATGGTTTGTTCAGTACACGAGACAAGCCATCGATTGTCATACACTACGGGCTGTGTCACGCATGTGTAACTCATGCATATTAGCCATCAACATAACAGTTGCATTGGCACGCAAGTCCTCCATATCATCATCTGAGTCGGCATTTCGCCATAAAGCTCTGCTCTTTGTGCGTTAGAGTTCCACCATTCATCCTTAAGAGCCAAAGAAGAGCCTCTTTGAAATAAGCACTGCCCCTAGTCCTTGGCTTTGGGCATGCATTAGCCAGTGTCCCTTCTCATTGCAGTTGTAGCATCGAAGACCATTCAACCCATTTTGAGCATTTCCTGTTCCACCACTTGAGCTCTGTTGTTATTCCTACCCACAGCATTAAATCCTTGACCACCGCCCATCGGCGACCATAACCACGATTACGAACTTCAACTCGTCCATTGTTCTACAGCTTGATTCCTTGTATATTAGATGAGGAGCGAATCGGTTGTTGGATTTGTTGGTATAACGGCTAAAGGCATTAGCAATCATAGCAAATCCTTGTTGCAATGCTTTGAACGGATCGGATTCCTCATTATGAAGTGCTTGATCATTGTTGTTGTAAGGAACCAATTGATTTTGTTGAGGTTGTTGTGATTGATCGTTTGGTGGGTTTGAAGCAGTTGGTTGAGTTGCTGGTTGAGGAGAATAATTTTGTTGAGCATATAAGGCAAGTTGTTGATTTTCCGGATATGTGGGTGGAGCAATTTGAGCACGGAGAATCCTTTCCCTATCAACTTCCTTTTCATGAGGCTTCAAGTAATCGTACAACAATCCGTAGGTCGACTGATGCATGTTTTTTTAGCTTGAGGAGAAAAATGACATACTTCTCCCATTCAGGACCAAGACTACTTAGGAACTTAGTATTCACCGCAATTCTTGGCATGTGGATGTTGTGTTTATCCAAATCATTGATGATGTCTGAAAATTGGTGATGACAGGACTCGAGTGTCTCGTGTTCAATCATGAAGTGTTCATAAGCCAAGTAAATTTTGGATTCCAAATCTTCACGATTGAGTCTTGATCCTTCCATAAGAAGAGCGAATATGATCCCACATTTTCTTTAGGTCTTTTGAGCATCAACACTACGAAGAATTAGGTTTGGTAATCCTAGGAGGATATATTCCATTGCAAGCTCATCAGCTTCATAGTGTAGAAGTTCTTCTGGATTCAAGTCTGCACCTTGATAGCAATGTTGTTTGTTCATCTCTTGGTGGAATCGGATCATTAGGATCTCCGTACAATGACGGTAGGCATCTCAAAAGGACCTTTCAAGATAACCTTCTTTAAGAACTTTCCATGTGGCTTCTTTAGATCACAAAATCTAAAGAACCTTATCACCCATTGATCGTAGTTTCCTGGAGTGAGCATTGGAGGTCTATCAAGTGATCCGACCTCATGAATTGATTGTTGGCTGCTTAAAGTTTCAAACATCTTTGCAAACCAAGTGGGTTCCCTCATAGTGATCCTTGATGGATGTTGATTAAAGTCATTTGTATATGGTTGAGCTTGAAGACTTTGTGGTGGTTGAACCATTTGAGGTTGTGGATTTGCAGCAAGTTGTGGAGTATGTTGTTGGTTAAATTGTTGTTGATAAATTGCTTGTTGTTGATTCCATTGTTGATGTTGTGGAGTTAGTTGTTGTTGACGTTGAGGATGAGGATAAGTGTAAGGGAAATAGTTAGAGTATGGTGGTTGTGACATGTTGATAAACTTGTGTTGGTAAAAATGGATCTTTGTAGTCGAATGAACCTTTGTTGATGAAGTATCCTTAGACGTAGAAATAACCAAATAATCACTTAAGCGTAAAAACACCAAAAAATTACGCGTAACAATAAGAGTTCAGCGTAGGTTTTAGCTGGCGTAGCGAGGAGAAAAGGCTAAAGTTATCGTAGACAACAAAGTTAAGTAGAAACTTGGCGTAGGATTTAGCTTATGCGTAAGACAAGGCTTAGGCGTAAGAAAATCTTAAAGCGTAGGATTTCTCTGGCGTAAAGTTTGAGCTTCGCGCGTAATTTTAGGGTTTTATCCCAAATGATCTTTTACACTATCGATTAAAAAGATATCCAAAGTCGACGTATTTTCGGACTTATCCAAGTAAGAAAACACGGAATAAACCACGAAAATGAAGATCAAACCTAGGATAATCTTACGCATTTTAGGGTTTTCAATACGCCGTGATTACTCGTAAGTTTGATTTTGCCCAAAGATGTTTCTAAACCAGTTTTTGTGTGATGAAATAGCTTCAATAACACCAAAATAACACAAAAGTGTGAAACTTGATTATCCAAAGCACTCAAAGCATTATCGTAGAATGACACCCACGAATAAAAACTAGTTCAAAAACAATGATTCACGCATAAAGTTTGAAACTTTTTGCCAAAAACAAGTATTTTAACACCTTAAAACGTTGAAAGTACAAGAATCTTGGATTAAAAAGTGTAAAAACAAGTTTTGAAGCGTACCAAAGATCACGTTATCTTTACGCGTATAACCAAAACCAAAACTTCAAAAACAAAGTGTGCACCCAACTATTTGGCGATTGATACCACTGTTAGGTCACTAGTTTTACAACAAAAGCATCAAGAGAAGAGATAGAGAGGATAAGCGGAGAGGCGTGAACAAGATAAACACCCACACACACGTTAGCAATAGGTCGGTTAAGAATAGAGTGAAAGAGAGTGAATAACTTGAACAACCAACCTTCAAATGAAGGTTTACAAGTGGTATTTATAGGAGGGAAGCTAGGGCAACCCTCCTAGTTCCCTTCCTTTCCTTATTGGGCTAGGCCTAGGCTTATGGGCCTTCTACATAAGCCTAAGGCTAATAACAAACATAAAGGCCATAATAAGCTAACTATTACATATGAGTAACTAACACTTGAATAAGGTTTAGGAGTGATTCCAACAGTTAGTGTTCATTCTAGCAATCTTAGAATCTAGATGATCAACTAGTGTTTGAAGTTGAACGCAAAGTTCACATTTGCCACTTGCTATCTTTGCCTTTTCTAGACATTTTAATTTTGCCTTTAATTCTATGACTTCCTTTTCTAAACGTTGGTTTTGATTTTTCAAAAACTTTTTTTTGTTGATTACTTTTAAACTAATTTTGCAAAGTTTATCATATTCATTATGCAAAGTTTATCATACCTCGTCATTTGCCATGAGACAAATTTCTTCGTCCTCCTCCTCGCTCATTCCCCACGAGCTGCTCACGAATGCCTTTTGATCATCGCGTTTGGGACACTTACTAATAAAGTGGTTTGGGTCCCCACATTTAAAGCAGGCGTGATCATCCCTTGCCTTTTTCGTCCTCTTTGCGTTTCGGAATCCTTTCTTGTCGTCATACGGTTGTTTGACGTATCTTCCCTTCCTTCTAAAGAACATTTTGAAGTCCCTTACCGCCATGGCATACTCCTCGTCATCACTATCCGAAGAGGAGTTCTCTTCATCACTTGAGACCTTCTTGGCTTTGAGGGCAAGAGATTTGTGTTTCTCTTTCACTTTTGAGGCTTTGGAATCTTTAGCAAGGACAAGCTCATAGACCTTTAAGTTGCCTATGAGTTCATCAAGGGTGAGGATTGTCAAATCTTTTGACTCTTCGATTGTCGTCACCTTAGATCTCCACTTTGATGGAAGTGCCCTTAGATATCTCCTAACATGGTTACGGCTAGAAAAAGATTCATCAAGTGCTTGTAAAGATGTAATAATAGAATTAAAATTAGCAAAAGAATGATCTATAGTTTCCTTATCCGATATTGAAAATTGTTCATATTGTTGAACATATAAATCTATTTTATTGTTTTTCACTTGGTGATTACCTTGATGAGTTACAACTAAAGAGTTCCAAATTTCTTTAGAGGTTTTGAGCATGGAGATTCTTTCGAATTCCTTTTTGGGTAAAGCATTATACAAAACCATTTTAGCTTCACTATTTTTGGAAAGCTTTTTCTTAATTTCATCGGTGAGTTTATCATGAGGTATGTTAACTAAAATTCCATTTTCATCGTTTGCGGTGGCTTCAAAATCTCCTTCAACAATGATGTACCAAAGATCAATATCTTTAGATTTCACATACGTTTCGAATCTATTTTTCCAATATATAAAACAATTAGTTTCAAGTAGTCGAGGTCGTTGCATGGATTGCCCTTCCTTGTAATTTTCAGAACCCATAGTTATCGAAAAGTTTTTAAAATACGGTTTACTTTAAAACTTTTATAAACTTAGCTCTTGATGCCAATTGTGGAAAACTAAAAGGGGGGGTTGAATAGTTTTTCCGATTTTAAGTTAGTTTCAAAAAAAACTTTTAGATTCGATGTTGTGTGAAATCCTATGGATGAAAAGAAAGAATAGATCTAATAATAATGCAAGTAAATAAAGTAAGGTAAGGGATAGAAATGACACAACCGATTTATAGTGGTTCGGCTACAAGGACACCTTCCTTTCCCTACTCCACTCCCCGAGTCACCTACTCGAGAGTTCAAGCACTATGTCAACAAACTCCTTCAACTTGGCGGAAAAGCCTTCACAACGTTGCTTACGCCTTTTTCCGGTACAAAGCTAAACACCGAGTCCGTAATACGGAGGACCAAACCAACACGACTATTACACAACAAATATGTTAAATAACAAGTACAAGATCTTTGCTACAGAAATCTTGTGGAAGAACAAATCAATCAAGGACCCCTTGCTTGGATGACTTGTAGAATGCCCGTGATCTCGCCTTATAGAAGGACCAATATGAGAATCACAATAGAAAGAAGAACAACTCTCTAGACCAAGTGATCTTTCGTTAGAAGAGTGTAAGAATATATAACAGACTTAGTAAGAAGAGGGGTGAAGAGAAATGAAGAAATGGCTCTCTATTTATAGGCAAAATCTTGCCACTGTTCCCCGGATCCCACGGATCCCTCCCTTAAGGGATCCGTCTAGTGTAATACCAGGGATCCGTGGGACGCTCCTCTTTGCCCATGGGTTTTTTGGTTATGGGTCATGGGTTATGGGTTGGTCCATGGGTATTTCATTAGATACAATGTATCTAATAGATGCAATGCATCTAGTCAAATGGATATGGGTCAATACCATAGGTTATGGATATGCTCCATGGGTTGTGATTTTTACCCATCCTAATAAACTATTATAACAAATGATTTATTACAACAATTTGTATTAAATGACTATATGTAAATGCTTTACAAAAATAACATGTATCCTTATAATTTTACTTATGATAACATTATATTTGTTATCAACAAAACACAAAGAGATCGCTCAATATTAATTAACGTTTTTACGGTTTATTTGTATCAACACATTCTCCCCCTCAATCAATGACTCATTTTATGAAAAGTTTAAAACCGCTGAAGTCATTGATTGAGTTTCCAAATTTTATGAAAACTTTGATTCTGATTGATTTTTCAAACAACTCATTTTCCACCATTTTGACAAACAAATATTTTTCTGAAGAGTTTTAGAAGGAAAAACTTTTGTGTAGGAACAGTAGTCTTTTTGGCGACATGCTTTCCTCATTTTTGTTTTAGGATAAGTGCTCAAAATTTATGAAAATTGATTTAGCACAGCACTTTCCTTCTTTGAAGAGCGGGTTGCTTATCTGAAATAATAGCAAACCATGGTTTAAGCACGGGTTACAGTCTCAAGTAATTGCAAGCCATATTTTGAGACATGTTTTGGAAAAAATATTTACACCTTCTGCTCGAACTTCATCTAAAGTCCCGTGCCATTATTGAATGACATTTCTAAGACCGTAGATGTTATCGATACCAGAAGACATGTCTTGAGAAAACAATATTTTTGGTATTTTCTGAGTTTTTCAAATTTTTATGGGTTTCTGAGAATTTTATACTTTTCTATTTTCTTTTTGTTGGTTTTATATTTTTGTATTTTGCTTTTTGATAAATATATATACAAAGAAGATGATATAGTTTAAGAAGGATGATGATACAAGTACCGAGATAGGGACATCGTTCAACACTTTGTAGAAGATAGATGTCATCATCTCTGAAAATTTCACCACCAAACCTTTCGAGGCTCTTGAATCATCGTCAGAACTTGAGCCTTCTGAAAGTGAGACTTTGGTAGCTTTCTCCCAAACCGATAATCTAAGAATAAAGACCATTTCCCCAAGAAGTAGAATTGAAGAAAAACGGTCTCATTGAATGAAGCTCAGCACCCCGAAGAACACAAGAACACTGAAGTAACAAGTTGAAACATTGATCGTCTCTGCGGTTATCAAATCCGGAATAAATGATTAAGTTTGATCACATGAACTTGCTGTGCGTCCCCGATGTACACATTACTCTTCGAGATTGAGCAGTCGACTGTTCGGGAGAACAATATATCAACATCTTCATTTCACCAAATGCATTCCAGTTATCTTATATATAATCAATTAGCCCATAATATACACATGTACCCAACCAGAGTTAGACTATGACATCCAAGTAACATGTTGAATCAATGATCATCTCTGCGGATATCAACTCCGGAATAACTGAATAAGCTCGATCAAGTGAACATGTTGTGCGTCCCTGATGTACACATATCTCTCCCCTGATGGTTGCGATCTTATCGGAATCATCATAACATTGTGTACATGAAGCATTAACAGGAAGCACTTTACCACAAATCATATCGAAGATGTCGATAAGCAATATCATCTCACGCTCCAAATATTCTTCTCATATTTCTTCCCACTGAAAGCTGAGTTAACACATACCTAAAGTGTCGAGAGACCAATTACCCCAAATAGTTGGAATAATACATCCTTCCCCCAAATAGTTGGAATGATACATCCTTCCCCCAAATAGTTGGAATAATAACACCAAACACCACGAATTAAGACACTGAGTTTCTCTACGGTTATGACATTTGTCTTCCCGGAATAACTTCAATTAAGCAGAAGTATTAAGTTCATCACATGTATTCGTTGTGCGTTTAGATGTATGTCTCCTTCTCCCTTGCTGGTTTTGATACCTCAGAATCAGCAAAACATAATACACTCATATACTTGAAATAGAGAAGAACACAATTAGCTCAAATGTATCTTGTGAGAATCAACTGCAACAGAAACTCTCTTCGACTATCTTAACCAACCTATATGTAGACAATTTGAAGTGACCACTGATGAAGAAAACCCAATATACCAAACTTGAAACAGAAGTAGAATTCCCCGCATTTGTATCTTAAGCTTGCACTGATGTTAGAAGAATTGTGTCGAGAATTTTGCTCCAATCAAATCTCTAAGTACTCAATACTCAACCAAAGTATGAGACATTGACACCTCTTGCGATTATCCACAACGACATTTGCGTGTGTCACTGAGTAAAATAACGTAACTCCTTAAAGTGATAGTTAACCAGGTCTTCAACCATCCATACCGACTGCTAGTAACTAGATAAACCAAGTCTTCAACATAAATCTTAAGCAGTCATGCATCCAACCAACCCCGACTTCAAGATAAAATAAGAACACGTCTTTGTGAAAGACAACTTCAATTTCAAATAAGTGATAAATGATTAACTCTGAAGTAATCACTTTGTGTCAAATGCCCACCATGTGAATAAACATACAATCAGATGTACATCGATCCATTGAATGAACTAGAGCAAACGATTCCTTAACATCAATTCCTTCTTCCTTTATCTGGAAGATTCACAAATAATGTCTTCAAGCGAATGAGGTAGTCATTTTCCTTTATGTTCATTTGGTTGATTTACAGAGCATACTTAGGGAAGAACAATAATCCGTGAAGATTTGGCAAAGGAATACCAAAGAGCGGATCATTATTCATGAGTGAAACTGCAATGATAGTCATTATCAACGCCTTGAGGAATAACTGGAGATTAGACTTATTAGTTGATCAATGAGTAGTCTGAGTTGTACTTCTTAGTTTGTGCATCTTGATCAATGGAGATTGAAGAAGGTGAACTAGCTTATTCATTTGAGGAACCGGAGCAAGAGCTTCAGAATCTAGATGATCAACATTCATTGGAGGTTGGAAGTACTTATCAAACATATATTGAAACAATGTAAAGCCCAGTTATCCTTAGTAAGTTAAACATTAGGCGTTGGAGAGTCGTATGACCATAATTTAAGCATCCATCAACGTGTAGTATATTCACTCTTCTCCCCCTCAAAAAGTGCATCTGAAGTTGCCATTTTTGATTTAAACAAGTGAATAAGAATACGATCAACGATAAGTAGATCCCTTGATTATTGACATTTAGTTTCTTCACTCTTCTCCTCCTCAAAAATTGCAAATGAAGTTTGCCATTTTTGATTGAGCAAGTGGTTAAGAATATACACCAAGGAATGTAGATCCACTTGAGGATTGAATGAGCATGGGAAAAACATGAAGCTTGTTGATGAAGAATGTCAATGAGAATGGTCATAACATGAAGATTTCTCTTCTTTTGAAGATAAAGTGCACTAAAGCGTACACCTTTCTTTTCTTTGAGGAACGGGGCCTGCAGTGTTATCTGCAAACGCCATAATGATGAAGTACGAGGCCTGAACTGATGTGAACAGACATCATAGCTGATTGAATATCAAGGATGAGTTACTTGAACCCGTGAGTTATGAGATATCAATCCTTTTGTTATCCATACTTTAAGCCAGTCCATGTAGTGAAGGATCGAAGTATCTACAACTGAGTAAGGACTACCTGCACTAACATTACAAGCTTGATTTCATATATATTGGTTAGTGACATTAGTATCCAAACCTTTTGGGGTTCACGGTCAACCTTGATTTTGCCATCGGTAAACAGCTTTCCGGTAGGTATCCACCTAAGTCCAACATCCTTAAACATTCTACCAGATGATATCCACTTATGGCAAGGTCTAGGATTGTTGATACTCTTTTGCACAGTGGAAGATTTATCATTATTCCTAGACTCTAATGATTTAGCAGTTGGGATCCATCTAGGCAAAGTTTTAGGTTTGTTTTGCTTCATAACATGTTGAAACTTAGCCATGTTAGTAGTCTTAGTGGATTGTACCTTAGCATGTGAATTAGAAAAATATTTCTTATTCGGAAAAGACTCAGAATTTCTAGATTCGTTTTCTACACGCTTAGCATTCTTCTTCACATAACTACTCTTAGATGCAAGCCAACCCCTAGTATTTTGAGTGTTCCTAGGTAATGGTTTACTACTACTAGCAGTGCCTTGAAATCTCATAGAATTCATCACCCTAGGTCTTGCACCTAAAATTCCGTCTTTTCGAATCTGTGCCTTTTTCCTAGCTTTTTCTAGATAATAGTTCTTCCACAAGTTATTTATATCATATGAATTATGGATTTTAATGCTTGGGTTTGACACTATTTTTGAACTAATCCTAGAGGTGCTGGGAGTAGAAGTAGCTACTTGTTGAGGGTTAATGGAACTAGAAGCATTATTCTTAGGTAACTCAAGTGAAGTGACTGGTTTTGACAAAACTTGTATCGCATCAACTTGGGAGGCAAGCCTTGTCTTTAAAGATTTTGTTCTTTCAGATATAAATGCAGTAGGCTGCCTAACAACGGACCGGTCTCTAGTGGGATGAGAAACTGGCTTCCCCAAGGTTGATGGTTTTGTAAACTTAGTGTTCACACTTTTTCCTACAGTTTTTCTAAGCTCATTCTTCAAGGCAACAATAGCGAAACTCTTTTCCTGAAGTTGAGCTTTGAGTTCATCAACTTTTGCTATCAAAGAGTTTGTTTGTTCCATTGACTTAGTTCTAGATTCTTTGACAGAGTCACTTAGTTCTATGTGATGCTTTCTCAAAGTTTCATTTTCCTTTAGTAATTTAGCCACATAAATTGACAATTCATTATTTCTTGTCATAATAGCATCAATGTCTTGTGTAGTCTTGACTAAATTACCTTTCTCATACATACCAGAAATATGTTTCATCAAATTGTTGATAGTCGAGTTTTTGGCTTGAAGTTGAGCTTTTAAATCGTTTATTTCAAAAAAATTCACGAAATTCAGGAAATTCTGGATTTTTACATGGTTTCTTAGTTTGAAAAATTTCCTCCTTTCTTTGTATTGCAATTTCAAGTAAAATGCAATGTTTTTCAAGTTTTGAGAATTTGTTTGAAAGTTCATCAAAAGCTTTTTATTAACCATATCACTTGTTTTAAAATTATTAGTCTCAGCCTCAACCAAGGAACATTTATCAGAATCATGTTCAGCATTAAGATCAGTTTGTTTAGGTACATTAGCAGATGCACTATGTTGAACAGTTAAGGGTACCTCATCACATGACACATGTTCATTTATCGGTCTGATATCGGCATCCACATCATGTGTAACAAGAGTCAGTGAACTACTGGATGTTTTAAGCTTATCTGTCTCTGTGCCCCTGTATTTAGTGCCAACTGATCCATCATCTGGTTCTCTACCCGTCTCAACACTACAATCTCTTGATTGCACTCGACATTCATTCACCTTTCTGATTTCTGTATCCACATCTTGTCTGATAGGAGTTACTGAACATCTGATTACATCATTCTTTGTTGTCTCTGTTATTCTGTATTCAGCAACACCCGATCTTTCAACTGATACATTACCCGACTCATCACAACTATCTCTCAACCGCACCCAACAATCATCCACTTTTTCATCATTCTGTGTAACTTCCTCAATATACTTCTCCACATTATCCATGAGTTGGATTAATGTCTCTCTGAACTCATTAGCTTCCATCCCAGTGTGATTCTTAAAGCACATTTCAGTCACCAGATAATCATAATCTGAAGTGTATTCCCTTTTGATGAATGACTGAAGTTGTTTATTGATCACTTGAAGTGCAGCTTTAGAACTGGCTTCTTGAACCTTTTTCCTGTTAAGTTGTTGTTTTAATTGTTCCAAGTTCAAGAACATTGTGCCAGTAATCAATGATAATTCTTGACGGAAGAGTGTAATACATGATCGTACAATTCCTATTGTGTATTTGTCATCAATTCTAAGTAAATTGAGGTGTGAATGAAGTTGTCGATAAGGTTCAATACAAATTTCCTTACCCTTTGCAAGAGCATTCTGTAACCTTGACTGGTGCATTTCTCTCTCTTTAGATTCTAAACACGGAGATCTCACATCCTCATTGATTGAATCCATCATCTTTAACCGTTCAGTATAGCTAATATTCTCATGGTTGTCTACAACATCATACAGTTTGAGTACTTCTGAAATCACTGAATCAGGAGTGTAAGACATGATGTTGTTGTATACACGGGATTTTACAAGTCTGTGATTTAAACCGAGAAATAGAATCTTTCACGGGATTTTACAAAAATCAAGACCAATTCTTAAAGCAATGACCAATAGAACGTGTTAAGATGACTGATGGATCGACACAATGATAGATAATTGTGTGTTAGGACTTATGATTATTTGTAGGATTAGCTGAGATGTTGTTTGGTTGAGATTTGGATTGGTTGATGCACGTTTTTACGGTGAAATTTAGGTCTAAAAACTTAAAACCTCAATAACTTCCTTTTGGGGAGGATTTGGGCCTCTAAAAATTTGTTTCACAACTTTGTGGTGAAACCTCACAATATTCAGGCTGTTTCGGTCGTTTTGACAGGTATTTCACTAAAAACGGAGTTACGGTTCAAAAGTTATGGCCGTTTGAAGTTTTGACGTAAAAAATCAACTTTGGTCAAGCCGCAAGTGGTCAAACTGCAAGTAGTCAAACCGTAAAAGTCAAAACTCATTTTTCTTGATCAAATCTCAGTGGTCAAATTGCATTGGTCAAATCGCAGGATTGTCAAACCTCTTCAATCAAACTGATGGAATACAAACCGCTTAAATCAAACCGCTTTTTATCAAACCGCTTCTTATCAAACCGCTTAACTTAAACCGGTTCTTATCAAACCGCTTAGATCAAACCGCTGATAACAAACCGCTTGAGTCAAACCGCTTAAGTCAAACCGCTTATGTCAAACCGCTGAAGACAAACCGCTTGAGTCAAACCACTTAAGTCAAACAGCTTATGTCAAACCGCTTACGTCAAACCGCTTAAGTTAAACCACTTAAGTCAAACCGCTTAAGTCAAACCGCTTCCGATACAACGAATCTAGAAAAATCGCATCCAAGAACTTGACAAATCACTTCTTTGATCAGATCAAATCGCACCCAAATGACATCAAACCGCATACAAGAAAATAGTACGAGACTCAAACCGCTTCCTTGAAACTCTTCAAAAACTAAACTTTTCCAATCCAAAACACTATAACCAAGATGAATTAAGCCTTCCAAACCAAAACCTAAGCACTTATGATGATTCTAAACACAAAAGTACTATCAAAATTCAAACTTTAGCACTTTTAGGGTATCGAATTCGAACCAAGAAAACACACAAATAACCAATCTTTATGATCTAACCCTGGCTCTTGATACCAATTGATGGATATTGGTTATTGTAATACACAAATAATCAATTATATGGTTCGAATCTTAGCAAGAAACTTAGAGAGAGAAAGTGGGAGATGGGATCCTTTATAGAGAGAGAAAGTGAGAGAAAAACAAAGAGAAGGTTAGATTAAGAAATGAAAGGTCCAACCCTCTACCTTGGAAGGTAGAGGGTATTTATAGTTACATACTAAACGTCCTCCTTCGGACTGTGGATCAGGCATACAGTGGGTAAAGACCCGTCCGTCCTCCACGGTGTTGCTCTAAACTAAATAACTAACTAAATAACTAGTAAATAGCGTAATGTCTACGAGCTAACATATGCTAGACTAGAGTTGGGATGACCGACACTTCACTATAGATTTTCTAAATCCTAACACATTCCGCCAAGTCCTAGAGGGGTAAAACTTGACTATCCTCTTATCCCTCACATCTTTGTGCCATTGAGTGATGAAAGGGTATCCAATACTAAGACAAAAGGAGAACGGCCACAACCTCCTACTCCTTCAACTTCATCGTCAAATAGCTTGGAAGACGGACTCCCCAACTCTAGGCTTCAACCTCACAAGTACTATGCCTCACTTCCAGAGATTGAGAACCCGTCGAAGGAATTCAAGCAAACGAAGGGTATGTTCAAGTGTCTTGGAAGGATGCTTTCCAAGATTAACAAGAAGTTGGACAAGTGAGGGAGGTTTTAAGGAGTGTTTGGTACAAGGACAAAAACAATGATGTATGATGTAATTTATGTGTTTTCGCTTTCTAGGATGATAACTAAACTTAAAACAATAATGTGAACTAACTTTGTCATGCAGGGGGATAACATTCGGATGTTATCAAATTTTCACTATTTTCACTTTTTAGTGAAAATCACTAGCCCCTATTGGAAATACATGCTCCCGTATATTTATATGTGTGTTATTGCTTGTTCCTAACCAGAAATAATTATCTCCATATGTTTTAAGAAAAATTACAGGATTCGGAAAAGTTCTCGAGGGTTAAAAAACACCTCTGTGAACAATTCTGCACATCACGGATTTGACGGACCCAAAAATTTGGTTACGTCCGTTATAAAATTTGGTGCCGCCAAATTCATACTGCCAGACCAGACAGAACCAAAAATTGGGTTCCGTCCGTGTAAATTTTTGGTGTTGTGGATACTGCAGGTAAGTTGCTGAATTTTACTAAATCCCGCACTCTAATTTACCAAATTTTGTTTCTAGGATAGTTTTTCATTTATATTAGAACTAGTTTAACTTACTTAGACCAATAGGATATCCATTTCCCACCAAAATTCAAAAATTCTCAAAAATCCACTCAAGGAACCCTTTTCTATAAAGGAAAGAACCATTTTTTTTGGTTCATTGAAATTCGTGGATGATCTGATCTTCAAGATTTTGCAATGATTGAAGCCTATTTATTGCATATCTTGCTCATTTTCCTCAACACTTCTTGTATGGATTGACTTAGGGAGATTTGACATGCATTTAAACTCTTCCAAATCATTAGGAACCACTTCTCTTGTATGGCTTAACATCAAATCAAAACACAAATTTCCATAATCTCATGATCCTATAAATTAAGACATCAAGGATGATCATTTTCACACCTCAACAATTTCCTCCTTCTTCTCTTAGCATAAGCTTGATCACAATGACAAAGTCATCTACATCATCACCATCAACCAAAACTCTCAAGAAAACCGCAAGAATAAGTGTAAGACCTTGTTGCTTCCTCAACCTTAGTTCGTCCTCCGACTCATCACCACTCAACATTTCATCACCAATAAGAGATGAAAACTTCCTCACTTTGAGTACTCCAACTCCACCACCAAAATCACCCATTATCATCACCACTCCACCACATACTAAAACACCAATTGTCAACTCTCTTCCACCGGCTCCAATACAGTCATCAAAAACACCATCACCACCAAAATATCCAAAGCTTGTACCTATAAAACTCTTCTCAATTCCACCAATATCTCCAAATCCATTCTTGGATGACTTGGAAGACCTATCTCCTAGGCCTACAAATCCACCACCTCTTCCATCCTTCGGAACCATTGAGCGAATCGCTCATGAACCACCAAGAGCATCATTTGAACCAAATGCCCCTTTGGAACCTAGACCTCGTCTCTTCCACCCAATCCATAATGAAATCCATGGGCCATTATATGGGGACCATGCTCTACCACCTACATAATTTTCTCCTCATATTTATGACATTGATGAGTCAATGTGGGAAGACCACCCACAATCTCAAATAAAGATACAAGCTCATCTAGAAAACTTCCATGCCTTTTCAAATATGGTGGATTCTCATCTAAATGAGGCTTTTTAAATGAAAAATACTTTGCTTTCCTCCCTCATTGCTCCATCAAATACCAACCATACTTCCACTAATGTTCCACACCAAACAATGATCTGACTTTCCTACCTTGACATGGTTGCTCCCATTGTGAGCGTACCGCCCATCTTAGTGAAAGGACCAGAATCATGGTCTACGAGTTACAAGATGAAATGAGGTTCATCCTCAATCATATCCTAGAGTGTATTAATCCTCTTTCTCATCCTCCTCCTCAATAGGATGGTTCTTGCTTTATTTTTTTTGGACCTTTTATTATCTAAGTCATTTTTTTTAGTTTTCTTGATTTTTTTTCCTTTTCTAAATTATTTTTCTATTTTCTTAGGTATCAACATCTCTATTATGTTCCATTTTATGAATTTTAAAGTCATAAATTTTTTTAACTAATGAATGATGTTTATTATATTGTTGTTGGTGATTACTATTTGGTGGGAATTATTTGTATACTTGTGATGATGAATGTTACTAACATTTCTTTTATAGCTTTTCACAATCCATGTATCTTACTCGGGCTCACTACATTTTTCGCATCACTTCTTCTTTTTGTTTCGACAAAAAGGGGGAGAATATTATTGAACTTGACCATTGACTTTTAAAAAGTCAACATTATACTTTGACTTTGAAAAGTAAAAATAATAAAAGACCAATTATTGGACAAACAAAAGTCCAACTAGTCATAAGATAAAATAATATTTTTAACCAGTTCTTCCAAGTTCAATTTAATCTCATATTTTTATAATTCTTGTACATCTTTACATCTTTGATAAAAATAAAATTTATGTTTTGTCCTCAACAAAAAGGGGGAGATTGTTAATACAAATATCGTCCTAAAACGTTATTTATATTTTATGATCTTTACCTTGTTTTGTTAACGACAAAAGTAAATTTCATTTTTGTAAAGTATAAAGCTTGTCAAGATTAATAGACATTAAAATAAGCTTTTCTTAAATAAAGTCTTCATCACTTAAGCATTTACATCTTATCATATTTTGATTAGCTACATATCAATTAACCTTGATAACCTTCTAAACTATAATGTGCATCAACATTTTTAGTTCATGTATGTTTAGTTTCTTAAACATAACATTACATAAGTATTTACTTATTATTTTTAAAAATGGAAAACTACATATTACATCATGGCTTGCATCACATAGGAAATCTTTAGAAGATTTTATGGAATATTTTGTTTAGATATTCACTCGTCATATCTTACATAATCTTGGAGAGATTTGGATGATCTTTGAAAGATTTTTTGTGATCTTTATTGGCAGAACCAAATTTTATAAAGGGCGGACCCCTTTTTTTGGTTCCGTCTAGTTCGTGGTCTTGCTGATCACTTGGCCTATAAATACCAAGCCAACCAAAGTTGTTTTCTCATCCCTCATTAGCACAAAACACATACATTCTCTCATTCTATTACATCTAACTCAGTTTCATTTCATTTTAGTGATCGTCTTTTGTAGCAAAGAAGATCAAGGCATAATCAAGCTTCAACAAATAGTTGGAAGGCTTGTTTGTTTTGTTGTTGTGTGAATCTTTATTGTTCATACATCATTGTTGTACCAAACCATCTTAAACCTCTGAGTGTGAGTAGTTAGTATTTTAGTCCTCAAAATACATAGTGTGTTGGGAGTGGTTGTACCCTTGTAAAAGAACTCGGCATCTAGCTTTGTGTCGGAAATATTGTGTAAGCGACGTGTAAAGGTTTTCTCCGCCGGTTAAAGGAGCTTGTTGGTTAGTGAAGATAACTCTCGAGTTGGAGACTCGGGGAGTGGAGTAGGACAAGGAAAAAGAGTCCTTGTAGACCGAACCACTATAAACAACTTTGTCGTGGTTCGATTGTTTCTTTCCTTACTTACTATCTATTGCTTACATATTATTCATTCTTCACTAACACATAATTTATCTATATTGATTGATCTCACAATATATTTTCATATAATATTTTAAACGGTAAAACTATTCAACCCCTTTCTAGTTTTCCACACCCTAGTTAATGGAATTATGAGTGATTAACGGCCCATTAATCACCACATAATTAGCCTCCATAATAATAGGAATTAGTGGTTACACGACCAATTAAATGCGGTCAATAATGCAGTTATAACTGCCACTTGAATAGGTCAAAACCATTACAAGTTATCTAATTCAGTCTAGCTATGTCATTCCTTGAGTGCCACTGAACACTCAACAAGCTCCCTAAGGAGCAAACATGCTGAGGCGTTCAATATTGAAAATGACCCGCTGATCGAATATCCTCTGAGAATACATCCTCTAAGGAGATACTCCCTGATGATATCAGTTACCTCTAATCTCATCAGCCTGATGAATACCATTCAATCCAGTGTGTCACTCCTTGAGGAGTGAACCCACTGAACTTTATCAGAGTCTGAAACAACACTTAACCACTAACAGAGTTAGGGTGATCAGGGACCTAATGGGTGTACACTCCGTACCTCCTGACCAATTACCAAGTATGATCAGATCCGTCAAGTATACTAAAATTTCCAAAAATCCTCCCAAATTTAGTTTACTTCCTTTGCATGAAAATTAAACATCAAACAAAACATGTGCATACACGAAAATATCCTGAGGATTGAATTTCCATCTTAATACATTACACATTCAAATATTCAAGAACCAGGGTATTCAAAGATTTGAACCCTTCAACCCATTTGAATACGTGAAGATAAGATACACACAAGATTTCAAACACTTAAACGTTCCAGACACTATACAAGCCATGTGTCCATATCCAATTCATAAATGTTGTAAGAGCCAAAAGTCCAAAGCTCCCTGAAGCGGCAAAACTTCAACATTTACATAGGTGGTTCCTCTTTATTCATGCTCATGCCAAGCACTTTTTCAAAGAAATTAACCATTAAGAAGTAGAGACTTCATCCTCCTTACCATCAGGTTCTGAACACAACCTTGGGATGATTGTAAAACATGTGCTCCAGTCCACTAAATGTTCAGCTTTCCACATTGAATTCAGCTCCCAAGTTTCCTCAGGAGGGAGTTGGGTGTCTTAGCATTCAGTGACTAAGTTGGACTTAAACCCATCCTTTTAGCAGGCTTTATAACCAAGTATCTAGCCAGAACCACAAACTCTATAGATGCCATCCCATTCATGATAAGCTCAGGAATCATGCTATGCTTGACACCTAAGTGTCTAGACTTCCCATTGTACATCTGGCTATAAGCCTTTGCTAATGTAGCTGCGCTATCACAATGGATAGTAATAGGTGCTATAGGTTTATGCCATAATGGAATCTCAAGAAGCAAGTTTTTCAACCATTCAGCCTCTTTACTAGCAGCTGCTAAAGCTACAAATTCAGATTCCATTGTTGAACTAGTGATGTAAGTTTGCTTCTTGGATGCCCAAAAAATTGCACCCCCACCAAGTAGGAATACCTAACCACTAGTAGATGAATTGTCTTCAGTGTTACTGATCCAACTTGCATCTGTGTACCCTTCTAATACCGAATGATAACCAGTATATGAGAAATTATAATCCATAGTTCTCTTTAGATACTTCAGTACCATTTGAATTGCTTGTTAGTGATGAACACTAGGATTACTAGTGTACCTACTCAGTTTACCCACTGCAAAAGCAATATCAGGTCATGTAAGAGTTATGACATACATCAGGCAACCAATTACCCTAGAATACTCAAGTTGAGATACAACCTTGTCATTATTAGGCGTCAAGTTCTCATAAGTATTCATAAGAGTACTCACAGGAGTACAATCAAAGTAATTAAATTTCCTCGACACCTTCTCACTATAATGAGACTAAGAGATATAAATTCTTTTACTTTCATGTTTAATCCTTATACAAAGGATAACATCAGCCTCCCCCATATCTTTCATGGAGAACCTTGATGATAAAAATTACTTTGTTAGGTCAACCTGATTTTGGTTAGTGTCAAATATCAACATGTCATCAACATATAGACAAATGATGACTCCTTTACCAGATTCATCAAATTTGTTATACACGCATTTTTCAGCTTGGTTGAACATAACCACTAGACAAAATCACTTCATCAAAATGTTTATGTCATTTCTTGGGTGCCTGTTTCAGTTCATACAAAGACTTAATTAGTTTACACACCTTGTTTTCATTGTCTGGCATGATGAAGCCCTGAGGTTGGTTCATATAAACCTCCTCATCCAATTCATCATTTAAGAAAGTTGTCTTCACATCCATCTGATGAATAACCAGATTATGAATTGATGCCAAAGCAATCAACACTTTTATGGTACTGATACGAGCCACAGGGGCATAAGTATCAAAGTAGTCTATCCCTACTTCTGTTTAAAGCCATGAATAACTAATCTAGCCTTGAACTTTTCAATAGTTCCATCTACCTTCGTTTTCCTTTTGAAAATCCATTTGCAACCCAGAGGTTTGCAACCAGGTGGTAGATCAGCCAACACCCAAGTGTTGTTGCCTATGATGAAATCTATTTTATCGATGATTGTTTCTTTCCAGAAAGAAACATCCTGAGACTTCATTACTTGTTGAAGCACTAAAGCAATAAGAGTATTGGTCAGAGACCTCATCCCTTGTTCCTTCAATTAAGTATAATTTAAACTCGGGTCCAAATGACTTTGGATTCCTGACCCCTTTGCTCTTTCTAAGCTCAAGTTCAGGTTGCTGAACCACCAACTCATCAGGGACCTCTGATGGCACTTCATCAGGGACCTCTAATACACCAATGTCATGAGTTCCATTTGAAATCCGTTGACTTGGTTTAGGAACATATGGGAATCTTTTCTCATCAAAGATTGCATCCCTTGATTCAATTATTGAGTTAATTGAAACAAATTTATTAGGTTCAATAACATAGAAACTAGAAGCCTTGGAATGCTCAGCATATCCAACAAAGATGCATTAAATACCTCTTTCACCCAAAAATTTCACTTTTAAATCAGGGAGCCTGACGACTGCCCTACAACCCCAAACCCTGAGAAAGTTCAGGTTGGGTTTCCTTTTAGTCCAGAGTTCAGAAGGGGTAACCTTATTCCTTTTATTAGGAACCCTATTTAATAAATAGCAAGCTATTAGCATAGCTTCACCCTAGAACCCCTGACTTAGTCTTAAATAGGAAAACATGGAGTTAACCATCTCCTTCAGTACTATGTTTTTCCTTTCAGAGATACCATTTTGTTATGGAGTATAGGGAGCACTTGTTTCATGGAATATACCAACAGACTGAAAGTACAGAGTATCCATGTACTCACCTCCCCTATCAGTCCTGAATCTTTTGATTAGGGACCCAAGTTTCAATTCAACTTCAGTTTTAAATACTTTGAATTTATCTAATTCTTCATCCTTAGTATGTAACAGATAGACATAAAAAATCCTAGAAGCATCGTCAATGAATGTCACAAAGTACTTCTTTTTCCCCAATGAGGGAGTGGCATGCAAATCACACATATCACTGTTTATCAGCTCCAAGAGCTTTGTTTCACGTTTAACATCTTGAAAAGGTTTCTTAGTTAGTTTGGTCAACATGAAAGTCTTACACTTTTTAGTGTCCATGTCAAGTGTTGTGATTAACCCATCTTTAGACATATCTTGCATCCTTTTATAGTGTACATGGCCAAGTCTAGCATGCCAGAGGGTAAAGTCATCCAGTTTAGAGGTGGTCATAAAGGCTGAATTAACAATATTATAATCAATATTAAGCCTGGACATTTGATTACTCAAATAGACAAAACCAATAAACACACCATGTTTAGATAATACAAATTTATCAGATTTAATAACTTGTTTAAAACCATGATTATTCAAAACATTACTTGAGACCAAGTTTTTTATTATCTCAGGAACATGAATAACATTAAACAAAGTTACAATCTTTCCTGAACTAAATTTAAGATCTACACAACCACATCCATGTGCCAGAGCTGTTGACTCATTTCCTATATGAATAATAGAACCATCATTCAGTGACTCGTAAGTCTTGAACCAGCTTCTATCTTTGCACACATGAACAGTTGCTCCATAGTCAACCCACCAGAAAACATCATCATCCTGCACACAGTTAGATTCAGATACATATTTAACATAATAAATCTAAAAAGATTCATTAAACATTTTCGGACCTTTCAGAGGAATTGAACCATTCCCTGATCCACTAGTGCCTGATCCATTGGTTTTACCACCAACCTTAACACATTTACAATCCCTTTTAATGTGACAAATTTTTCTACATTTCCAACAAGTAGGTGTAGCCTTCTTGTTAGGGTCAACCATTTTGTTATTTTGATGTTTACGTTTGCCCTAATTGTTATTGTACCTGGTGGAGTTGTTATGCTCCACCATATTGAAAACAGATGCACCAGTAGCATTGCTACTCTTTGGCTTATCATTATCCTGCGCCCTAAGGGATTACTCAATACGCAAAATACTGCCCAACTGAACAAGAGTCAGTTCTTCCTTCTTATGTTTCAAGGTATGCTTGAAATCTTTCCAAGAAGGAACGAGTTTGTCAATGATATAAGAGACTAAAATAACCTCATCCATGTTCATTTTGGGTTGTGTAAACCTTCCCAGTATACCAAGAAGTTCATTGTATTGTTCCATAACTTGTCTTGAATAAGTCATTTTGTAATTTATGAAATTACTTACAAGAGACTTCCTACTTGATGCATCCTCAGCCATATATTTGGCATCCAAGGAATCTTATAGTTCTTCGGAAGATTCAACATTCTGATAAATTTCAAAGAGAGAATCAAACATACCATTGAGGATTAAACCTTTGCATATGTAATCATCATTCTCCCATTTTCTCCTCTTCCTAATCTATTCCATAGTAGCATCATCCCCATTGATAAGGATTTAAAACATACGTTTTTAGGGGGTCATTTAAGCCCTAAATTGTTACATTTTATATCCGTTACTGCTTAAAATCATTCCTTTTCACATTTTAGGTCTTTTGGAAGCAAAATAATGGAACGAAGTATATTTGGACGAAAAGCAGTGAAAACATGAAGAAAACGACAATGTCAAGAAAACAAGGCAATTTATGAAGCCTGACGGCGTCCCAACTCAAAGGGCGACGCCATCACTCACATGGTATTCCAAAAACTCTTAAGCGACGGCTCAGAATATATTTTGGTCTTAACAAGTGACGGCGTCACTCCTTATTCCAGAAGGCTGTCACTCTCTTATTTTACACCAGACGACCAAGACTTTACCAAGACGTGTCCAGAAGCAACCTATACGACATCACTACTTCCTACCTGACGCCGTCCCACTAATGACTTGGCCAAGACAAAACCCTAATGCCGGCGATCAGACGGCGGCGACACCGTCACACATGTAAAATCTATATATAGACTTTGAATTTTCTGTATTTGGTGTGCATTATTGTGGAGAGCAAACCCTAGTTCATTTAAGGTTCGACTTGGACAGTATTTTAGGCTTCCAAACCCTCTTGTACACTTAAAGATAAGTTTGTTTATCCAATCTATCACCATGTTTCATCTATGTTTGATTATTTGTTTGTGTTCTTTCTAATCTATTATGCGTAACTAAATTAATTTGTGTTTGCTTAGATCCAATGAAGCCTAGTTATTGATTATTGTTAGGTTGTCTCTTGTTCTAATTGGTAGATGCTAGAGTAAGGAAAACTGGCTTCTTCTTTAATTGTTGCGAGCTTGAACGTTCTAAATAGCAAAAAGCCTTAGAGTGCACTTTTGGCCATCGCTATGTTTATTGTGCGAGTTGTAGCTTAAGGATAATAAGATATTCGGGGGAGATACTTCGGTACTTGGCGATCCCGGATGTTCTAGAGGAGAGTTACGATTCATAGAATTGGGGAATTAGGCACCACCCTATGACTAACACGAAATACAATGCATCAATTAGAATAAGGATGTGACAATTCAACCGACCAATAAATGATAACCAGGGAGTAAGAAAATCTAAGTGAACACGCTTTTAATTATCATAAGAACACACTCATACAATCCATAGCTTTTACCTTTAATTAGTTTTAATTTAAATTGTTAAGTAGTTTAGTTGGTAAAATTACCAAACCCCCACTCTTCAAACCCCGAGATTTTACTTGCTTTCATAAAAAAACCATAAAAAGATAAAAAAAGAATCATCCTCACCTTACCTTCTCGTCATACATCTCTACTAGCATCTTGATTCCCCTAGAGAACGATCAACCCCCTAGGATTTCCCATACTACATTGCAATGATTAGGTACACTGCCTAGTGGGTTGTAAAGCTTGCTCACTGAAAAGGAAGTCTTTCGACCCCGAACCACACATCAAGTTTTTGGCGCCGCTACCGGGGATTATAATAGCTAGTTAGGTTTCTATCTCGATTAGGTCCACTTGCTTGATTCCTATCAAGTGAGCTTTTTTTCCTTTTTATTAGCTTTCTTGTAGTCTATCCACCTTCTTCGTGTTTTTGTTCGTAACCTTGTCACTTTTCATCATGGAAGGTGATAATCCACGACAACATCCACTACCACCACCAAATCCACCACCACAAGACCCGCTAAGAGGTCGTACTCTTGGTGAATACTCTAGACTGAGCCATCAAGGCTATAGGAACACCATTGAGCTTCCCTGTTTAGCTCAAACTAAGGCCCTACGATCCGACACCATCCGTTTGGTGCAAAATTGATGTGCATTCCATGGACTTCGTTCCAAATATCCTAATCAGCATCTCAAGTATTTCCTAAAAATCGTTGATTCAATTGACCTTGATGCTACCACTCGGGAGACTACGCGATTGCGTTTCTTCCAATTCTCTCTACGAGACCAAGCTAGTAATTTGCTTGAGCGTCTTTCCGCGGGATCCATCTCAAGTTGGGATGATCTCACTACCCATTTCCTGGCCCAATGTTTCCCACCGGGGAGAACCACTAAGCTTAGAAATGATATCTTGATGTTCAAGCAGCGTCAAGGTGAAACCCTTTATAAGGCGTGGACTCGGTTCAAGGACTTACTCTACAAAGTCCCTCACCATGGCATTGATCTTTGGCTCTAAGTCAAAATCTTCTATGATCATGTCAATCTCCCCACAAGGCAAATCATTGACCAAGCGGCCGGTGGTAAGCTTAGTGAATTAACCACTAAAGAATTGTGGGGCACTATAGAGGACCTTGCCCTCTATGACAATGAATGTTGGAATGACCCTCGTGAGTTTCCCAAAACTGTCAAGGCAATATCCTTGCCTTCAATTGACACTCGTGATTGCACAAAACTCCCCGAACAAGCTTTCACGGACTACGCCTCCACACAGACCGATGGAGCAGGAGAGAAGTGGTACACTTTCATACCCGAGCAAAACAACCTAGGAAATTCCTATAACCCTTCTTGGAGGAATCACCCTAACTTTAGGTGGAACCAAAACTCAAAACAACTCTTCCACTTAACCTAATAGGTTCCAACTAAACGGTTCATCCTCGAAGCGTACTTCCTACAACAAACCTTCCAATATCGGCAATCCCAAAAATCTTAAGGGGATGGTATACAACTTTATGTCATCTCAAGAAGCTCGATTGTCTAAACTTGAAGCCGATTTCGAGCGACAACAAGGTGAGATGATAAATAAACTCGACACCCTCTTGAAAGTCTTCAATGACCGAGTTGTGGGAGAACTCCCAAGTTACACCATCAAGAACCCAAAAGTAAATTCAATTTCATCGAACCAATGTTCTTGACCCCCCAAGGGAAAACGCATTGATAAGGTTTTAAAATGCACCTTTTTGAGGGGTCATTTAAGCCCTTATTTGATCACTTTTATATCCGTTATTACTTAATACCGTTCCTTTTCACTTTTTATGTCTCTTGAAGGCAAGTCGCTGTAATGGCACTTATTTGGACGAAAAGGCGCGAATATACGAAGAAAATGGCCAAAGTCAAGAAATCGAGACACTTAAGCTGCTGAAGTACAAGGTGACGGCGTCACTGCTAAACTGCGACGCCGTCGAAGCATTTTATGACGGGACAGAAGTCAAATTTCTTATTTTCAAGTGACGGTGTCAAGCTTTAAATGAGTAGGCCGTCGCAACTCGAAGGCCTAGATTTGATCCGACGGCGTCATAAGTGAAGAGGACGGCATCACAAGCATAAGGTGACGCCGTCGCAAGACTAACGTGGCCAAGACGAAACCCTAATGACGGCGATCCGACGGCGTCACAAAACATAAGGTGACGCCGTCGCATATGTAATCTTATATATAGAATCCGAATTTTTCAGTATTTATGTGTAGTCTTTTGGAGTAAAAACCTAAACCGAACCAAGGCTGTCTTGTATAGTATTTTAGGGTTCCAAACCCTATCTTACACCAAGATAAGTGTTTTACTTCATTAATTCAATTATGTCTTTGATTATTTGTGTGTATGCTTGCATGTTCTCCATGTCCGGCTAATTTACTTGTATGTTTGCTTAGGGAATATGAAACTTAATTATTGAATATTGATTGGTTATCTCTTATCTTAATTGTTAATGATCTAGTAATGCGATAGGTCATTCGTTGTGTACTTAATGCTTGATTAATCTTTGTGAACCTTAGGTTATAGCACCTAGAGCGGTTGTAAGCTAAACCATCCAAAGAGGCCTTAGAGTTAGAGTTTATACTCCCTAGTGGGTTTTGTAGACGAGACCTGTTGGAATCACTCCTAAACCTTTATTCAAGTGTTAGTTACTCATATGTAATAGGTAGCTTATTATGGCCTTTATGTTTGTTTAAGGTCTAGCTTATGTAGAAGGCCCATAAGCTTAGGCCCATGTCCAATAAGGAAAAGGAAGGGAACTAGGAGTGTTGCCCTAGCTTCCCTCCTATAAATACTCTTGTATAACCCTCACTTGAGGGTTGGTTATTCAAGTTATTTTCTTTCACATACATCTACGCCTGACCGTCTTTATTATATCGTGTGTGTGTGTGAATCTTGTTCAATCGCCTCTCTATCTCTTTCTATGAAGCTTGTGTTGTAAATCTAGTGACCTAACAGTGGTATCAATCGCCTAACTAGTTGGGTGAATCGTTATTTCTTGAAGTGGGTTTAGGTCCTACGCGTAGAATAACGTGATACTTTGGTTCGCTTAAAAACTCGTTTTTTACACTTTTTAATCCAAGATTCTTGTACTTTCAACGTTTTAAGGTGTTAAAATACTTGTTTTTGGCAAAAAGTTTCAACCTTTACGCGTGGATCTTAGTTTTTAAGCTTGTTTTTGTTCGTGGGTGTCGTTCTATGCGTAACCCGTTTAGCTGTTTTGGTTCATCAAGTTTCACACTTTTGTGTTATTTTGGTGATATTGAAGCTATTCCATAACAAAAATCTGGTTTAGAAACAAATTTGGGCACAATCATTTTTACGAGTAATCTTACGCGTATCAAAACCCTAATATTACGCGTAAGTTATTCCTTAGTTTGATCTTCGTTTTCGTGGTTTACTCCGTGTTTTCTTGCTTGGATAAGCCTGAAAATACGTCGACTTTGGATATCTTTTGCACTGTGATAGTGTAAAAGATCATTTGGGCAAAACCCTAAACTTACGCATAAGTATAAAGCTTACGCGTAGAAATCCTACGCATAAGATTCATCTTACGCATAAGCCTAGTCTTACGCATAAGGTAATCCTACGCCTAACTTTGTGTCTACGCCTAACTTTAGCATCTTTTCCCTACTTACGCGTAACTAGTGATTGTTACGCGTAACTTTGGTGTTTTTACGCATAAGTTCTACTTGGTTTCTTGTGATTTCTACGCCTAAGGACACTTCATCAACAAAGGTTCATTCGACTAAAAAGATCCATTTTTACCAACACAAGTTTTTAACATGTCACAACCACCATACTCTAACTATTTCCCTTACACTTATTCTCAACGTCAACAACAACTAACTCCACAACATCAACAATGGAATCAACAACAAGCAATTTATCAACAACAATTTAATCAACAACATACTCCACAACTTGCTGCAATTCCACAACCTCAAATGGTTCAACCACCACCAAGTCTTCAAGTACAACCCTACACAAACGAATTCAATCAACATCCATCAAGGAACACTATGAAGGAACCCACTTGGTTTGCAAAGATGTGTGAAGCTTTAAGCAACCAACAATCAATTCATGAGGTTGGATCACTTGATAGACCTCCAATGCTCACTCCCGGAAACTACGATCAATGGGTGATAAGGTTCTTTAGATTTTGTGATCTGAAGAAGCCACATGGAAAGTTCTTAAAGAAGGTTATCTTGGAAGGTCTATTTGAGATGCCTACTTGTTATCGTACCCGCCGATCCAAATGCTAATCCACCAAGAGATGAACAATCCAACATTGCTCTTTGTTGCCGACCTGAATGCAGAGGAACTTCTACACTATGAAGCCGATGAACTTGCAATGCAATATATCCTCTTAGGATTACCTAACCCAATTCTTCGAAGTGTTGATGCTCAAAAGTCTGCAAAGGAAATGTGGGATCATATTCATCTTCTTATGGAAGGATCTGTACTCAATCGGGAGGATATGGAATCCAAAATTTACTTGGCTTATGAACACTTCATGATTGAACACGGAGAGACACTAGAGTCTTATCATCATCGTTTTTGAGACATCATCAATGATTTGGATAAACACAACATCATAATGCCAAGAATTGCAGTGAATACTAAGTTCCTGAGTAGTCTTGGTCCTGAATGGGAGAAGTATGTCATTTTTCTCCGTCAAGCAAAGAATATGCATCATTCTACATATGGATTGTTGTACGATTACTTGAAGCCTCATGAAAAGGAAGTTGATAAGGAAAGGATTCTCCGTGCTCAAATTGCTCCACCGACACATCCGGAAAATCAACAACTTGCCTTATATGCTCAAAACGGTTATTCTCCTCAACCAGCAACTCAACCAACTGCTACAATCACACCATATGATCCTTCACAACCTCAATATCAACAAACTCAATTGGTTCCATACAACAACAACAATGCTCAAGCACTTGTCGCTGAAGCCAATGAGGAATCGATCCGTTCGAAGCATTGCAACAAGGATTTGCTATGATTGCTAATGCCTTTAGCCGTTATACCAACAAATCCAACAACCGTATTCGTTCCTCATCTAACACAAGGAATCAAGCTGTTGTGAACAATGGACGAGTTGAAGTTCAAAATCGTGGTTATGGTCGCCGATGGGGGTGGTCAAGGGTTTAATCTTTGTGGGTAGGAATAACAATAGAGCTCAAGTGGTGGAACAGGGAATGCTCAAAATGGGTTGAATGGTCTTCGATGCTACAAGCTAATGAGAAGGGACATCTGGCTAATGCATGCCCAAAGCCTAGGACTAGGGGCAGTGCTTATCACAAAGAGGCTCTTCTTTTGGCTCTTAAGGATGATGCTGGTGGAACTCTCACGACAAAGAACGAGCTTTATGGCAAATGCGCACTCGGATGATGATATGGAGGATTTGCGGGCCAATGCAGTTATGTTGATGGCTAATATGCATGAGTTACACATGAGTGACACAGGCCCAGTGTATGACATAGATGGCTTGTCTCAGTACCGAACAAACCATATTCATCTCGATCTACTATCTCCGCCAACATCCGAATCCGCAAGGCTCGAATGTTCAAAATGAGTCGTCACATCTCATTCGACGATTTTCAACTAGAACCCGTAGTTATATTTGACGATCAAGATGACCTTATGGTTTCCCTTGATACTCAAATTGACTTCGTGGTTATACTTGAGGATCTAAGTAATGATCATGTTGTGAATCACGTTGAACACGCCGAACTTTTGCCTCATCCAGATTTTGCTCGTTTAATACAAGACCAACAAACCATAGTGGAAGAATGTCGTGCAATTAATCAGGACTTGAAAAGTAAAAATTCACTGTTAACCAAGGATTTTGAATGTTTACAAAAGCAACTCAACTTTTTCAAAACTCAAGAAAAACGAGAAAAAGGTTTTGAAGCGACCTTTGCTAAATCTCATCAAAATGGAAAATATTTAGAGAGACAGATCGTGATCTAGCCGAAGAATGCTTTGTTGTGCGAAATAGAACAAGCTGAAACATGAACATAAAAAGCAAATTAACGCTCTCACCTTGGAAAATCAAAAAGCTAAGGCTGAGTTGTTAACTTGTCAAAAACAGTTCTCTGCATACAAAAAGCATTCAACGAAACGAATAGATGATCATCTTGAAGAAATCATCGGCTTGCAAAACAAACTTAAAGAGTTTAAAACTGTTGTTTACAAACTTGGTGAGTCGGTCACAACTATTGAAAAGTTTACTTTAAAACCAAATCCAAATGGCTATGGACCAAATCTTGCTGATTACAAACCTAAGCTTTCAACCAAAGTATTCAAACCAAATCCGAAGTTTCCGGCGAGAATATAACATTGATAATTACATTTATGAGTGTTGTTGAATATCATCGTCAAGAGGAATTAGATGCATAAGACGAGAGTCGATCAAAATTAGAAAAAGTTGTTTACAACAAACCTTTTAACTATTCAAAAGCGGTCACTTTTGTCACACCAACGGATTCTTCTAACACACCAAGGATTATCATAAAAATGTCTGAGTCTTCTAATGATAATCCCAAACCAGATTATGCACAAACTTATGGTCTTTTACCTTCCATTAGTGAAGTAAACTCAAAACTCGAAAATCGCAAAATTCTTCGATATTTTGACCTTTTCATGGTTGACCTCAAAACTTTACAACATGAGATAGAATATCATTCTAAAATCAAAGTTCAACACTTTCAATCGCCTCTAGCGCGAGAACAAAGAGACATTTTTCCGAAAAATCTTTTACCAAATGTTAAAAATTTGAAAAGTTGTGCATTGTCTTGGGAAAGGGACTTTCATAAGGAACTTGTATTGATGAAGGTCGTTTTGAGAAAACGAAACATCTATTTCTAATACTAAAGCGTAAAAAGAAATTAAGAAAAGATGTTGATCGACTCTTGGAAGATGTCATCATGTGATGTCCATAATGTTGTGCTATTGAATTCTTTGTCATATGCATTTGATTATATCTCTGCGATCTTTGTTGATTCGTGGTAAATGTTGAGAACACCGATAATGTGCTTGGTCGAGTCCTTAAAAGTTAAAAATAAACGATTATCAAATGAACTTTCAAATGCAATACGTCGTCTTAATTGGTGTCAAAAAGATATTCACGATCAACAACTTTCTTTTCAACACAAAATCGCCCAGTTGCGTGACAAAACTTCTGATCCAAAAATTGAGCAACTGGATGATCAAAACGTGTCTTTTAAGTGTCAAATCTCAAAATATGAACAAGAACTTGTAAAAGTGAAAAAGGAATATGGTGTCATATTTGATTTACTCAAAAAGACTCGTGATGAAGCATCAAATGAACTTGATCATTATCTTGCACACACTAAAGAAGTTATGCATTTTTCTGGAAATATTCGGTTTGAAAATCAAGATCGATTCACACTATCTTCAAGTTAAGAGAAATGTTAGGAAAGTATGAACAACTTCCGCCCACCGTGATTAAGAGAATAGCCCCAGTAACACTTAGTAATCGTGAACCTAGAATCACTACTACCAAATCATAAATTGCTAACGTGCTTCCTTCTTGAAAGCAGAATAGTTGCGTCTTTTCCAAACGTCCGCACTTCACGGCCTAAGAGCACTACATCGAAGAATAGGAAGTTGCGACCTAAGAAAAGATCAATAAAGAATGCTAAAGTAGAAGAACACCCTAGGACTATGAATAAGACTCACGTTGATTCCACTATAGATATTGCGTCTGGCAAATGTAATAAAAATAGTGATGTAACGAATGCTAAACCTTTAAGCACCTTTGATATTCAGTCCGATGCACCTTGTGTTATTTGTCATAAAAGTATGAATTCTGATTGTCATGATAAATGTGTTGCTAAAGCTATCATCTCGCGTTTAAGGAATCCTAAGAACCGGAATACCTCTAGGCCCACTAATCTTGTCTAAGTGTGCTTGGTAGACCACCCTCTTTAGATTCTAAGAAACGCCTTTGTCCCCTGTAGCTCAGTTTCACCTCCTAGGAATGTAGTACCACCTAGTTCATTCACTAAGACTAAAGTAAATACTAGTTGGAGATGGCAGAAATGGATATATAACACACTAGGATTTAAGTGGATACCTAAAGCTATTGATGTTTGTATATCTACTATAAGCGCTCGAACCCTCTAACATTTCGGTTCCACATCTACTTCTATTCCATATGTGTGTGTGTGTAATGCACGGTGATAGATCATTCTCTGGATTGTTGATAGCGGATGTTCCCGACACATGACGGGCAACCTTAAACTGTTATCAAACTTTATTGCAAAGTTCATTGGCACGTCGGGTTGGAATGATCACTTAGCAGCTATCATGGGCTACGGAGACTATATCAATGGGAACATCGAAATTAGCAGGGTTTATTATGTGGAAGGCCTCGATCACAATCTGTTTTCGAGGTCGGTTTTGTGATGGAGATTTGGAGGTTGCTTTCATGGAGAAAACTTGTTTCATTCGTGATCTACAAGGAAACGACCTTATGTCTCGCTCGCGTAATTCCAGTCTTTACACTATCTCTATGCAAGACATGGTTGCTTCTTCTCCAATTTGCTTACTTTCAAAGGCAACATCAACAAAATCGGCTATGGCACCGCGTCGCTCTCACATCTAAACTTTCAAACCATCACCAACCTTGCTCGACACAAACTAGTTGAAGGACTCCCACGATTTCGGTATTCTAAAGATCACCTTTGCTCAGCTTGTGGACAAGTCAAAAGCACTCGTGCTCATTTTCCTTCAAAGGTGGAACACGCTCTCGCATGTGCTTCATCTTCTTTACATGGATTTGTGTGGCCCGATGCGCGTGCAAACGATCAATGGCAAACGCTACATCTTAGTAATAGTTGATGACTATTCACACTGGACTTGGGTCTACTTTCTTCGAAGCAAAGACCAAGCTCCACAGATGATCACCTTTCTCACGAAAATACAAGTTCAGCTCAAACACCGTCCGACAAATCGAAAAAGATAGAGGAACTGAATTTGTTAAACAAACCCTTCGTGAATTTTATGAGAAAGTGGGAATTGACATCGACATCTATTGCTCGTACACTGAACAAAACGAGTTGTTGAAAGACGAAACCGAACGTTAGTGGAAGCTGCAAGAACAATGTTAATCAATGCTAAACTTTTAGATTACTTATGGGCGTAAGCGTATCCTTGCATGCTATACTCAAAACCGTCTATGATTACAAACGCCACAACAAAACACCTTTCGAGCTTGTCCACAACAGAAAACCAAATCTCAAACACTTTCATGTATTTGGATCTCTTTGCTATCCAAATAATGATCGTGATGACTTTGGAAAGCTCAAATCCAAAGCTGACATTAGAGTCTTTATAGGATATTGTGATAATTCTAAAGGTTTCCGAATCTGGAATCGTCGAACAAAGGAGGTTATGGAAACGATTCATGCTCATTTTGATAAACTTACGAAAATGGCTTCGAGTATAACGACTTAGAACCGGTCACAACCGCTTAAACTTCCCCAAACCCCATCATCACCGAACAACGCCCCGACTCACTCGTCAACAAATGGAAAGGCTATTTGCTCCATTTAGTGACGATATTGATGAGCGTGCTCGGTGTATCCATTTGTTTCATTTGCTCAACCCGATAATACTCTTATACGATACACTGCTACAACAACTACGGTTGAAGAAGCACCACCCGTTGACTCCAACACAACAGTTGAACAAACCGCTTCCAACAATGATGAACCGGCGATGATGTTCGAATGAAGTACCCCCACCTGCAGATTTTGATCCAAATGCGTTCTTTACCCCGTTTGCTAATGAGCTGCGCACGGATGTCGCGAAATCTTCAAAAGCCATTTGAATCCTCACAATCTGCACAATGTATACCAACATCAACCCTCCACACATAAATGGACAAAAGACCATCCTCTGGAAAATATTATTGGCAACCCGAATCAACCCGTCGTTACGAGACAACGTCTTCACACAGACGGTGAACACTGCATTTATGCGCTCAGCCTGCCAACCCAAAACATTAAGGATGCAATGACAAAAGATAACCGGATTGAATCCATGCAAGAAGAACTCAACCAATTCTAACGTCTTGAAGTATGGGGCGGTTGAAAGACCAACAGGGGTCTACGTCATTGGTCTCAAATGGATTTGGAAAAAACAAATTGGATCTTTGAAGGGAATGTTATCCGAAATAAGTCACGTCCGGTGGCTAAGGGTTATCGTCAGGAAGAGGGTATTGACTTTGAAGAATCTTTTGCTCGGTTGCTCGCCTTAGAGGTTGTTCGGATATTTCTCGCGTTCGCGGCTCATATGAATATAACGGTCTTTTTAGATGGACGTCAAAAGCGCTTTTCGAATGGGCAACTTAAAGAAACGGTTTATGTCACCAACCGAAGGATTCGTTGATCCCGCCTACCGAACCATGTCTACAAAGCGAACAAAGCTCAGTATGGTCTCAAACAAGCTCCTCGGGAGTGGTACGATAAGTTATCATCTTTCCTCATTGCCAATAATTTTACCAAAGGTTCATTCGACCCAACTCTTTTCATACAATATCACGGGAACATATTTTAATTGTTCAAATTTACGTGGATGACATCATTTTGGGTCAACACATAAAAAGTACTCAATCGCTTTTGCAAAACTAATGAAGAAACATTTTGAAATGTCAATGATGGGTGAACTTACGTTCTTTCTAGGACTGCAAGTTCATCAATCACCCCGTGGTATTTTCTTGAGTCACTCCAAATATGCCCTTGAATTGTTACACAAATTTGGAATGCAACACTGTGACACCTATGCCACACCAATGGCTCATACCAAGAAGCTAGACGCTGATTTACATGGAAATTGGTGGACCCTACAAAATACCGTAGTATTATTGGGTCTCTCATGTATCTAACAGACTAGCGAGACTGATATTGTCTTTGCTTTGTATATCTTTGCTCCCGCTATCGGTCGCGACCAAATGAAACCCACCTCTCCGAGGCTAAAAGAATCCTCCGATACATCAAGGGAACCATTAACTTGGGAATATAGTATCCGAAGGATTCTGGTTTTGAACTAATAGCTTTTTCGGACGACCACGCAGATGCTTAGATTCACGGAAAAGTACTTCAAGAGCTTTACAATTTCTTGGTGATAAACTGGTGTCATGGCAATCGAAGAAGCAGGATTGTACATCGTCCTCAACCGGCGAGAATATGTAGCCATGTCGTCGTGTTGTGCTCAAGTCATTTGGATGAGAACACAACTCAAAGACTATGGTTACGTATTTGACAGAATCCGATGTCGCGACAATCGGAGTACCATTACGATCTCGTGCAACTCGTTCGACTTCGAAATCAAAGCACATCGATCTTCGATATCATTTCATCAAGGATCACGTGGAGCAGTGCAGTTGAATTATACTTCGTGGGTACAGAATACCAATTGGCAGATCTTCGCTAGGTTTAATGAGTTGGTCCACCGGATTGGCATGAGGTGTTTGACTCAAGAGGAATTGGATGACCTCCTAAAAGAGTCTTAAAAACCTGTCAAACACCAAACTATCTTTTGAAAATAAATTTTCAAAAACAAAATACAAAAATATAAAACCTGATAAAACAACAAAAATATTCTTCTAATCTATTTTTCTTTCAACATGGCAAGTACATTTCTTTCGTCAACACTTTAATCTTTCAAAATTCAGTGTTTTTCCGATCAAGTGTTGAGGGGGAGAAAGTAATCACTTAACTGTTTCAAAACATCTGTGTACTTGCATGTTATCCCGGTTGTTTCTTTTATCAATGGTGGTAAATTTTTCTGATTCAATGACACTCCTCGGACTAAAATTTATAACCTTTCATTATTTTTCTTAAGTCGAGGGGGAGTGTCGTCAAGTTTCTTTCTTAAAATCTTTGTTTGATAACCAAAACGGAAGTTAAATGGCTTTGGATGAATAAGGAAAAGGTGGAGGGACCAAAACTATCAAAACTTTAAAGTTATTTTAAATAAAATACCCTACCAACCTCATTAACTTCATCACATTTATTATCTTACCAAACATAATCCACGATCCATAATCGTTTGACAAATCCGTGTTTCAGATCATCAATTTGTAAGTGATTTCGTGTTTATAACAAGTTTTTAAGCAATGGTTTTGAATTTTTCAAAAATCCAACGGTTTAATCTTGAGATATTATCACTTTTGTGTCTTACGCGTAAGCGCAAGAACACCAAATCATGAAAGGGTGTTTGTGGTTAAAAGGGTTGTGTCAAAACGTTCTTAAAACATCAATGATACTTTTTTAATCATCAAAACGCACCCAGAAACACGAATTGAGTGTATTTGAAAACTAGGGTTTAGGCGTGGATTTGGGTTTTTTCCAAATGAGAACATTTTTGGTGAAAAAGATTGTTGTATAAGGTTATTATCAAGTTGAATTGATTATATCCAGGCCCAGATTACACCCAGAAACACTAATAACTCATAAAATAGAAATTAGGGTTTTGTGTTCATACGGTTTGGGTACTTTTGATTCTTGACACTTTTGATGTTAAAACTTGACCAAAACAACTCTATATGCTTCCTAGAACTCCCAGAAACACTATGGTGCAATTCCTATGGCTAGAAATCATATGCGTAATTCTTAAACTCTAGGGTTTTGACTTACGCGTATGACTTTCTACGCGTAAAATGTTAAACAAGCTTTCATGCCATAATCTGTTTTAGAATGAATATATGTGTTAAGATTGATGATATGATGATTTTATTTCAGGATTGTTATTCGTAAAACTCAGAATCAAGGTCTTTGTTACTCTACGCATAAGGATCACCTTACGCGTAGACAGTTATGCATAAGAGAAATCCTACGCGTAACTATTACGCGTAAGGTTCTACAATGGGACTACGCGTATCCTGTGAAGGATATGCGTAAACAGTGACCTCTACGCATAAGGTCTACTCTTACGAGTAAGCCTTACGCGTAAGATTTTTATACGCCTACGCGTAAGCTCTACGCATAAGGTCCCCTTTTCCTACGCGTAAGTTAGGATCCTACGCATAAGCTTTCGTCTACGCATATATCACTCCTGTTTACGCGTAATTTTGCCAATTCTACGCCTAAGCCTTGATTGACCTTCATTATGAATTGTTACGTGTACAAACTTGTTAATAAACAAATCATATCGTCACGAAACCAATAATGTCACTAATAAACTTAAACGTTTGATATGCTGAGAACTATAAGTGATAACATAAACTTTAAAGCTTAAAGTTAACTAACTCACGAAACATTTCACGACGACATTGGACTATTGGACAAACAAGTGACTTAGGACTCGTAACAATCATTAACACTCTACATTCAATAATTAGACATTAAAACCTTCTGTTGACTAACATTATGTCTTTCGATATGTTGGTTCTTTTGGCTAATGTTATTTCAGATCACGACATGGTTGCTCAAATGAATGTAGATGCACCAGAAGTTCTCACAATTGCTGACATCTTCCCAAATCGCTATCCTAGAAAGATTGGAAAGAACAACCTTAGGGTTGATTTTGATACCCTCACATGCTCAGAATCTTCTTGTTTGATTGCTGTGGACGTTCTAAAGAATCATCCCTACCAGAACATGCTCTCTCACTCTGCTACAATACCGGAGATCTACATTCAACAATTACGAATTCAATGCAAAGGATCAAGGGTCAAAGTGCGGTGACAGTGACGCTCAATCACAAACTATTCACCATCACACAAGCAGACTTACGGGCTGTTCTTCTCATTCCTGAAATCGAGCCAACCGAATTCTTTGCTACACCTACTGAGGAGACAGTTCTTCAATTTCTTATTGATATTGGCTATGATGAAGCTTCAGGAATTGCTACTAAGCACTCTCATGTGGAGCTTAAGAACATTCCTCAACCGTGGAGAACCCTCTACATCATCATCACTAAATCGGTCTCAGTCGTGGCGGTGGATATGAGCATCCCAAGCTCATGGAACGCAAATTTTACGGTCATTAATCAACAAGAAGGACATCGAAATTGAAGCTCTGATATGGGATGACATGATGACATTTCACAAAAAACTTGGCTCAAAGATTCCCTATGTCAGATACACAAAACTGTTGATCCAGAGAGCACTTGGACTTCATCTCGATATTCCACAGAGGCTCAATGACCCAGATAATCACGATATGTTGACTGAGCCTACCCTATCGGGAATCAAGGAATCGTCAACAAAGAAACGAGGTGCGTCTTTGCACGATCACCTTCGACAAATGAAATCAAAAACTTGAAACATACAAAAGGTATCAGTAGCGACGAGAAGGCAAAGTTGGTCATCTCGATGAAAAGCCTTCGGAACTCCTACCGTGAGAACCGAAGAGGAAGTCTTTGGAAGTGCGAGAAGCCTGAGAGAGTCAAAGGAAGGTCCCAAAGAGGAAACCTACTCCAAAGAAGAAAGTTCCCTCCCGAAGGTGATCCTATTCCTACACGAACCACAAAGAAAGCTCTTGGACGAAAGCTCGAAGATACACAATTGGACGAGGAGGTCCACTACTCAAACGCAAGGATGACACTCCATCAGTACCAAAACCTCCTAGTCCCATAGCTGAACATGGCAAAGGGAAGACTCCTGTACTTGTGCCATATGATGAAAGCTCAAAAGTGATGAAGAGCAACTGGATACATCTTACGGGGAAGAAGTTCAAACTCATTAGACTCCAACATGTTGCAATGGAATTTGCAAAGGATCAAATGGGTGGCCCTGGAGGTTCAAGTGGTGCTGCCACTCTAAACCATCTCCGGCGTGGTTAATCGACCCGATAAGGGAGCTGGTGCCACCACTCTTTTGCAACAACAACAACTTTTGGAGGATACTATTGATTATGAGTTTGAGGAACCAGAAAAAGAAAAGACGAGGAAATACCTGCGATGAAACAAAGCTGATGACAAGGCTATGTCTAAGGAGGAAACTTCTGAACCGCCTAAGGACCCCGAGTCTCTTCATGTCTCCTCCTCATCAGACTCATCATCTCACTCTTCACCACCACCATCAATGAAATCAACCAAATCATCATCCAAATCAGTGAAGAAGCCAACTCCATCTTGGATGTCTCAAGCTAACAACCGAATTACCAAAGGCTGTCAAAAGAGTCGAAAGAAAGACATGCTCTATAGAAAGCTGAATTTCATTGCGATCGATAACGTATCTTCACGATGAGACGGACAAGATGAAAGTCGAAAGGGAGTATGTACAGAAGCTTATGAAGGATGATCTTCAAGGAAGCATGGACGAGATGATCAAAGGATACTCTCATAAGTTCCTTATGGAGGTCGTTCCGAAACTGGCGAAGGAGATGTATACCGAACAACTGTATCCAAATCTTATGCATCTAGCCAAGCAAACCATGAAATCAACACCAATGACTGTGAACATCAACCTAGTTGAACCCACAATCTTCTCTGATGATGAATTGGTGAACCGGCTAGTAGCGAAAATGTCGAAACACTCGCAACGTTTGCCTCACACGAAGCTAAATCTGTTTGAAGCTCTACTGGAATACCAACTCGGATCCGCATTAGAAGAAGTCGTAAGGCCCAAACATTCAAGAGACGCGAAGACAAAGATCAAGATAAGGATAAGGAGCCTAAACGCACAAAGAAGTCTGGAGAATCATCTTCCATTCAGTACTCGATGCAACCTCCACCTCAACGGACTCCTGCTCAACAAAGATCTCCTCCTCCCTCTTCTGCAGATAAACCTCAGGATTCCGAGACACCACCCCAGCACTTAGAAAACCAGTGATCACTTTGAGTATACGGGTGGTGACGATGAAGAATACCATGAGCCCCAACAACAACCCGCCTCTCCCGACAAAGTTCAGAAACCAGAATCCTCATCTAGGTCTAAACAAAAGAAGAAGAAGGTGCCCAAAGTTGACGTCGTATCATGGCTAGATGAAGATAATACAGAGGAATTTGAATGGTTCTCTACTCTTGTTAATTCCAATCCCTACCCTGCTGAAGGTCAAGATCTGGTAGAATGTAGTACATTGGAGCATGCGAAATTTCTACAAGAAAAATTCTGTGTGAAGAAGATGACGAAATCCAAGTTGAAGCGAATCAACAATGAAGCATTTCAACTTCTAAAAGACAGCTCGGAAAGTGCCATCGAGGTCGAATATCACCTTGATAATATTGCACGAGCCATGTCTAACAACATGGATTGGCTCAACCCAGAAGCAAACATCGACTTCACTCAACGGGACAATCCTCCATATTACACAGATTGGTCTAAACCTCTCCTTACAATTGGCCAACCCGATCGACCTAGGATTCCATTCAGACATTTCTTCAACAAAGACTTGGAATTTCTTCTACACGGTGGCGATGGTTCAAGGAAATACGCTACATCTCCGACACTTCCATTCCCTGACCCGAATACTCAAATTGCATAGCTATCGAGGAAAGAGCTAATCACTTGTTCTCCAAAAAAGTGGAAGCATACGACGAGATGCAATGTGAGATTCATCATTGGCCGGAACGCCGAAGAATCTACTACGTAAGCCAGTCCGAAGTCTCAACATGGTGTTCAAGACTAAAAACATCGTTGCCATCAAACACGTTGATCTTTCGTCCAAATGGGACTACACTTATCTCAAGAATATTGTGGTCAAAAGACAAGACGAAATGGATTATGCATTCTCTCGAAGTCTGTCTTTGAGAATTTGTCTATCAACGACATCGAAGACATGTACCTTGCCAAAGTACAGGCTCGTATGAGACAATTCTCCACTGCAGTACAACGTGAATTCATCAAGTCATTGCTTATCTTAATAAGACGCATAGTCATCAAGGAACGTGTAGAAGATCTCCGGTGGCGGTTGAATCTTATCGCACCCATGTCAACTTCACTCCACCGCAGCTTGATCTTCCCGACATCAACCATCTTTCACAATTTACACTCATCCGCAAACCATTCGGCGTCGTTTACCGCAGTGAACTTCAAAGAAATTGCTTGATGGCGTGCAGAGATCTTCACAAGTTTGGAGATCATACTTTGAAGATGGTTAGGGGCGGATTGGCTTACCGGTTGAAGGATATACACCAAAAGATCGGGTCTCCTAAGTGATGGAATTCAAAGGATCGAAGGGATGTAAAGAGGATCATCACGATGATTGATGAACGGTTGTATAGAAGGGATCAGTTCAGAAGATTGGAAAGCTATGTTGGTGGTCGACCCGGGATTAACATCACCGGCTTTCAATGCCCGATTCACACTCTGGCGACATCTCCGACTACACGGTACCCCTTAAACGCTTCTTTCATTATTACTTTGGATGTATGATTTATTATGTCAATGGCTTGTGCACACATTACAGTGTACAACCCGGACTTGTAAATAAAGGACCCGTGGTGCGCTTGATTGCCACAATCCTTATAAAAGGAGCGAAAGCTTCTTACTTTTGAGTAAAACCTATCAAACCTTTCACTTTTCAAGGTTTTGCTCAAAAGAACAAGTACTTTCCCTTATGATTTTCAAAACCTCAACCGTTTATATCTCTTGTTGAGGGGGAGTACTTGACTCAAAACTTTGTTCACAAATTGTTCACAGTGGTCATTCTTCCCGCAACATTCGAAATGGTCATATTTATTCTCAACTTTTCAAAAATAACATTTTATATGCCATTTTTGAGGGGAGAAAATACGTGATAAGAAATATGTTGTGTTTTGCTATATGAACTCTTGTGTGAAAAGACTTTAACCCAAGAATTGACGAGATCTTAAGTTAGTAACTTCGAAAAGACTTGTCCGGACGGGTAATAATTTCAAGCTAGTTCGCTAGTGATGTAAGCGTGTCTCGCAAAGGACTTGTCCGAGTAGAATGTACCATTCGAGAAACTCTTGGTAGACATGAACCTTGACGGGTTTGACAACCTTTCGGGGTTGTCCACACCTTCAAGGTAGTTATTAGAGTTAGTTGTCACCTAAAAGCTGATAATGCAACTCTTTAACTATGCCACGTAACCGTGTCTCATGGGGGAATGTCTATCTTAAGTCGATCAATTCAAAAGTCGCGCTCTTTCCTCACTTTGTGCTGATTTTCGTCAAAACTCTAAAGCACATGTGGAGGGGGAGTATTTCTGCTAAAAGATAAAACTCTCATAGTGGTTCAGACATGTTTTCATCTACAAACCCTTTGAGAGATTTTCTTGAAAATGGTTTTATGGCAATTGAGTTATAAGGTGATTAAGGTTAGGAATAACCGTCCTATGATCCGCCAGAGCCGGAGGGATCTACCCAAGGACACTACCAATAGTTAGAATTTAGAAGTCCTTAGGTATGATTGTAAAAAGGAGAAAATGAGAATCGAAGAAAGAAGGAGTTGAAGAATTAAAAAGAAATGCAAAGAAAAGGGTGAAAAGAAATAGCCCTCTTGATTATTCAACTTAGAGCGCGGAACAGGGTTCAATTCATATGCTACTGGTTGTCACTAGATGACACTGGTATTGAAGATTAAAAGTCTTCATGGACCCAGGGACGCATGCACTAAACCTTCTTAACCACTCAAGTTTCTCTCAACAGAAGCTTGTTTCATTCTCACAGGGAACCCTATGTAAACTATCGGCTTTCTCTTAGAGATTCCTGGTATTGAAGAATGAGACCCTCTCCCTAGTCTCCGCTCAGGAAAACCAAAATGCACTATTGAGTCTAGATCCACGAGATTCATCAAAAGATCTCTTAGGTACACTTGACATTCAACAATAAGAATTTTAGTGGTACATTATCGAGTCCTTCACAGATCTTAGCAATCTGTCGAGAACATTTATGAGAGGTTCACATTTGTGATCCTCAGTGATTGAATGGAAACTCTTTCCAGGGTCAACATCAAACGACCACGATGGCGTGTCGCCGGCAACTCCCCGTGGATTGCGCTTAGTGGTCTCAAACGGTCTAAAGTTGTGAGGTGATGCTTCGGTACCTCGGCGACTCATCACGAATCGTAGGTGTACTTCGTACATCGTGTTATCTCACTTGTGGGACTCGATTGAAACGGCCTTTGTAAGAATTAGAGTTATGTTTTCACACTATGTTGTTAACACTCTCGAAGTTCAAACTTGTAAGTGCCGGAATCCGCTCATTACTAACCGTTTAAATGTTTTCTTCTTATGGAAGCTCTGGAGCGGAATGATCGTGTAGATTCTTCTCATGCTCACGCCAACATAATCACTAATGGAAGTTCTATCCAAAAGCAACACAACGTCGAATGATTCTTCGTCAAATCAAAGAATCTACAAAGTTAAAGACTTAAAGAACTTCATCGATACTTAATTCCAACGCGTCAAAAGAGCATGTAAGCATGTTGAAGAATGCGTGGAGACACCGGAGCGAAGCGAACTGGCGGAACTTGATGCGATAACAACATACTATCACTTTCATCACAAAGAACAATGATCAAAGAACAAAGTTAAAGATGACGTCAAAGCATAACTTTTCAAAGAAAACTATCTCGCCACACCGGGGAGATGGTTCAAATCAAGGAAATTCTTCTCACAAGAAAGAAGAATGTCAGAAGACGTCAAAGCTACTATTACATCAACGCCTTCACCGTTTTTCATCACCAACACTTGAGGGGGAGATTGTTGGAATCACTCCTAAACCTTTATTCAAGTGTTAGTTACTCATATGTAATAGGTAGCTTATTATGGCCTTTATGTTTGTTTAAGGTCTAGCTTATGTAGAAGGCCCATAAGCTTAGGCCCATGTCCAATAAGGAAAAGGAAGGGAACTAGGAGTGTTGCCCTAGCTTCCCTCCTATAAATACTCTTGTATAACCCTCACTTGAGGGTTGGTTGTACAAGTTATTTTCTTTCACATACATCTACGCCTAACCATCTTTATTATATCGTGTGTGTGTGTGTGAATCTTGTTCAATCGCCTCTCTATCTCTTTCTATGAAGCTTGTGTTGTGAATCTAGTGACCTAACAAGACCCTTTGGTAAGTTCAAAGAGTTAGGGATAAACGCATACTCTACGACTTTAGACACACAACGCGATTAAGAATAAGGACATGACAATTCAACCACCAATAGGAGATAATTAAGGAGTAGTAAAACCTAAGTAAACACATCTTTAAACTATCATACGAGCACACAATAATTAGACATAGACTACCATCACCTTAGATTAGATAATTAGATAAGTAGAGTAATCAGTAGAAATACCAACCCCCCAAATTCAAACCCCGAGATTCGTACCTTTCTATTTCCTAAAAAAACATAAAAAAGATAAAAAATAATCTTCCTCAACCCCAACCTTAGCGTAGTAACTTCTCAATAGCATTCATATTCCCAGAGAAGCGATATCAATACCGTGGCTTACCCTAATACTACACAACAACGATTAGGTTCACTGCCTAGGGTGTTATAAAACTTGATCGAAGAAAAGGAAGTTCCTTTGACCCCGAACGACGCGTGTAGCATTATCAAGTTTTTGGCGCCGCTGCCAGGGAATATAATAGCTAGTTAGTAGTCCACCTCGTTTAGGTTTCTTTGCTTGATTCCTATCAAGTAAATTTTTCTCATTTTTAGCTTCCTCGTAGTCTATCCCCCTTCTTCGTGACCTTTGTTCGTAAACCTATTACTTTTCATCATGGAAGGTGATAACCACCCACCATTCATCAACCCACCACCAATTGACCCGCCAAGAGCCCGTACTTTTGGTGAATACTCGAGACCAAGCCACCTAGGCTATAGGAACACCATTGAGCTTCCCGACCAAGCCCAAACTACGGCCCTGCGATCCGACACCATCCGGTTGGTGCAAAACGGATGTGCATTCCATGGACTTCGCTCCGAAGATCCAAATCAGCATCTAAGGGATTTCCTTAAATATCTATTCCATCGACCTTGATGCTACTACTCGGGAGACCACGCGCCTGCGTCTCTTCCAATTCTCTCTACAGGGCCAAGCTAGTAATTGGCTTGAGCGACTTCTCGCCGGCTCCATCTCAAGTTGGGATGATCCCACCTCTCGCTTCCTTGCTCAATTTTTCCCACCGGGGAGAACCACTAAGCTTAGGAATGATATCTTGATGTTCCAACAACGTCAAGGTGAATCTCTCTACGAAGCATGGACTCGATTCAAGGACTTACTTCATAAAGTCCCTCATCACGGCATTGATCTTTGGCTTCAAGTCCAAATCTTTTATGATCATGTCAACTTCCCCACCAAGCGATCCATTGACCAAGCAGCCGGTGGAAAACTTTGTGATCTCACCGCGGAAGAATCATGGGGTATAATAGAGGACCTTCCCCTCTATGACAACGAAAGTTGGAATGACCCCCGTGAGTTGCCCAAAACCGTTAAGGCAATCTTCTTGCCTCCCATTGACTCACAATCTTCCAACCTTAGGATGATCGAACTTGAAGATCAAGTTAAATTCCTAATGAGTTCCTACGAAAATCCTAAGTCTTCTCATCAAGTGAGTAAAATCACTCTACCTTGTGAGTTATGTAGTGGTCCCCATGACACTCGTGATTGCACAAGACACCCCGAACAAGCTTTTGGGACTACGCCTCCAAGCGCACCGACGGGCGGGAGAAGTGGTACACTTTCAAGCTCGAACAAAACAACTTAGGAAACTCTTACAATCCCTCGTGAAGAAATCATCCTAACTTTAAGTGGAACCAAAACTCAAGCACACCCCAAAGCTCATCTAGTCCACCTAATAGGTTCGATTCTCTAAACACCGGGAACCCCACTAATCTTGAGGCAATTGCATCTAGATTCATGTCATCTTAAGAGGCTCGATTGACTAAGCTTGAAGCCGATTTTAAGCAAAGACAAGGCGAGATGACAAACAAGCTTGATGCCCTCTTAAAAGCCTTTAATGACCGAGAAATTGGAGCACTCCCAAGTGATACTATAAAGAACCCAAAAGTGAAATCGATTTCGTCGACTTCATGTTCTTGTTCACCATGGGAGAGTGCACATCCATGTCCCTCACACCCAACGGTTCACTCGATAATGCTATCAAAAAGGGTTCCAAGCCATCCAAAAATGAGGTACCAAGGCCCTGCACCATTGGTAGAACCTACTCTTGAGAAACCCGTCAACCAGGAACCCAAACCTAGTCTAGAGGAGGAGTACAAGGAACTCCATCAAGAAAAACCGGTTCTTGAAGTCTTAGCTCATGCACCTTATTATAATGCATTAAAAGAAAAATATGAGTTAGAACTTAAACTTGGAAAACATGGGCCGCTTTTGTGCGAAATAATCTACCTAAAAAGTTAGACGATCCCGGGCTATTTACTCTTCCATGTAGGCTTGGAACTTCCAAACCTCTCGATGCTCTAGCCGACTTAGGATCATGCATCAATCTTGTTCCGTTGTCCCTCCATAGAAGCCTTAACTTAGGTAAGATAGAACCAACGGAAACCATCTTAGGTCTAGCGGACGGTAGTGTTGCATATCCGGTGGGGATAATTAAAGACATGGTAGTACACATAGGAGAGTTGACTCTTTTGGCCGACTTTCATGTGCTAGACATGAATAAGGACCCGACATGCCCATTACTAGTAGGAAGGGGATTCTTAGCTACCGCTAGTGCTATCATCGATTGTAAGATGTCCAAGATAGTGGTAGGAGAGGGAAGTGCTAGGTCAATCTACGATGTCAAAAAGCATACATACTACAAAGAAGAGGAAATCCCACATGATATTAGGTTGGATAGAATGCCCTCTAGATATGGACCTTGGATAGATGAGAACCTCATAGGTCCCCAACGACCTTTCTACTTAGATGAAGCCTTTGCTAGTAAAGCAACTTTCAATGAAAAAGAGATGGCTAGGGACATGGAAATAAACCCCGTTCGAGGACGCCTTAGTATTTAGGAAGATGACCGAGTTTCTAGGAAGCTTGCCCATCAACCTTGTCATGAATAAGTGGAAAGTTGAGAGCGATAAGCCTAAACATAAATGGGATTGGAATAGACCACCTAGTGATGGTAATGGAGAATGGCACATTAGAATAACGATCTATGATCCCGATGGAGAGAAGTTTGAAAAGGCATATTGAACCAAACGTACTACTAGGAACTTAAATGATAAGTTTGATCCTTACGACATTGTTAAGGATAAGCTTACTTATATCGATACGTAAGGGCACGACTACGAGTCTAGCTACAAGACTCTTAAATAAAGAAAAGCGCTTCGTGGGAGGCAACCCATGCTTAATTGTTTGCTTGTTAGTGTCATGTATCTCTTATCAATTGTTTATTCTCATGTTTAAATTTGTAAAAATGCTTTATTTTATTTTTAACCTCGTCTTAATTGCATATAAAGGTATTTTACATAATGGATAAGTGTAGGGAGGATTACACACGTTTTCAAAATAAACGTAAACATGAGAATAACAATTCATTAAAAGATATATATGTGTGTTTGTTCGAGTCAAATGCTTGTATCGAGTCATAATGGATGTTTTGCAGAAATTTTTCCAGATTCTAAAGATGTAAATTTTCCAGAATTTTTTCCATAAAATCGCATACCAGTTTTTGTCAGGATAACTGACGGCGAGATTGCAACCCCGATGGCGTCAGGAAGGAGTAAAACAACGATTACTTTTTCTCGTTTTCGAGCTACTTATAAATTTTTGGAATTTTCCAGGTCTTAATTTTCCAGAAATTCAGTAAACATCCATTCCACAAGCATTATATCTTAGTTTAGTAGAGTCTTATATATATTATTACCGCCGATTTTACGCGAAGGTTTCGTTTGTTTTCTTGGAATGTGCGGGTTTTATTTATCAAGAAGAAGAAACAAAAGATTGGAAGGAGCTTTTCACGCATACATTTTTCTTGGAAAGGATTTAACCACCACTTTACACGGATCCTACCGAGCTAATCAGGGGAGTACTAGTTTCTTTCGTTTTAATTACCTTCCATTATCATAACTTTGATACTTTCGGGGAACATTGGGGACAATGTTCGTTTAAGTGTAGGGAGGGAAAACAAAGCGGGAACTTTGAAACTATACTTATCCTTGATTATTTGCTTTGTCCAATTGTATTTGTGTAATAAACCATGAGAAAATGTCGGTTAGGGTAATTTTGGCACCAAATTTTTAATTTTTCATGACATATAGGAGTGGGCCATTAGTCTTAACAAAAGCGTCTCACGGATAGGAAGTTGCATGACTAGCACAAAAACCCTTTACCACCTAAATTCCACCCAAAATGTGAGGATCGCCCTTAGATTAGTAGGAATTAAAGCATTCATCTTTAATGCTTAGAGTGTGAACCGGTAGTATAATAGATTCTAGAACTTGTTTTGTGATGCATCCCGAAATCGCTAGTAAGACTGCACTTGTGTAGTTAGGAATAACTAAATGATAAGAGGCATTAGGATAACCCTTGTTTGATACCTGTAATATAATTACTTCTTCCACATTGGTTGAGTAATTCCCCCACACCCTTTACGTTGTACTCATCTTTAGTACGCGATACCCCTAGTTAATCCCTCAGACCCTATCCTTTTCGCGGTTCTCGTGATGTTTCGGTTTTTCCGGAATATCAATGAAGAGCATTGTTTACACCCCACCCCCAAATGTACACCCAAATCGCCTTAGCCTACCATGTATGCACTCACTTTAGTGCATTATTGTTATCACCCTAAACCCTTAGTTCAATTATCTAGTTGCTTGCATGAGTTGCTAAGTCGAGTCATATCCTTTGTACACAGTTTTGGGATGATTGGGACTCATGGGAAAAAGTTAAAGTTTAAATTATTAGAAGGGAACGTTAAATTCCTTTATTTGCGTAATAACATACCCCAAGTGTTTTAATCTTTTCAATTCGGGTCAAATTAGTGTTAGAGTAATAAAAACTCAAGTGTAGGGATGTGCCTATAAATCCCTATCATTTTGATGTTACCGTAGAGGATGGTAGAGTAAAAGTGTATGTGAAAAAAAAATCGAAAAGAAAAAAAAATAGAGTGTTAAAAAAACAAAAAAACATACGGGCTACCATCCTACATCTATCTTTAAATTTATGTTTGTTTGTTTCAGTTATCTAGAGTTTAGAGTGTCGAGTCTTGGCTTAGCAACGCCATTCTTCGTATGCTTGTAACATAAAGATTTTTGACATGCCACCACTAAATAGCCTATCCCACCCTTTGTTTCCCTACCGTAAGCCTTACATTACAACCCTTTAAAGACCTCCTTGATAGTCTTTCCTATGTGCTTACGCCAAAGCGATGGAGGTTTGATCTAGTCTCAAGCCTATGGTAATCTATGTACTAGGACCGGTTAATGAGTGTTTATCTTCCATTTCCAACTTGTTATATTTCATATACACCCGAGAGAGATGTGAGTATCCAAACACCCCTTGTGAGGTGCTAGTATGTAATTTCCGTGCTTGTTATGACTTTTGCGGGGCTTATATGTGTTGTGGACTGTTTTAAACCAATGCTTCATGACCCCTAACTTATAAATTAATTGGCTAAAAGCACATTTGCTTGAGGACAAGCAAATACCAAGTGTAGGGATATTTGATAAGGTTTTAAAATGTACCTTTTTGAGGGGTCATTTAAGCCCTTATTTGATCACTTTTGTATCCGTTATTACTTAATACCGTTCCTTTTCACTTTTTAGGTCTCTTGAAGGCAAATCGCTGTAATGGCACTTATTTGGACGAAAAGGCGCGGATATACGAAGAAAATGGCCAAAGTCAAGAAATCGAGACACTCAAGTTGCTGAAGTACAAGGTGGACGCCATGCTAAAGCGCGATGCCGTCGGAGCATTTTGTGACGGGATAGAGGTCAAATTTCTTATTTCCAAGTGACGGTGTCAAGCTTTAAAAGAGTAGGCCGTCGCAACTCAGATGGCCTAGATTTGATCCGGGCGCCATAAGTCGAAGAGGACGGCCCAAGCATAAGGTGGCGTCGCCGCAAGACTAACGGCCAAGACGAAACCCTAATGACGGAATCACGCCACAAAACATAAGGTGACACCGTAGCATATGTAATCTTATATATAGAATCCGAATTTTTCAGTATTTGTGTGTAGTCTTTTGGAGTAAATACCTAAACCGAACCAAGGCATCTTATGCAGTATTTTAGGTTCCAAACCCTATCTTACACCAAGATAAGTGTTTTACTTCATTAATTCAATTATGTCTTTGATTATTTGTGTGTATGCTTGCATGTTCTCCATGTCTGTCTAATTTACTTGTGTGTTTGCTTAGGGAATATGAAACTTAATTATTGAATATTGATTGGTTGTCTCTTATCTTAATTGTTAATGATCTAGTAATGCGATAGGTCATTCGTTGTGTACTTAATGCTTGATTAATATTTGTGAACCTTAGGTTATAGCACCTAGAGCGGTTGTAAGCTAAACCATCCAAAGAGGCCTTAGAGTTAGAGTTTATACTCCCTAGTGGGTTTTGTAGACGAGACCCTTTGGTAAGTTCAAAGAGTTAGGGATAAACGCATACCCTACGACTTTAGACACACAAAGCGATTAAGAATAAGGACGTGACAATTCAACCACCAATAGGAGATAATTAAGGAGTAGTAAAACCTAAGTAAACATATCTTTAAACTATCATCTGAGCACACAATAATTAGACATAGACTACCATCACCTTAGATTAGATAATTAGATAAGTAGAGTAATCAGTAGAAATACCAACCCCCCAAATTCAAACCCCGAGATTCGTACCTTTCCATTTCCTAAAAAAAACATAAAAAAGATAAAAAATAATCTTCCTCAACCCCAACCTTAGCGTTGTAACTTCTCACTAGCATTCCTATTCCCCTAGAGAACGATATCAATACCCGTGGCTTACCCTAATACTACACTACAACGATTAGGTTCACTGCCTAGGGTGTTATAAAACTTGCTCGAAGAAAAGGAAGTCCCTTTGACCCCAAACGACGCGTGTAGCGTTATCACGCATATCCATGCCCGTCACACCCACAAGTCCACTCGGTCAAAACTATCAAAACATGTTTCAAGCAAACTACCCAAAAAAGCCTAGAACCTAAGTGATTGGTAGAACCAAATCTTGAAACACCAACTAACCAAGAACCCGAATCTACTCTAGAAGAGCAATTTAAGGAGCTCTATCAAGAAAAACCGGTTCTTGAAGTCTTGACTCATGCGCCCTACTATCATGCTTTAAGGGAAAAATATGAGCAAAGGCTAAAGTTGGGAAAACACGGGTCCGTGCGCAAAAAAAATTACCTAAGAATCTAGATGATCCCCGGCCTATTCATTCTTCCTTGTAGCATTGGAAATTCCAAAGCTTTCAACACATTAGCCGACCTAGGATCAAGCATCAACCTTCTTTCGTTATCTCTCCATAAAAGCCTTAACCTAGGGAAGTTAGAACCAACGGAAACCATTATAGGTTTAGCGGATGGAAGTTTTGCATATCCGGTAGGGATAATAAAGGACATGGTAGTACATATAGGAAAATTGACTCTTTTGGCGGATTTCCATGTACTAGACATGGCTAGTGATACCACGTATCCATTGTTGGTTGGAAGAGGATTCTTAGCTACCGCTAGTGCTATAATCGATTGTAAAATGTCTAAAATAGTGGTACGAAAAGGAAGTGATATGTCAATCTATGATGTCAAGAATTTCATGAGGATGAACAAACAGTTCATTTGATCACTTTTGATAGAAGACCATCTAGATATGGACCTTGGACCAATGGAGATTTCGTAGACCCTCAACGACCTTTCTATCTAGAAGAGGCATTCATGAATAACACATCTTACTTAGAGCAACAATTGGCTAGCGATATTGAGGTGAATCCATTCAAGGATACTTTAGTGTTTAGGAAGATGACTAAATTCCTAGGAACCTTGCCTATTAATCTTTGTATGAATAGATGGAAAGTTGAGAGCAATAAGCCTAAGCATAAGTGGAGTTGGGATAAGCCACCTAGTGATGGGAATGGTGAGAAGTTTGAGAAGGCATACCGAACTAAACATACTAGTAGGAAATTAAAAAGAGAAGTTCGATCCTACCGATGTCCTTAAGGATGAACTCACTCACCTAGGTACGTAGTGGTATGACTTCGAGTCTAGCTACAAGAGTCATAAATAAAGAAAAACGCTTCTTGGGAAGCAACCTGTGTTTATTTGTTTGCTTGTTTTTATTTTTCTTATTTGTGTATTTTATATATATCTTTTTCATTATTGGTTAATTCTCATGTTTATATTATTTTATGAAAATGCTTTATTTTGTTTTTAACTTCGTCTTAATTGCATATAAATGTATTTTACAAAAAGATAAGTGTAGGGAAGATAAAATATGTTTTTAGAACTAATATAAACATGAGATTAGTAATAATTGAAATTGTATATATATTTGTGTTTGTTAGAGTCAAATGCTTGTATCGAGTCACAATTGATGTTTTGCTGTTATTTTTTCAGGTTTTTAAAGAAGTAATTTTTCCAGAATTTTTCTGAAAAACGCATATGATTCACTCTGTCAGGACAACCTGACGGACGGATTAATACCCGACGGCGTCAGGCAATGTATAAACAGTTTTCAGATTTTTCGTTTTCTGTCTAATTTGCAATTTTTGAAAATTTCCAAGACTCTTAATTTTCCAGAAAACTGCAAATATCCATTTGACAAGCATTATATCTTTACTTGCTTCTTAGTGTAGTTTTGTTTTAATATAGTTTTTACCACCGATTTTAGGCGAGGTTTCTTCTCCGTTTTCTTATAAGTGTGCAGGTTATATTGGACAAGAAGATGAAGTGCATGATGGAAGCAATAATTATTACTGGCTCATTCTCCTTGGAAGAAGAATTTACCGCAATTTTACACATATCCTACCGAGCTAATCTGGGGAGTATTAGTTTATTTATTTTTTTATTTTACCTTTCTCTATCATAAATTTGATACTTTCAGAGAACATTTGGGACAATGTTCAGTTTAAGTGTAGGGAGGAAGAATAAAACGGGAACTTAGAAACTATTCACTCACTTGATTTTTGCCATGTCTTTGGTAAATTGTGTAATAAACTATGAGAAATATTTGTTAGGGTAATTTTAGCACCCAATTTAAAATTTTTTATGGCACTTACAAGTAAAACTTTAGTATTAATAAAGCGTCTCATGGATAGGAGTTATATGACTAGCACAAAAATCGTATACCACTCAAATTCCACCCCAAAAATGAGAGGTTCGCCCCTAGATGTTTAGGAATAAAAGCATTCATCTTTAATGCTTAGTGAGTGTATCGGTAATATAATAGATTCTACATTTGTGATGCATTCCGAGATCGCTAGTGAGACTACATTCGTGTAGTTAGGATTAACTAAATGATAAGAGGCATTAGGATAACCCTTGTTTTAAACCTGTAATTTAATTACGTCAACCTCATCGTACACGATACCCCTAGTTAATCCCTCAGATCATATCTTTTCGCGGTTCTTGTGATGTTCCGGTTTCCGGAATATCAATGAAGAGCATTGTTTACAATCCACCCCTAAATGTTACACCTAAACTGCCTTAGCCCACCTTGTATGCACTCATCTTTAGTGCATTATTGTAACTATTTTTTAAACCCTTAGTTCAGTTATCTAGTTACTTGCATGGTTGCTAAGTCGTGTCATATCTTTTGTACACAGTTTTGGGACGATTGGGACTCATGGGTTAAAGTAGTATTTTATGGAGTAACAGGAAGGAACGTTAAATTCAAATTCCCTATGTCTACGTAATTAAGTACTCCAAGTGTTTTGATCTTTTCAATTTGGGTCAATATTGTTAGAGAAACAAAAACTCAAGTGTAGGGATGCTCTTATAAATCCCTTTATATTGATGTTATCTTAGAGAATGGTAGGGCAAAAAAATGTATTGAAAAAAATCGAAAAAAGATAAGTGAAAAAAAAACATATGGACTACCATCCTACATTTATCTTTTATGTTTTATGTTTATGTCTCTTGATTTTATTTAAAGTTGTTATTTAGTGTAAGTGAGTCGAGTCTAGGCTTAGCAACGCCACGTTTTACATGCATGTAACTTAGATTTTTGACATGCCACCACTAAAAACTCCCCATATCCAACAAAACCCTTTTATTCCCTACCCGAAGCCTAACATTAGCACCCTTTGTAAAGACCTCTTAGATAGTTATTCCTAGGTGCTTACGCCAAAACGGTGGAGGTTTGATCTAATCTCAAGCCTATGGTAATCTATGTGCTATGACAGGTAGAGAGTGTTTATTTTCTATTTCCTTACATGTTATATTTCATATACACCCGAGAGATGAGAGAATCCAAACACCAATTGTGAGGTGCTAGTGTATAATTTCCGTGATTGTTTTGACTATTATAACACTTGTACTTGTTGTAAATTGTTTTAAACAAATTCTAAATGACCCCTAACTCATAAATTGATTAGCGGAAAGCACGTTTGCTTGAGGACAAGCAAATTTCAGGTGTAGGGATATTTGATAAGGATTTAAAACATACATTTTTAGGGGGTCATTTAAGCCCTAAATCGTTACATTTTATATCCGTTACTGCTTAAAAACGTTCCTTTTCACATTTTAAGTCTTTTGAAAGCAAAATGCTGAAATGAAGCATATTTGAACGAAAAGGAGCGAAAACATGAAGAAAACAACAAAGTCAAGAAAATAATGCAATTTTTGAAGCCTGACAGCGTCTCAACTCAAAGGGCGACGCCGTTACTTACATGGTATTCCAAAACTCTCAGCGACTGCCGAACATATTTTGGTCTTAACAAGTGACGGCGTCACGCCTTATTCCAGAAGGTCGTCACTCTCTTATTTTACACCAGACGACGTCCAGAAGCAACCCAGACGACGTCATTATCCTACCTGACGACGTCCCACTAATAACTAGGCCAAGACGAAACCCTAATGACGGCGATCAGACGACGTCACCATCAAAAGGCGACGCCGTCGCACATGTAAAATCTATATATGGACTTCGAATTTTCTGTATTTGGTGTGCATTATTTTGGAGAGCAAACCCTAGTTCATTTGAGGTTCGACTTAGACAGTATTTTATGGTTCCAAACCCTCTTGTACACTTAAAGATAAGTTTGTTTATCCAATCTATCAGCATGTTTCATCTATGTTTTATTATTTATTTGTGTTCTTGCTTATCTATCATGAGTAACTAAATTAATTTATGTATGCTTAGAGCCAATGAAACCTAGTTATTGATTATTGTTAGGTTGTCTCTTGTTCTAATTGGTAGACGCTAGAGTAAGGAAAATTGGCTTCTTCTTTAATTGTTGCGAGCTTGAACGTCCTAAATAGCAAAAAGCCTTAGAGTACACTTTTGGCCATCGTTGTGTTTATTGCGTGAGTTGTAGCTTCAGGATAATAGGTTATTTGGGGGAGATACTTCGATACTTGGCGATCCCGGATGTTCTAGAGGAGAGTTACGATTCATAGAATTGGGGAATTAGGCACCACCTTATGACTAACACGGAATACAACGCATCAATTAGAATAAGGATGTGACAATTCAACTGACCAATAAAAGATAACTAGGGAGTAAGAAAATCTAAGTGACCACGCTTTTAATTATCATAAGAACACACTCATACAATCCATAGCTTTTACCTTTAATTAGTTTAATTAGTTTTAATCTAAATTGTTAAGTAGTTTAGTTGGTAAAATTACCAAACCCCCACTCTCCAAACCCCGAGATTTTACTTGCTTTCATAAAAAAAACATAGAAAGATAAAAAAAATAATCATCCTCACCTTACCTTCTCGTCATACAACTCTACTAGCATCTCTATTCCCCTAGAGAACGATCAACCCCCTGGGTTTGCCTATACTACACTGCAATGATTAGGTATACTGCCTAGTGGGTTGTAAAGCTTGCTCACTGAAAAGGAAGTCTTTCGACCCCGAACCACACATCACCCATCATCTGGAATAGGTGCAGTCAGAACATAGACCACACTCATACTTGAAAGAAGAAAGTGAATCTTCTTTTGCCATATTCTAAAGTCCACCAATTCAAACTTGTTAAGCTTGGCAAAGTATGAAACCATGTGTTTCATAGCAGCAATAGCCAATGATTATCACAAAATAGCTTACTTTGATTATTGGGGCTTATTATCCCAGAACAAAGTGAAGATAATCAATAGTAAACAATATACCAATGAATGGTTAGATATCACTTGAAATCGTGTAATCACTTTTCAAAGTAAACTATTTGACCCTAATGCTTAGGTATCACAAATATCTACTTGGGATAAGACCAAATGTATGTTATTGAATTAGGCACAAATCAATAACCCTTTTGCATCCAAGTGTTTAGTTCTTTGTATGTCTTTCATGCATTTGTGTTGATCTCTATTTATACAAGAGATCACTCAAACCCTAGTTGATGGAATTATGAGTGATTAATGGCCCATTAATCACCACATAATTAGCCTTAATAATAATAGGAATTAGTGGTTACACGACCAATTAAATGCGGTCAATAATGCAGTTATAACTGCCACTTGAATAAGTCAAAACCATTACAAGTTATCCAGTTCAGTCCAACTATGTCATTCCTTCAGTGCTACTGAACACTCAACAAACTCCTTGAGGAGCAAACATGCTGAGGCGTTCAATACTGAAAATGACCCACTGATGGAATATCCTATGAGAATACAACCTCTGAGGAGTTACTCCTTTATGATATTAGTTACCTCTAATCTAATCAGCCTGATGAATAGCATTCAGTCCAGAGTGTCACTCCCTGAGGAGTGAACTCACTGAACTTCATCACAGACTGAATCAACACTTAACCACTAACAGAGTTAGGGTAGTTAAGGACCTAATGGGTGTACACTTCGTACCTCCTAAGTCATTACCAAAGTATGATCAAATTCCTCAAGTATACTAAATTTTCTAACATAATATTTGTTGGATTGTATAAGTCATGGGGGAATACTTGACAAGTCAAGTTGGAATATGTAAGGTTGAACATGTGGATTTTATATGTTATTTTCAACTCTGAGTAGAGATGCATTTCAATCTCACGATTAGTGTTAATGTATATGGCTAATAAGTTGTGTGTCGGTTTTTGTTGCACTTTCAACGTTATGGGTATGTTGGCAAAAATATATGTTGCTGGCGCTGTTGGTGCTATTGCTGATGCTGAAAAAGATGAAAATTAAAGGTTTTTTTTTTCTCTTCAGTAGTGCTGGTGCTGTTGCTGAAAAAGATTAAAATCAGTTAATTTGTGAAAAATAATCTCCATAATCTTTAAAAAGCTAGTTTTGATAACTTATTTTTTGGAAATTTATTTTTCTAAAATAATTTGTAATCTAATTTGCCAAATAAAAATTATTTTTTAACCAAAACTTATTTTCCTAAAAATAATCTTAAGCCTCTATAATCTTTCATAATCTTACGTGCCAAACATATCACATTCTCTATAACTAACTTACAACTACGTATATATCAATAATTACATATTAATTTTAATGACTACCACAGACTGATTAAAAAACAGGTCTAACATGCATTCGCTAAATCTTAAACAAAACCTTCAACAATAGAAGGTAATGTTGTCTAGTGCTCAATTAGATAAACAGTGAGCAGCCTTGTTAATCAACATGACTCAAAATGAGAAGTCATTGATCTCTCTCAACAAATTAGCAAATCTATGTAAGTGGTCTTCCCGTCAAAAGAGATTGATGCAAAAGTAAAGAGTCATTTTCGACTTCACTTATCGTTAAGTATCAAGCTCTAGCAGTTTGGATGACTGATAATACAACTCATTTGTAAGTACAATGCATGAAAATACATACTATAAGTGTATTTCAAGATAATTGCCGGATGACTTATTTCATCTGGTATGATCTTTCTTGTCATAAAAGTAAGTGAACTTTTTAGAACTGTACATGCTGACTACCTGGGTCATTAACTCTAAAAAACAGTCATAGATACAGTCATACAGACTCAATATGTTAAGGCCAAGATTATAAACCCAACAGGCTAAGGTATTATGTATGATTTGGGCCTTATAGATGCTTGCCATTACCTAGCCCAGTTTAAAAATAAATGCAGCTTCCACTTTACTTTATACAGTAAAAAGGTTAATGAAATTTTGATAAACAGCTTTTACATTACAATAGTTTCATTAAGTCACTCCAAAAAAAAAAAGTAAACCATGGTTTTCGTTTTTTTCTTGACTAATCCACGGGTTTGAACACGACGTCACACAAACTCAAACTAAGTAAAACCAACACTTTTAAGGAGGCTGCCTTCACTACGAGTTGTTTGTACCTACAAAAAATTGAAAGACTTGAAACCTTTCACCTTTTTAGTAATTGGTCACAAGTCTTTTGTCACTAAGCTTGATTATCACTAACAATCTTTAGATCCGAATAACTCATATTAATCTGTTGTTCTCCTTTGTCAATATTATTCTAACGAGAAGCATAATTTATTAAAAATGCACGACGCTAATTTGGGTATATCCAATAGTTATACGTTGTTTTTATAACAACGATATATCTTTAAAAAAAAACTAACAAGACACTAGAAAGCACCAACAAACCTAAACCGACAAACAATGCAACACACTACAACAATCAGGGCTTTCGCAGGGGAAATATCAGGGCTTTTCGTCGGGGACATGTCCCCTGCGAAACCTTTCCCCGGGGACATGTCCCCGGCGAAAGTTCCCCGCAATACTAATACTCTGAATACTTTCCCCGGGGACTCAAGTTCACTTTTACCGGGGACATGTGGGTCCCCAACCATTTTACGCCGGTCAAACACGTCCGACGTGGCGCTCATTTTTGCTGGGGACACGTCTCCGGGAAATGTATTTTCGAATAATTAATTAATTAGCTAATTACTTGATTAGAATAATTAATCAGGCCTTTTTGCCGGGGACATGTCCCCGGAGAAAGCCAAATGCCACTGTTGAGCAAACGGCTTTCGCCGGAGACATGTCCCCTGCAAAACCAAATGCCACTGTTGAGCAAACGGATTTTTCCGGGGACATGTCCCCGGGGAAAGTGGTAAAATAAAATTAGCTTTCACTGGGACATGTCCTGGGAAAGATTTGACCCATTTTAAAATTGCGGGGAATATCCAGATTTTTCCGGAATTTTTCGAAAAAATCTACAATTTAACAACCTGTTTTATGCTACAACAACACAAATTCGCTAAACATAATATCATATATAACCATCAATCGCTAACATAGTCATGTGTTTCCAAAATCGTCAAAACGGTTCAAAACCGTAACACATGATCATCTACAAAACCATACATAAGCTACCTATCCAGAAATGGTCCAAAACTATACGTATAATCCATTTAGCTGAATCCTAGCTAACACATAATGCACATAAACGACATAATAATCCATGTTATTCTCTACAAACATATCCATAACGTGTAAAACCAACATAAACCGAAATCTCAAACCCCACTACCCCCACTCCCGCCCCGTTCTAGACTCACCCATGGAGTAGTGATCGACACACCCAAGTGGAGTAGCACCTGATCCCGGGCGGTCAGAGTCGATCTTGCCAACCCGTGAATGACCTCACAAACTCCATCACCAGATCCATCTAAGTCCTCGTGTAGCCAGCCCTCTGTTTGTTTCTCGACTGCTTCCGCAGTGAGGACACGTCCGCTTCATCACGAGGTCCGGAGGCACTAAAGGTCTTCTTCACTTCATCGCCGGGTAAGACTTGACCTACATCAGAACATGACCGTACCGCTTATCACCAATCACGTAGCGTGAGAATCTTGGGGTCATTTGGGTCCCATCGGAGGTCTCTCTCATCCGAGATCAACTGGTTCTCATTTAGTTACAAAAAAACAAGAAAAGTAATATATTAGTCGTGATGCATTATATTTCATCAAAGTGGGTGACTTTGAAAATAAATTATACTTACATATCTAGCCTCAGATAACGGGGACTCAAAGACATCGCCCCGGATAGTGAAGAAACTTTCTCACCACAAACATCTTTGAACAAACTTGATCCGACCCATCTCTAGCAGGTGCAAACCAGACAGGCATGTCTTCCTCAGACCCACAAGTAAAGTCCAAAAACCAGTACATATCATGTTAAACGACCATTAGGTTTGAATTGGTCCTTTTAACATCTGAATGAACCACAATATAATTAAGTTCATATTTTTAACATTTAATCGGGGTTTTAGTTGTGTATTAATAGTTGCAATAAAGTGTATTTTTGTAAATAGCATTTTTTCCGAGGACATGTCCCGGGAAAAGTTTTGGCGGGAATAAAGGCGGGAACAGTTAACATGCTATTGACCCTGGTCAAATTTTCGAAAAAGTTGTGGAAAACTAGAAGGGGGGTTGAATAGTTTACCGATTAAAAACTTTTTTTTGAAACTTATTGAAAGATCAATTGATGTTGATTTTAGATATGTTAGTGAAAATATATAAACAATATATAAAGAGTAGATAAGGAAAGAAACAATCAAACCACAACAAGTTGTTTATAGTGGTTCGGTCTACAAGGACTCTTTTTTCTTGCCCTACTCCACTCCCCGTGTCTCACACTCGAGAGTTTAACTTCACTAGTCAACAAGCTCCTTTCACCATCGGAGAAACCTTTACACTTCGCTTACACACTATTTCCGACACTAAGCTAAATGTCGAATTCTTTTCAAGGGTACAACCACTCCCACACACAATGTATTTTAAGGACTAAAATACTAACCACTCACACTCACAAGATTATGATGGTTTGTTATAACAATGAAGTATGAATCAACACAAGATCATACAACAACAAACAAACAAGACTTCCAACTTCTCGTTGAATCTTGAAAGTGACTTGATCTTCTTTCCTACAAAAGATATCACTAATATGATTATGAAACTGAGTTAGAAAGGTTAAAGAGAAGGAATGTATGAGAGTATGATAGAAAGGGATGAAACTACTTGGTTTAGCTTTGCTATTTATAGCCAAAACACTCAGCAAGCACCACGGACCACGGAACCCTTAAAAGGGTTCCGCCCGTGTTAAATTATGGTGCCACCGAGGTCTGACAGCAAGATCTCAAAATCTTTCCAAAGTCAACCATATCTATGCAAGATTGTGCAAGATATGTAGAGCCTAAATCTACACAAAGTATCTATTGAAATCTTCCAATGATTTCATGATGACACATGATGTCATGTGTTTGTTTTTCTTTTTAAAAATATAAATACATATGTAATGTTTAATTTTTAAGAAACCAAAACATTTTAAAACAACTATCATACATTATGGTTTAGAGTCATATCAAGATATGATTAATCACAATGTAAATGCTTGAGTGATGAAGATATTATTTGAAAAGTTTGTTTTAATATCTATTAAACTTGACAAGCTTTAAGCTTTATAAAAATTAAATTTACTTTTTTCGTTAACAAAACTTAGGTAAAGATCAAAAATATAAATAACGTTTAATGACGATATTTGTATTAACAATCTCCCCTTTTTGTTGAGGACAAAACATAAATTTTATTTTTATAAAAGATGAAGATTGTACAAGAGTTATAAAAATATTAGTTTTAGAACTTGAAAGAAAAATGATAATGCAAGTATGTCCAATATAGACATGATGTTGACTTTTTAGAAAGTCAAAGTCTTCACTAGTTGAAGCATGATGTTGACTTTTTCATAAAGTCAAAGTGTGCAGTTGACTTTTTCAGAAAGTCAAATATTCCCAATGAAGTATCATGTTGACTTTTTCAGAAAGTCAATGCATGCAGTTTGACTTTTTCAGAAAGTCAAATATAACCAAGTTCTATATATTTCTCCCCCTTTTTGTCTCAACAAAAAAGAAGATGCGAGGCGGAATGTGTAATGAGCCCTTAGCCATTATCTCCCCTTTGACCAATGCTCCCCCTAAATTGGGTGCCAATGGAAAGATACATGGATTGTGAAAAAGCTACAAAAAGAATTGTTAGTAATAAGCATCATCACAAGCATTTCCAAACACTATGTAATAAGCAACAACAATATAAGAAACACCATTCATTCGATTAAAAATTTTCATGATTTTAAGAATCATGAAAGGAGAACACAATGAAGTGTTTAATACAATGATAAAATCTTAAAAAAGAAATTATCAAAAAAATACAAGAAAAATCCTAGAAAATAAAAAATGCTTAAAAGAAATAATCTATGACCCTCCTATTGAGGTGGTGGATAAGCAAGAGCATTTAGGCGCTCGAGGATGTGATTGAGGATGAACCTCATTTCCTCTTGGAACTCATGGACCATCACCCGGGTCCGTTCGGTTGTTTGGGCGGTTTGCTCACAATTGGAGTAACCATGCCTAGGAGGGTAGTATGGTTGATGATTTTGTGGTGTTGGAATAGTGGAGGTGTTGGTGTTGGTGTTGGTGTTTGGTGTGGTGATGATGGAGGCTAGCAAAGCACTTTGCATTTGCATAGCATCACTTAGATGAGAATCCACCATATTTGAGAATTGGTGGAGATGTTGGAGTTCGGCTAGAATCTCTTCTCTTGTGGGATGATCTTCCCACATGGAATCCTCAATGTCCTCTATGTGAAGAGACATTGATGTAGGAAGTGGTTGATCCCCATATAAAGGACCATGGATATCCTTCTGGATAGGGTGGAAGAGAAGAGTTCTTGGCCCTAACGGTGCGTTTGGGTCAAATGATGGTCTTGGAGACTCATGAGCAATCCGCTCAATAGTACCAAATGATGGTAGTGGTGGTGGATGATTGGGCCTAGGAGCCAAATCTTCCAAGTCCTCCAAGAAAGGATTTGGAGAAGTAGGTGGTGTAGAGAATAACTCCAATGGGATGAGTGTTGGAGATTTCGGAGGTGATGGTGTTTTTGATGTTGGGAGGGGAGCCGGTGGTGGTGAGCTTGGAGTCTTTGTTGGTGGTGGAGTAGTGATGGTAATGGGTGATTGTGGAGGTGGTGTAGGAGTAGCTAAAGTGAGGTTTGTGTCATCCCTTATGGGAGATGAGATGGTTAGTGGAGATGACTCGGAGGAAGAGCTTAAGTTGACAAAGCAACAAGGTCTTACGCTAATTCTAGCGGTTTTCTTGCAAGGCTTGGTTGATGGTGAAGTTTTTGTCATTTTGACTTAAGCTTTTGCTAGCAGATGGTGAGAATTGAGAAGGTGTAAAGATGATCATGGTAAAAACCTGTTAATTTATAGGAATGGGGAATTATGGAGAAGTGTGTTTGATTTGATGTTAAACCATAGAAGAGATGAGGTTTCTAATGATTTTGAAGTGGGTTTAATGCTAGTCATATCACCCAAGTCAATCCATACAAGAAGGGTGGAGTGAAGAGGCAAAGATTTGCAATAAATGTGTTCTAATGATTGTGAGATCCTAACAATCAGATTACCCACAGATTGCAAGGAACCAAATTTTTGGTTCCTTCCTTTATGCAAAAGGGCTCTTTGGGTGGATTTTTCAAAATTTTGAATTTTGGTGGGAAATGGATTTCCTATATGCCTAAGTATGTTATACTAGTTCTAATATGGGTAATAACTAGTTAAGATTAACTTACAAGCAATGTGTGGTAATGTCGAATGAGCGAAATTCAGAAAATTACCTGTAGGATCCACGGCACCAAAATTTTACACAGGCGGAGCCAAAAAAATGGTGTCGCCTGCTCGCTCAGGTTGACACTGTTCCGCTGTAATTTTTACAATGAGACGGTACCAAATATTTGGTGCCGTCCTATCCGTGGACACCAGAAAACTCCACAGAACAGGTTTTTAAAGGTCGGGGACTTTTCCGAAACCTGAAATTTTGCTCAAAACATGTGACATTAATTATTTCTAGTTAGAAAAAGTAAATAACATATACACAAACATAGTGGAGCATAGACTTTGACCAAGGGCTAGCGATTTTCACATTAAAGTGAAAATGGGTAAAACTTGATAACACACTTGTGCTATCCCCCTACATGAGATTGCTAGCATACATCATTGTTTTGAGTTATATTATCATCCTACAAATTAAAAACAACCAAATTGTATCAAACATTAACGTTAATGTCTTGTTCCAAACACTCCTTAAAAGGACCCTCACTTGTCCAACTTCTTGTAAATCTTGTTCATCGTCCTACCAAGGCACTTGAACATCCCCTCAGTTTGCTTGAACTCCGCTGATTCATTCTCAATCTCGGGAAGAGACGCATAATACTCATGAGGTGGAAGGCAAGAATTTGAAAGACCATCCTCGGAGCTATTTGATGATGATGATGATGATGATGGAGTTGGAGGTTCTGCTCTTTTGCCTTTTGTCTTAGCCACTCGCTCATCACTCAAGGGCACAAAGATGTGAGGGATGAGCTCATAGTCAAGCTGCAACCCTTTTGGGCTTGGTGGAATTGGTGCAAAGGCTCTATACAGACGGGTGAGAAGCACTCTGTGCAGAAAAGCATCCTCAAGTTGGAATATCAATCATTCTCCTTGCAATGTAGTAGGCTAGATTGAATGGTTGACGGGTGGACAGGTTGTAGAGCATGTGACAAAGGCAAGCGTTGATATGGTACCTATTCCCTATGGTGCTAATGACGTTTGCTCTAAGAAGTTCCACCCATTTCTTAAATTCGGGCTTTAGTTCATTGAGCTCCATTCCATATGGGTCGGTTCCTCACTTTCCCTTTCGGGTGACACGGGTTGGCTCTTGGGTTAAAGAGGCTCGATGACATCCTTATCCGCTAGAGGATTTTGGCAGGGAAGAGAGCGGTCATTGATTCCATCAAGGATATTGAGTGACCTTTATCCAGTAGACACAAGTCCCTCGGTTGGGAATTCCTAACACTTGAGCAAATTGGGTTAGGGAGATGGTGTAGTCATTTTGATTGATCTTAAACCTAAGGCTAAACTCATCTTTCTCATCAATGAAACCGGTGACACTAGCATAGAACTCTAACACAAACCTAGGACAAATAGGTTCATCGATGTCAAGGAGACAATCGAATTGAATAGCTGCTAGTTCTTGACGGAGATTGGTGTTTTCGAAAAAGAGGAGTGAATGGTTCTACCCTCATGGAAGTACCTTTTTTCTAGACTCTTAAAGATTTTGACTTGTTCCTTAGAAAGTCCTTTGGTTTTGTGATGTTTGGGAATGTAGTTAACGGTATCCTTGTGATTATAGAATCTTGCCGCTACCATGGTTATTCCTATGAGCAAGAATTTACATGTTAAAAATGAGAATAAACTTAACATTTTGGTTCTATTGTGTGCCTATATGAAAACGATTTGGAGTTGCGGTTATCTCGACTCATTTTATGCATAAAATGGTTTTTAATGAGGGTGTTTGGCAAACACAGATGAGATAACCCAAACGCTCCTAATTCAATGTGGCTTCATTTGAATATACTAATGCATATTAGTTATGCAATACCTTTAGTATTCAAGAGCATGCAAGTGATGAAAATTTAACGCTTCTATTTGTATTAACAATGAAAAATTGTTTTTCTACGGTGAAGGCTTTTCAAAAAAATTTGACATGGGGTGTTTGGTTATTTGAATAAAACCTTATAGTCATTATCTTTTGATTAGTGGGAAACATAATTTGTTTATGCAATATGATAATGTAGTACCTAATTTCAATGACTAGTTATGCAATTTGC